>LPNX010315835.1:50847-92764 GCA_001517045.1 Pseudotsuga menziesii | reverse complement strand
TTAAGCCATGGCTCATGCATGGTATTGTAATCCTTTATTGTTTATATAATATACAGAGAGGAAACTTATTTAGTTCCTGAAAATTTCCAATTCATGAGTAATGGTTAATAATTCTTTGATGAGATTGAATCTTAGTTCCTAGATCATGTGCAAGAATTAATAATCACTTCCTTCTAGAACACATTCCTTGAATGAATGAATTCCATGATCCTGGGAGGCCATTCAAGGTGGCCATCACCACTTCTGCATTCTTCACTTCTTCTTTAGGTCATATTCTGATTTTTGTTCTTCCCTTCAAATAGCTTGAAATTATGGAATAGCTTAGCTTGCAATAGGTAGTGCTCTGTAGTGCACATGTGCAAGCCTTCTATGCCAAAGCTCATTTGGCTCTACCGTATCGTGGATCAAGGCTTGTTCTGGATAGCCCTTCAATTTGTACAAGCCTCCTTCTTGTTCTCTAATCACTACCGCATCATCGATAGTCTTTCCTTTTAGCCATATGATGACTTGACCATCTATGAATGCAATATGCATTCCTTTTACATCAATGCTGAAATGGAGAGAAGGTTCTTCTTGAATCCTGGAACAAACAATACTTCTTTCATTGTTAGAGACTTACCAGAGTCTAGCTTGTATGAAGATTCCCCACTACCTTTTATTAGATATTGGTAGTCATCTCCTAGTTTCACCTTGTGAGGTGATTCATGTTCTCAGAGTCTTACAAAGGATTCCTTGAATCCTATTATATGTTTGGAAGCCCCACTATCTATAAGCCAATCATCACTTCCATGAATAATGTTACCTGTCAGAGCTGATATCAGAACATATTCATCCTCGCTTGAAGAATATTCACTTTCATGTCTGGATCTCTTTTGGATGGTTCATAATCCTCTGTAGCATGAGCATGATGTCTTCTTTGGCCTTGACCAAGTCCTTCTTATGAAAGGCTTCTAACCTCATCTCCCTCTGAAACTGGAACCTCTATACTCATGTAGGTGTCCAATCCATTTTCTTCAGAGAGATCAAATACTTCTCGATTTGAGGTGTCCATCCTTGTCCCAGAGTTCGCTGATCTAGGGTTTGTCATAGAAACCCTAATTTTCAAAACTTGGAATCTTTTAGATATGATTGGATTAACAGATAGATCTCTTCAAATGGAGCTGTCCAATGTACTCCTTTTCTGAAAACAGTGGAGGGAAGCTCCCGGAACAGGAAGCCCTAATTTTCTGATTTCTTCTGCAGAAATTCCTGTTACTGTTTCTATGATATCTCTGAAATTACTGCTCCTCTATGTCTGAAATTTCTCACTAAGATAACCTCACATGTCCCTGATCCAACACCATATGTTTCATCAGAATTGGTTTCACCATTTGGTATTTATGATCCTTTTACCAAGGTGACCTGTTACAGGACTGTTCAGAACAGCGAAGTTGTACGGCCTTCCACGTGTCACTGGTTCATCTTCTGAGTCTGATATTCGGATAACATAAAGTACAATCCGTTCCCTTTCTTGAACATCTTCAGGAATTCCATTTGGACATCTGTAGCCCAAGCTATTGCAGATCTCCCCAGGTGTCCTGTTTATGGATGATTTCTGGAAGAGGATGGAGCCCTAACTTGGAGAGATCATATCTCCCATAATATAGCGAATCTGAGGCTGATTTTTGGAAAAAGGGTTCATCTAGATTTTATCTTCGGCCCCTGCAATTGTCAGCTTCTGATACTTTTCCAATCTCGAAATATAGTGACTTTACCAAAACTTAGCATTTTTATTATTTAGGGTTTCTCCTAGCTCAAGGTCAAACTAGGGTTTGACTTTCCTGGAGTTTCACCCAACCAAATTTCTTGATCCAGGTCTCTAAAATTCATTTTTGATGAGTAGAATAACCCTATGCTGGTCTCACTCAAAAATTCCTCTTCTGTAGAAATCCCTAATTTCCACATCGAAACTGAAAATGCTTGAAATTGAATTCTGCATCGACAGAAAGATGCACCCTTCAATGGAGAGTCATCTTAGCATACTTTTGCTGAAAATATGTGGAGGAAGATCCACAAAATAGGAATCCCTAGTTCCTGTAGCTGCACAATGTCTTCTTCTCAGGTTAGCTCTGATACCATGTTAGTTTTTCAACATTTAAGCTAGCATTATGTTAGGATCTTTTCACTGAGAGAATAACAAGCACAGCAATAACATAAGCACATCACATGAGACAAGAGACACAAAGAGTTTTGATCGGGGAAACCATAAATGGAGAAAACCCCACAACTTCCTCTAAGATAGTATCACCACAATATGTGAAACCCAAAACAGTAAGATGTACTCCCAACACAGCAGCAGCCTTTTGTCTTCTGTCAAGCCAAAGTATTTCCTTCTCCAATAGTGCGCCACACTTGAGAGAGCAAGTGATGTATTTCACAAGTGATAAATAGAGAGAATCTCACTCTCTATTTATATTCATCCGTTCACTTGAGTTTCCATTTCACACATAGGCTCAACCTAATAATTACTACTTGAGCCTACACCTTAATTAGTGTATAATAACTCAAGTGCCCTGAAACTGTGGGGACTTACCTAATGACTTGATATGACTTGTTTACATTATTAATCCTCCCGATCGGAACATCGGGGTAAGACAACATGACTCAAATGCATAAATAGAAACATCCCGGAATAAACATCGGGTTACAATACATGAAATACATAGAATAATACATTCCGAAATTACATATACATCAACACTTAACAGATGTAACACCATGGCATGCCGCCTCGACTCAATATATTTGGAGCTCCTGACAACATAAAATTTTGAAAATCCAGGAACTGATCCTTATGATTTCCTTCTGCATGACATCGAGTACACCATATTTCTTCATGATTCTCTCTTCCCTTCTTGATAACTTGCAATTGGATCGTTAGGTTTGCCAATTGTGTTTGAATCTGATTCATACTAACTCCAGTTTCTCCAACAGTTGAAGCTTCCAGCTTCATCACGATTTCCATAGCCTCGCTCTATGTCACAATCTTTTGTTGCATCGAGGGCATCCTGATATGTGGTACTAATGCTGCGATGAAGCACTCCTTGTGATGTACATCACTCATTCCAAAATTGACTTTTTACATTAGTGTATTGAATTGCTGATCAAAATTCTAGATAGACTCATTTGGATATTGCTTTATCTCCTTTAACTCTGTGATATATTGCACCTCAGACTTAGGCTTTATGAACTCTTCAATCAATCTAGTTCTGATGTTAGCCATAGTCTTCATTGGAGTCCCTATAGGAACTTGCACAAAATTCATATACCAGTCTAGTGCACAACTGAAAGGTTGTCTCCAACTAATCTTTCTCAACATAATCATCCTGAGCCTGCTTTGCAGTCCAAATTTTTTTGCACAAAAACCATTATTGTTCTAGATCCTTAGTCATGTTCCCATGAAATAGAGGTAAATTTACATCATCACCCGCCATCCTGGGCCTTCTTCCTACATTCCCTGATCCACTACTATTCGAGTGTTGATGACATGTCAAACAATTTGGTGTTGAGCTAGTATTTCTTCCTGAGTGCGGCGTAGTGCACCTAGCTGTGGGTACGTTGTTTCTTGGGGTTGGTATTTCTTTGGGCTCGGGCATAGCCTATTCATCTCCTTCATCATTGTAGGGTCACTTCATCTCATGTGATATTCTCTCATAGCCTCTTTTCTTGGTCGTAGCAAGACTCTCCTCATTCCTCTGCCTCTTCTCTTGTCGAATCCTTACTCCACTTCATAGAAGACCACATCCTTCCTCGGCTTCCCTCACAGTCTCTTCGTAAATCCAATCCATCAACCCCATATCATTCCACCCAACCCTCATCTCTATGGTACTCGCGGCCTCCACACACCAGGGCTTTACTTGTCGAAGTTCATCTTCAAAATGGTTTTTTCATAGATGAGCATATTAATAGACAATTTCAAATATAATAGAAACCTACCTCTTGGTCCTTTGAAGAATTCCCTTTCTGCGTTGCTTTAAGAATTGACTGTGTTGACTATGAACTCAGCGATGTATCCTTCCAATATGCTATCAATCTAAACTTCAACATCCCTTGACACTTTTTTATCTACCTCCTACAACTGCTAGATCAATTCTGTCTTCCAACAAGTGGGTTCACCTCCTTGAAAATTTCTCTTTCGATAGGTCAAATGCACCAACCACTCATACAATATGATCGCACTCATACAAGATAATCATAAACTCAGAGAAGAAGTATTCATGGAGATTAGAATATAGGTACCTTCCCAACCACTGTTCAATTGTTAATCCAGGGTTCTGATTCTCCTCTACTGCAAATTCCCAAGCTGTCTTCTGGTCGAACCAATATTGAATCTACGGTCTTGTCAGATGCCACAACATGTCCTTCTTCTCCATGCACTATGGTCCCAACAAAATAACCATTTGTTGACACAGATCCGTCAACAGGGGTTCACTCTCTTTCAAGACCCTTAACTCAATGATCTCCCTGAGCACCAGCCCAGACAAGTTTCACCCTGTCTAGCAACACTTGCAGAGTAGATGAGGTCTCACCCGAGATGTTCAAGGGAGAACTTTCAGAACCATGTTTCTGTCGTAAGAAGGAGGGTTTGTGCATATACCATCTATCTATCACATCATTACTTCATAGACCTGAGCATTGGAGTCCTCCTTCTCCTCCATAGGCACATCACCCTATGCCACCACTATGAAATTCTTAGCAGCGACTGCAATCCTCCTCATAAGGGAGATCCACTTTGGAGGATCCCTGTAACACGCGGCGATCAATTCATCATCGAGGTACTTCCACCCATCCTCGGTGACCCCCTATAGTAAGTTCTCCACATCAATTCGTACTAATTCTAGTGTACCACTCCGGTGCCTCCTATCCCCGTAAGTAGGTGGATCCAAACCCTCCACTCTATGCCTACGCATTTGATACCCTGCTAGAGGGCATGGCTCGATGTCTACACCTGCACATAGTATCTATCACACACATAAAATGGCTATCACTAAGCTAGCAAACTATATATGAATGCAACCATAAAATCATCATTTATATGTACCATCAGGTCCCAAGACCTATCCTTGAGGTTGAGGCATCTCAGGATCTCCCCAGTAATCCATACCAACATACAGATAGTCCTTTATAAGGACTAGTAGCTTCTGCCACTGTAAGAAGAGCTCCCAGGTGAATAAATGACCCACCAAGTAGCCTCCCTCTCTAATCATCATCTCTCTCCACCTCCTCATGTGAGGCTCGTGAGGTCCTCCCTCACGCATCGCCAGATGCAGTCATAGTGTAGGAAGTTTCTCAAAGAATAATGAGAACAAGAATGAGGGGAAAAAAAATCCCCTCCCACTGAGCTAGCATGGTTCAACCCACGTCGAACATGAGTCAAGAAAATATGGGCCCACCCAAAGTAGGTGGCCCTTATCACACACTCCACCATCTGGAGCTGACCTCTCGAGATCTTGTGCGGTCCAGATGATCCTAGTATACACAACACCATCGTTGCTATCGTCCGCGTCTGAAGAATATCAATGTCACACACCAGTATGTATGATGAGTGCATCGATGTTGAGGCATAGAAATTCCTATCACAGAGGTCATCCAATGACACCCCATGTGTAAGCTTCAACCTAGTGTTGCCAATCACATCCAGCACTGGGATTCCAGTCAGAAATTACATATCGAGGAGTGTGATCTCTATCCAATCACCATGGATGATAAATCACTCCACCTCCAAATCCCAAAATATCAAAAGCTTTTCCAACAATAACTTTTCTGAACGCATAAGTGGGATCTTGAAAAACTTCCATAGACCACATTGACTAAGAAAACTCTGCACTGCTGGGTCATCATGCACCTCCCCTTGGAGTTTCCCAATGTCCCTCTCTCTCCATGCCACTTGAGGTATCCTACACATACACACAATCCCTATCAGGTCCAGTCATGCACAAAAAACTCATTTTGGGTTATGTCGCCCCTGTTCTGCCCTTTTGTATGACCCAAGTCACTCAAAAACACTGAATATGAGTGATTGGGTCTCTTTTATCCTCTGAACAGGTGCGACCTGGGTCATTCATGTCTCTCTGATAGGTGCGACTGGTTCACGCCCATATACCCAATAAGAGAAACCTAGGTCTCTCCTTTTCCCTCAAAAAGTACGGCTGACCCTGAGAACCCTTTAGTCTTGGCCAAGGCCCCAGAGCAAGAAAAAAAACAAAGCAATCCACTAAAAAATATGGGTTTGATGATATCTCTTACCTGCAAGTCATAGCTCAGAAAATTATCAGTCCAATCAAAATAAAACAATAGTTGTGTTGTAAGGTCCTACTCCAACTCAACACTGAACAGTAAAAATGACACATGTCATGTGGTCCTCCCTGTTTATAGGCCTCCATTTGGTCAAGTTTTTTTTCTGTGCACCACAAAGTCCTACGGTGTCCGTTTGAGACGTCATTTCCACCACCGGGTTTGGATATACATCCTCAATATTTTGATGAGACCCATGTATCGAGCTCTCCCATGTAATTTTTGGGCCATTTACTAGAAGTCAGCTTGATTTGTGTTTCATCATGTAAATCACCCCACACACATACTGACATGTTCATGAGCCATCTGCTCCATCCATACTGCACAGTTGGCCTTATTTTACCACCATGCATCATCCCTTAAGGAGGCCCCATCAGTGTTCCTTATTTATTCCTATCAACCATGTCCACAACATAACCTCTTTCCATACATCAAACACTTCCTCCTTGCTTGACAGACCATTACAGAGTTTCTGTTAAGCTCTTTTATAACTCCTAAAAGAATGAAAATATTGCCGAGAACGCTTGCATCCTTTCACTCTTGTTAAAGTATTTGAAAGGGCATCTATGTGGCCTCGTTTATCTCCTTTTTTAGACTACATAGACTATCAAAAGAAAAGGACCACCCTAGCACCTTCAATATAGGAACGTTTCCTTCTGTATCCATTTATGCTTTGTCAGACATTGGGACCATAACTTACAAAAAATATCATTATGGGTTGTCTTTAAGCTCTTTTCCAGCCCTCTCATAAAGAAAATATCACCAAGCAATCTTAGTTTTGTTCATGCTCTTAAAAGTATTCGAATGATCGCCCATTTAGTATAGGTTTAAGCTTTTCCGGCCTGGTTGGACTACCTACAGTAATTAAGTCTCTTCCCCCAAGGTTGGGAGAGTTATCCTTTGTACACTTTTATCCCTTTTCGAGCTTAGGATACTACATACGAAAAAGAGACCACATTGGAGACTTCTTCCAATTTGCAGACTCTCTAAAAATGAAAACACCATCGAGCATTTGCCTTCTCAAGCTCACTAAAAATCCACGAGATCGTATCATATTGAGATTATTTCTATCCCTTATTCATGCTCCTTAAACTATGAAGAAGGTCCAAACCATGTATCTAGGTGCAACCACACATGATCTCACATTATGGAATCTCTCCCCCATTGGGTCTCCTTTGTTCAGAGTATTCTGCTATGAGTCTTCATTGGATCCCATGGATATCACTAGTCCAGTTACCTCCCCCTATATTTCCCATTACAGTTATCTTACTAGTTTCTAGCTATGATCCCTTTCCCTTTCCTTGTTAGTTGCAGGTCTCCCTTTGTTAACGTCAACACATCTATTCCAGATGATAGATCCAGAGGTCCTTGTATCCTGGTTTCATCCACCTCATTATTGAGTTCCTTGGAACACTTGAAAGGAGTCATTAGTGCATTCTGGGTTGGTTTTGTCTCACGTTCTCGACTTCAGCTGCATCATTGCACCGTTGAGATTCATACAGGGTATTGGTCTATTCAATATTTGGTTGAAGACCCCAGTTGTCACCTGACTCTAGCACATTAGTGAGTCTACTATGGGACCCATACAGTCTCATGTCCCTTGTGATTTCCGGGTTGCATTGGAGATAGTGTTCGAAATCCCCTAGTGTCATGATTCCACGTATCTCCGGTACTTGATGCTACATATTGTACCACAAAGATTCTGACTCTCAGTCATTGAGTCCCTCTAGTTATGTATACCTCCAGATCTAGTAGAGCATCAATTGTGATGATATTGCATTCTATAAGACTTCCATTGTTCCTATGTATCGGTTCTTCATATCAGCATTGTATTCAGCCTCCCATTGAGGCCACCATTATGTATCACCATTTGTATATGTATTGATCGACTCCCATATTTTGAGCCTTGATCCACATTATTTATTCTTTTTACATTGTTATGAGGACGGGCCGCCTCATCCATATGCATGTCACATAGTATATGTATCTCATCCTATTTTTAGAACCAATAAAAAAAATCTACCGTAGTTCAAACGAGGAATATCCACTCCTCCGTGGTCCTCTCCAATCTCTCCAATGTTGTCACCATGTTCCTATGATACTATGATGTCTATCGACCATACGATGAGCTCCTGCCCTCACACATTAGGGAAAAATCCATTAACACTAAAAAGTGTTCACCTAGCTCTCCATGGTCTAAACCATAGCCATACATCATATTCCCACCATATTTCCTTCATTTTTTACCTTCACAACTGTATTTCCACTAAAAATGGTCTAAAAAATCATTATTCCTTCCCATAAATGAAGGGATGATGAGCATTTATTGTGATTTATCCCCACTCTCTCCCACAACGGGTAAAAAACCCTAAAAATGAGAATGGGAAAAATAACATGGATAATAAAATACCATGCGTCATTACCATGAGTCAAAAAAAACTAATACCATACTTTAAATACATTGTGAAGGACTCATCCAAAACACTTTTGGATCACTTTTTGCCATTTTCCATCAGTCACATCACATACATTTTTTGCCATTATCTCCATATTTTTCCATGCCATTTCCCACGGTGTACGTTGAGTTCAATCCGTACCCCACTTGGATCCATTCCCCCCATTTGGAAACCAGTTGTGGAAGATATTAGAGACCTAAACCGTGGAGATGCAGAACCACTTCCAAAGACGGCTATGGTGGCCGATTTTCAGAAAGGTGTGTTCATTTTTATTTATTGCATTAGTTAGTTTATATATGTGAAAACCATAAAAAATATTTTCTATTGTTGTCTTTTTCTTTTGTCATTGTTGAACTCTTCCTTATGCATTGGATGGGCTAAGGTTGGTGCTTTTGCACGTAGTAGGGGAGAAATCCCCACTATAGATGTATTTGAGACTTACTGATGTTTATGTAAGTTGGTTGATCATGTTGAATGCTTGAAAAATCATCATTATAAAAAATCGAGTAAATTCTGGACCAGTCTACGTGATAAGTTTCGGACACTCGTCCATTTGTGTCTGAGAAATTTCTAGATTTAGGGTTTTTATTGTTTTGCTCGTTAAGGGTCATTTTAGATTTGGTATTTCTCAACATGACTGATAGGAGACGGGTTAAATTCTGATACAAATGTAGAAAATAATTCATTTTAACCTGAATATTACTGAAATTGGACCAATGAAGTGCAAGATATTTGAAAAACTTCCCAACAATTTTCTTGAGAGATAAATCCATTGACCTAGTAAAAATTCTTTCACTGAGGTAGAATTCGTAGTTTGGAAATGTTAAAGTAACAGTGAAAATTCCAAATATTTAAACAACGAATTCAACGACGAAATGAATCTGAATCATAGTTTCAAAAAGATCAACAATTGAGATTAAAGCGGGAAAGAAAATCGCGGGGACGATCTTTTGAAAACTTTATTTTTTGAATTCCATAATTTGCAATCCTCATTGCGGGTTGCGAAATTGCAGGATGAAAGTTTCTAACCAAGAATTACTTCATTTCTCCTGGAAGTTGCAATCCGAAATCTGCATTGCGGGTTACGGAATCGCGGAAGTGCGACTTGCGATTTTATTAGGTTTTTGGGTTTTCGATTTACACAATCCACATTGGGGGTTGTAGAGTTGCGGGACCGATAAATTAAAAATTTTATTGTAAAAATATTTTCGACATCCACAATCCGTATAGTGGGTTGTGGGTTGCGGAAAGGTAAAAATAAAAAAAAACAGTATTACAACATCCACAATCTGCATTGCAGATTGCGGGTTACGGGAATTTTTTTTTCAAAACCTCAAAAAAAATGATTTCCACTATCTACTTTGTGGATTGCGGAAGTAGAATATTTTCCACAATCCACAAACCCAAAAAAACAAGGCTTTGAAGTAAATTTTATACAAAGAAAAACATGAAAATACCTAAGAATAAATATAACAATGAATAATACCTCGTAAGTAAGATAATAAACTTAGATACTACCTCAATGATGAGTAAATGGGGATCCCATTTTACCATTTAAAATGGGATCTGTTGTGCCAACAACAAATAATGTGGATTGCGAGTTGCGAGAAAAACAATTTTCAAAACCTCCAAAAAAAGGATTTCCACTATCATCTTTGCGGATTGCGAAAGCATAATATTTGAAATAAAAAGAATATTTTCCGCAATCCACAAACCCAAAAAAACAAGGCTTTGAAACAAATTTTATTCAAACCAAAACATGAAAATACCTAAGAATAAAGATAACAATGAATAATACCCCATAAGCAAGATAATAAACTTAGAGATTACCTCAGTGATGAGTAAATGGGGCTCCCATTTTACCAGTTAAAATGGGATATGTTGTGCCAACAACAAGGACCAAGGGCTGGGTTGCAACCATTCCTTTATTTGGCAAGGGGTTTTGGAGCACCATAGGTGGAGGAACTGGTGGTGCTGGTCCTTAGTAAGATATAGTGTATGAGTCTTTAAATGACATAAACAACAGCCAAATCCAACTTCTCTATGTGAGAGTACTTAAGTTCAGGGCCAGCTAATGCACGACTAAGATAATAAAAGACATTTCCTTGGAGCTTATCATCCTCCTAAACTAAAACTACTCCTATGGCTGACTCCGACGCAGCCAGATACATTATAAAATCTCTAGTGTAATTTGGTGGACATAGTAAAGGAGTCAAAAACAAATACTTCTTTAATGCCTCGAATGTGAGTTGTGCAGCTTCATCCCACAGGAATGGCGTGTCTTGCTTAAGAAAGTGCATGAAACCCTTAGTTATATTGGCATAATTGACTATGAAACGTTGAAGGAAATTGGATTTCCCTTATAGGCTCTGAAGTTTCCCGATGGAATGAGGAGGAGGAAGATCTACAATATCCTCAACTTTCAAGGGATCCACCTGTATTCCTCTATTTGACACAATAAACCCTACTAACCTCCCTGACTAAATGTAGAAAACACACTTCTGGGGATTTGAGCATATCATATAATGTCTACATCTATCGAATATCATACAAAGATGATCTGGATGTTCTTTCCTCTTTCGAGAATGGGAAGGCATATCATCCAAGTAATGTTTGACAATATTTTTGGTATCGTGGAAGGAAAAATTCATTACCCGCTAAAAGGTAGCTCCAAAATGTTTCAAACCGAAGGGCGTTTTCTTGTATGAGAAGGTCCCCCAAGGAAAAATGAAGGCATTTTTATGTTGGTCTTTTGACTTAATTTGAATTTGGTTATACCCTGAAAATCCATCCATGTTACAACTAATTTTACCACACATGGTTGATCAAATATTCATGGCCTTCATTGTCCCTCTGTAGACTCTTTGGACCCCATGGAATAATATTATACTTTGATGTTTCCAATTTCATCCCTTAAAACACTTGTTTATTGTTGTACGCAAATTTTAATCCCATACTCACGTGTATACACGGATATTGACCTCAAACTTGTGTACATTGGGATGTGGGAATAAGTCCAAATATTTTTGGAGTTTTCCTTTATGTGTGTCTGAAACACTTGACTCTTGGCCTTCCATATGCCTCAAGATCACTCAGATTTGACCCTCCATTACCCCTTTGGAGTGCTATATAAGGAATCCCTTGGATACATTGAAGGAGAGGTATTGAAGAGCAAGGAAACTATAGTCCATTGTTGTCATAGCTTGCTTATACTTGAGTTTGCATCCCTTTGTCCCTTTGGAGAACTTTGTGTTCTTCCCAAGCTTGCATTTGCTTATGAGCTTGCTATAGAGAGATGGAGGATTGAGGTGGAGGACTCAGTTTCTCCAGTTCAGAGAACTGCAGACAGAGGTTGTCACTAGTGTAATATTTGATTTCATTAATAGAAATATATTTTCCTATCCAATAATTTTTTATGTATTTGTAACTTCGGAATGTATTCATCTGTATATCTTATGTATTGTACCTCGATATTTATTTTGGGATGTGTCTGTAATGTATTTGAGTCATTTCATGCCCCGATGTTCCTATTGGGAGGTTCTATAATGTAAACAAATCATGTCAAGTCATTGTGGGAAACCCTCCTATTGGTTAAGGGTTAAAGTCCCCACAGTTGTGGGGCCCTAGGGTTATTAGACTATCCTAGAGAAGTTGACCCCAGGTGAGTCATTATAAGTCAGGGCAATAGTACCCACCATTGTGTTAAGAATAACCCTCCTTGTTGGTCGGAGGGGGCAAAGTCCCCACAAGTTGTGGGGCACTAGGGTTATTAGACACTCCTAGAGATGTCGGCTCTAGTAAGTAATTGTTAAGTGAGGTTGACATGTTGGAGTGGGTTTCTAGTGAACGAAAGAATAGAAATAGAGAGTGAGCCTCTCTATTTATCACACACACACTCACTCATTGGGGCACATGAGTGAGAGAGAAGTTGTTGGGATCAGAGAGAGAGATTACTGCTATCAGGAGATCATCTTTATGTTTTCAGGTTTTAATTTTGGTGTTGATTCTATCTCTAAGGAATTTGCAAGGTTTTATCCTTTATGGTTTCCCCAAGGAAAATTCTTTGTGTCTCTTGTCTCTTGTGTTTTATTGTTGTCCATGTTATTCTCTCTGTTAAAGATCCTAAGATCATAATGCTAGCTTGAATGATAAAAATATAACATGGTATCAGAGCTAACCTGAGAAGAATACATTGTACAACTACAGAATCTAGGTCTTATTACTTTTTGGGTCTCTCTCCACAATCCATTAGTAAAAGTATGCTAGGATGACTCTCCATTGAAGGTTGCATCTTTCTATCAAAGCAAAATTCGATTCCGAGCATTTTCAGTTTTTGGTGCAGGAAATTAGGGCTTTCTACAAAAGAGGAATTTTTGAGTGAGACCAGCATAGGATTTATCTCCTCATCAAAATCAAAGTTTAGAGACCTGATTCAATATTTTTGGTTGGGTGAAACTTCAGGAAAGTCAAACCCTAGTTTGACCCCGAGCTGGAAAAACCCTAAAATACTAAAACTGATAAGTTTTGGTAGATTTGATATATCTTGGGCTTGAAGAAGGCTTAGGAACTAAAAATTGCACAACCCACAGATAAAATCCTGATTTACACTTTGTCCAAAATACAACCTCATATTCACTATATTCTGGGCGATATGGTCCCTCCAAGTTAGGGTTCCAGCCTCTTCCAGGATTCATCCCTAAACAGGACACCTGGGGATAATTACTATATATTGGGATACAAAGGTCCAAATGCAATTTATAAAGATTTTTCAGAAAGGGAATGGACTGTACTTTATGTGGTCTGAGTTTCAGACCCTGAAGATGAAACAGTGACATGTGGCCATCCATACAACTTCGTTGTTCTGAACCGTCCTGTAACAAGTTACCTTGGGAAAATGATCATAAGTCCCAATTGGTGAAACCAATTCTGATGAAACCTATGGTGTTTAAAGGATAGGTGAGGCTACCTTAGTGTGAAGTATCAAACATAGAGGATCAATAATTTTGGACATACCATAGAAACAGTATCAGGCATTTCTGCAGAAGAAATTGGAAAACTAGGGCTTCCTGTTTCGGGAGCTTCCCTCCATTGTTTTCAGAAAAGGAGTACATTGAACAGCTCACTTTGAAGAGATCTATATTTCTATCCAATCAGATCTAAAATATTCCAAGTTTTGAAAATTAGGGTTTCTCTAACAAACCCTAGATCATCCATCTCCGGAACCAGGACGGACACCTCAAATCGGTAAGATCTAATCCTTTGCTATTTTCATTTTAGGTTCTCATTTCAAAGTGATCTATCACATCAGTTTGATGATAAGCTTGGTGAATTTTTAAACTTCCAAGCATGGAAGTATATGATCTCTCTGAAGAAAATGAGTTGGACACCTACATGAGTAGAGAGGTTCCAGTTCCAGATGAGGCTCAAAGGCTTACATAAGGAGGACTTGGTCAAGGCCAAGAAGATCATTGTTGATTTAATCATGGATCAACTTGTACCAGAAGTTTCTTCCATAAACACACCAAAGATGTTTGACTCCTTGGCCAAGATATTTGAAGGGAAGAACATAAATCAGAATATTACCTTAAGAAACCAGTTGAAGAATGTGAAGATCCACCATATAGTCATACTTCACAAGGGTCTCTCAAATCAAAGAACAACTTGTAGTAGTAGAAGAAGAAGTGGAGAATGCAGAAGTGATGATATCCACCATGAATGGCCTCGCAGGATCATGGGATTCATTCATGCGAGGAATGTGTGCTAGAAGTAAGTGATTACTTTCAGCAGCCTTTGGGAAAAGCACACACAAGAAGAATCTCAACTCATAATAAGAGAAAAGAAGATGGGAAGATCAAGCTCTCACCATCCAAAGAAGATCCCTCAAGCGACGAGGAATATGAAGAACTCAACTTTTGAAGAACCTCTTATCCATCTTAGCATTTGAATGAGAAATGATGCTATTATGAATGAAGATGATGAAGCTGAAGGCTCAAGAAGGAGTCTACCCACGAAACAAATAAAGATAAGTACTCAATTGTCATTTCATGATATTGTTTTTGTTATGCATTCGTTTATATTTAGTTGATGTATTATGCACGATAGAATGTTTGCATTAATGATAGTATACTACTAATATGCATTTGATGGGTAAGTAGCTCATGGTGATATACAACTATCCATTGCTACTTATCTAGAATGAAAACTCTTTGCTGACATATTGGATTAGTGCACAATCTCAATGTTGTCCTGGTGGAGATGGAAGGCATCTAGAAACGTTTCTGTGAGATATGCATGAATGTTGTATTGGATAAAATAGTTGCATGATAATATATTTATGCATAAGAATTTTTCATTATGAATATACCTTATTAAATGTTTCTAACCATACAACTAATGCATTTGACTTGTAGGAAAGATCGCGTAAAATCGCCTACAAGCAAAGAAGGATGATACTTGTTCCGAAGAACAAGTAACGACAGTTGAAGATGAAGAATAATATGACGGATGCAGCGACATCATTGATGCAGAACCTTCTAGCCATGAAGAAGTAACCAAGAAGAAAGGGAAGACCAGTTCAAGAAGAATGATGTCTAAGATGCAGTATTCATACGTGAAGGGAAGTTCGTAGTTCCATCATGCAGTAGATGGAAACATCGTGGGATACAAGGCAAGATTCGTAGCATGAGGATTCTCATGAAAAGAAGGCATATACTACGAAGAGACATTTGCAGCCAGTGGGAATTGAAACACATACATGATGAGCTTGATGAAGATCTTAACCTTTGCTACAAGGTTGAAGATGAAATTCTATACACTACATGGATACATAGAATATTAGTAGCATAGGAAGCTACTTGCCACTCTGGTACAGGATGTTTCAGTGCATAGAGTATGGAAGACAGAGGGAGTATGATGCTCTGCTTCAGAGGGAGTGACTTCAGAATATCCTGAGGTTCGACATGGTACGACAAGATGGACAGATTACTGATGACTCTAGGATTTACTGAGAGTAAAGCGGATTCCAACCTTTACTTCAAGGTTGAAGGCGGAAGACCAGTGATGCTCCTGTTATATGTTGATGACTTGTTCCTGACATAAAAGAGGAACTCATTAAATTTGCAAGAAGAAGACTTGCTAATGAGTTCAAGATAAAAGGATGTGGGGATGATGCACTACATTCTAGTCATGGAGGTGTGGACAAGGGAAGTGTCACATACCCCAATTTTGTAAAAAAACAATTTTATATTATTGAGGAATAATATGTTAAATTTTATGCTAAGTTGTAATTGATGACCCAGTGGGGTCAAGGATATTTAATGTAAATTCTGAATATTTTATTATAAATAAACCAATGAGGAGACAACAACTTAAGAGAGCTGTTAAAAGAGTGTTTACTAGTCAAATTGGTGGAGGAGACTGGGTGGCGAGAAAACTAACATGTGGTAGCATCCTCAAACCACTTCCAACTGTTGCAGGTGGCAACCTCCCTACATTTGTGGTCATGATTCCCCAAGAATGTGGAATTAGAGCAGGTGGCTCAATTAATGAAAATTGACCCAAAAGACATAGGCAATATTTATAAAAATTCCCAATGAAGAGAGATGAGGCTGCTCATTCTAGAGAAGTGATCATTCAGGTTGAATGAATGTACTTCAGAGAAATTCAATGGAAGGGAAATTTGGGAAGTGTTTGAGGGGATAAGTGCTGATTGATATAGTGTAGCTTTTAAGCTAAAGATCATACTACTGAGAGCAGGTTATTTTATTGAGGTATTAAAATAGTCAGTTGACAGAGGGTTCTACTATTTTCATTCTCCACCAGTTCTCAGCCAAGAAGACCAGGAACAGGCTCAGGGGTCCCAAGGAAGTGTTGTTTGAGCGCTCTCTAGGAGATTGGTAGGGAGGAATGGCCTCCTAAAGCTATTATCGTCTGTCCTCAACAGGTTCCATGTTATTTGAGTTCACTATTTTTAGTTAAATAATATTAGTTTATCTGCTAAATGAATGTTAAAAGTTCAGATTTTGTGAAATGTTAAATTTAATATTCTTATTAGATTGTTATAGAAATGAAACTGGTTTAGGAAATAATGAAATAGAATGAAAATAAATTTCTAGACTATGTTTTTCCACACCTGGAAATCAGGTCATACTCTAGCACAGATAGAATGCTCTAAGTAGATAAGAGAATGGAAATAGTAGGTAGGATTATGTATCTGTAGATAGCAGAGTAAATTTATTTCATTGTTTGAAATATTAGGAAAAATAGTGTTATGTTTCATTGATGTTTACTGTTTTTACTTAGTATAACTAAATAAAAATGCAGGAAAAGAAATAGTAACTACATTGGAGTTACAGTAAGAGTATACTGATACAAATAGAAGTTATAGAAGATAACAATTATTATCCACACAATATATCTTATAAACTAATTACTAAATTCTAAACCATTACTTAAAAACAAACCAGATTAGGGTTATTTATATAAACCCTTATTTTATGAAAAATAAACAGAGATCCAAGGTTAACCATCTATTTTATATAGAGTTTTGAATAACTATAATTTATAGAATAGTAATTAATAACAAGTATAGATGTAAACATTAACTAAAATAAAACTAATAACTGCATAAATAAAAGTTAATTATTTTAAACAACAATCTTATAACCTGTAAAAGAGGAATCTGAGGGTCAAAACCCTAAACAATTAATTTACCAAGTTAAAAAGTAACAAGTAATTATAAGGAGTTATATTATTAACTGTGTAACAAAAGTAAGATGAAGATTACAACTCATACTTTAGATTGAATACATTCTTTTTTTTCTTTAAACTTTAAAATATATTTATAACCTCTTATCAAATTAAATACTACACTTACAGGTTAATAAACAAAAATAAAATATACCTGTATTAACGAAACTGAAGCAAAAGAGAAATAGTGCTCAAGTAATAGTTTAGTTAAGAATACATTTACACAAGGGTTCCTTTTTCATAAAAACCCTAACTATTATAATATGGACCGATAGTATACATTTTACCCTACGACTGTTTATAGTCTTCACAGTAATACTAGTACCTATAAATGTATCTTTAACATTAAATTACTTCACTGACAGTGAAGAAGAAAAACCTATTTTTTTACAGTAATATCATTTACGAGATAAATTATAAATAACAGAGTAATCGAAGCAAGAGTCATTTTTAAACCATGAGTACAGGAGAAACCTCCATATCTTAAAATTCAAAAGTATGATATTATCAAGCCGTAAGGCTGTAAATTTTTTTTACAAATAGAGAAAAACTAAATACAAGTCACGGCTTTCAAGCCGCAGCGACCTAGCAACATGCAAGGGTTTTTAATAGCAACACTAAGTAAGAACATAAACTAAGCATATAAACATTGGAGAAACCGAAGCCATGCTTCCCTTCCAACTGTAACCCTTTTCCATTAACCATTGCTAGCAGGGAGATGCCATGTTTAACCTGGGGCTTACCTGTTTTGGCCATGAAGTCAACCAGCGTTGGAGAGGTTTCTTCCAAGCCCGAAGACGAACTATAACCTGCAAGCAAGACCAAATTCTTTAAGTTAGATCCTGTATTATTTATGCTAAAATTTTAATTAGAGAATAAAAGTAATAGCAAGGTAATTATATTTACCTGTAAGTAAGATAACTGGAGTCGAGGAGGTAATCGAAGAAATTCAAGGAACTGCACTTTGAAGAGAAGAAACCCTCGTTCCAAACTTGTGATAGAGGTAGCGAGGTTCGTATTCTCAGTTCTACACCGACAAGGGAGCAAGCCACAAGCAGAGACAAGGGTAACGTATCACCCAGCTCTCTATACTACTAACAGAGATAAGAAAACCACCCTCACGTTCTTCACAAACTTCAAGAACGAAACCACATTACAAGCTAGGAAACTATTAACTCTTGCACAACGATATAAGAACTACAACACTCACTTAAGGGATGTCAATTGATGAACTAGCGAGCCTCTCATGGCCGCGAAGGAACCCAGACAATGCAGACACAAACCCTTAGAAAATAATGAAGAAGATAGGGTTTCTTTATGAGGTTATAAATTGACCAGTGCATGGTGGAGACTCACCCACGTGCCCACAAATATTTTTACTCAACAGTGGGTCGATCACTATAGTTCTCCTATACTGTCGGTTAAAACGTGTTATTACCAATGATTTAAATGATAGCCACAATGATAATGTTAGTTCTAAAGTCAAATTCATATCATTACAATGATAAACAATAAATTCAAGCAATGGGAAAGAAAAAGACATTTGTTTGTATCGTTATCCTTTATATTATGAGAAATTTGTAATCAATCGTTGGTAAAACATTTATGCAAAGATAAATAGTGGAGTATATGCCCTTGATCATGAGTCAATAGTACTACTATTGATCATTCATACAAACATTATGATGCATCACTATGTTATTAGAACTAGTGTTATGTATACACAAGTTAGTTTATAAATCAACTATATGTAAGTAAAATTAGGTAGTATTTACACCCTAGAATAACTCTTACATTTGTATATAGTCTATAGTGCTATGGTCTAAAATAAACTTCTTGGAAGTTAGTGATCTTTTGGTTTCCATAAGGAACCAAACTCTTAATGAATCAAAGCAATGTTTAGACTAGACTTGGTAAATATAAGGTAGTAAAACCATCCAAGGTTAAAGGTAAAATCCCTTCATAATATTATTTAAGTGATATGGTAATGTAATTTTACCACAATACTTATAACTTGATGACTATTTGTGCAAGTGAACATTTATAATTGTATACAAAAAATAAGCTGATGATTCTTCTCTACTAGAGTAAAATTAAAAGTAGAGCTAAGTGTTCTATGGTAAACTTCCTCTCTGAAAGTATTAGAACTATATTTATGCTCATAAGCAGCTTATTGAATATTAAATGTAGCATTATCAGTAATTTCATGCTTCAGTAAAAGTGTTTCTATAGAACTTGTGAGTAACTTAGCTTACAAAGGTAAAATGAGAACTGGAAGTAGAAGACATGCTGGTAAAAGACATTGGTACGTTAAGGATATTTGTCTTCACGACTAACTTAAAATACTGTCATAAGAATAAAAAACAACAAAGGAAGTAATTTACCTCATCGTAGTCTAATCAAATTTATACTCTAGCATTTTTATTATGCTAAGAAGTACTTCTTGACTTAATGCAAAAACAAACTCCTACTTGTTCAAAATTTACCTGCTTAACCTGTAAGAATCAAAAATCCAGCTGAGTTAGCAATTGCTAAGTAAACCCCAGTTTAGAACATAGCTTCTCACCTACTTGATAAAAGAAAATCATCAGTACAGTTAGAAGCAACTGAATGCAGGACATATACTTAACATATCAAAATTAAAATGGTATTAGTATTTATGTGATGAAGTTAATTACTACTTTTATTAACTATTTCATTTTTCCGCTAGCCGCTAGTAGTTATCAAACTGCGACATTAGAAATTTTATGTTACATTAAAAATTTTAAGTTTTTGTGAAAATTCGGGGTTATGACATGTGGTATCAGATCCCAAGGTTCAAACACTAAGCCTTGATGAAGCTCAACTTGCTTATATGAAATAGTGTATTAAATTATTTTGTTGATGTTGTTTTCTTTTAATGTTATTCAACAGAGAAATTTGTTTATGAGTTTAACAACAAGTATGGAAAGACTGGAGGAATATGCGGAAGAGGAATCTCCCTTTACTGAACAAGAAAACTTACAAAGAGACCCTATACAAGAAGACATAACTACTAATTCCTCAGAACTTTTACAAACAGTAAAAGACTTAAAATCTAAAATGGAATCTGTTAAAAAAGAAAATGAAAGGATTCTGAGAGCTCAGGAAGAGCTGAATCAGATCCTAACAGAAAGATTTCAAACTGAGGGAAGGGGTAAAAGAGATGATTCAGAAGATATAAGTCACCAACATAAATATAAAAAGATTAAATGGACTAAAAATGAAAGCAGATCATCTTCAGAAGTATTTGGTGATGAACGTAATTTTCATTCCACTAGTGATAGTAGTGATGACAACCATTATACTAGAAAGAGAAAATATAAACCTTATGAGGAAATTTCTGGGGAGTTTAAAAAGATTAAACCGCCAATATTTAATGGAGAAACTGAGAAGGGGGAGGAAGCGAAATCCTGGTTATCTGGGATGAAGAAGTACTTCCAGATTTATAACTATTCTAACCAATTAAAGGCTAGAATGGTTATCTATAATATTTCAGGAAAAGTTGATATATGGTGGCAAGATTTAAAGAGAGTGAAAGGAATAAGAGAGAAGAACGTAAATTGGAGTACCTTCAAGAAGTACTTTAAAAATAAATTTTTATTTGAACAGTACTATGAAGAAAGAGCAAAAGAATTTTCTGAGCTTAAACTATGTACAATGACTATGAAATATTTGAACAACAAGTTTTTAAGTCTACTTAGGTATGTGCCATACCTTGTAGATGAAAAACCGAAGGTACAATTATTCCTCAGTTGTTTACCTTATCACATAAAAGATAGGATTGAGTATGACAATCCAAAAAATTTGGAAGAAGCTATGAGGAAAGCGAATTTCTATTATGAACAGAATTGGAAGAAGGAGAGCATGGCCAACTAGAAGGCCAAAAAGAATAATAATAATTATGATCAAAAGAAGAAAGAGTTTGTGCCCAGTCGAAATTCTAAAAATAATAAGGCCAGAAACTTTCCTAACAAGAATTTCCAAGGGAATACGAATAATTCACCAAACAATCAGAACAATCCAAAGGGAAAAGAGTCTGCTAATAATCATGGTAATTACACAAAGAACTTTGAACGCAAAGAACCCATAAAGTGCTGGGAGTGTAAGGGCCCACATTATGCCTAAGTCTTTTCTAATCGAAAAATGACTGTCAATAATATCCATACAATACAGGAGGAGATGATTGTTGGAGATTTAGCGAGGACTATGCATAGGATCAATGCAGCCTTGGAGAATCGACATGCAGACTATCAAACTTCCATGGTGGAAATAGAAGGTAAGATAAACCAAAACCCCATAGCTATTTTAATTGATCCAGGAGCTAGTCTAAGTTATATTTCACCTAAATTGGTAGAAAAATGTAAGCTGCCTATTGAAAAATTTGAAATTTCTTGGTTGGTTCAGTTAGCCACTAGTGCAAAAAGGAAGGTAACTTGTTTTGTAAAGAAATGTGCATTAGTTATGGATCAATTTGAAACTTTTGTAAAGCTTAATGTATTACCTCTTGGTTCTTACGACATACTAATCGGTATGGATTGGTTATAACAACATAGGGTGATCTTAAACTGTTATGATAAAACCTTTACTTGTATAAATAATGATAGAAAATCAATCAGTGTAAAGGGAATCCCTAGAAAAATAACCATAAGGCAGAATTCTACTCTGCAACTTAAGAGAGCTGTTAGGAAAGGTTGTAAGTCTTATGCAGTAACTATAACTAATGAGGAAAATATAGATAGTACAGATAAAATAAAATTGGAGGATATACCAGTTTTAAAAGAGTATGCAAATGTATTTTCGGAAGAGATTCCAGGACTACCTCCAAAAAGTGAACTAGCTTTTACGATTGAGCTAGTACTAGGTGCAGTACCCAACTCAAAGGACCCTTATTAGATGAACATACTTGAAATTAATGAACTATAGTCCCAATTAAAAGAACTTATTGACAAGAAATATATTCAACCCAGTGTGTCTCCTTGGGGGGAACCTATCATCTTCATTAAGAAAAAGGACGAAACTCTATGACTTTGCATAGATTACCGTCAGTTGAATAAGATGACTATTAAAAATAGATACCCGTTACCTCGCATAGATGATCTGTTTGATCAACTACGAGGAGCTACGATGTTTTCAAAAATTGATTTAAGGTCTGGATATCACCAAGTTAGGATTAAGGATGAAGACATCTTTAAAACAGCTTTTAGGACTTGATATGGCCATTACGATTTTGTCGTCATGCCATTCGGGATTACTAACGCCCCAGTTGTTTTTATGTGTTTAATGAATAATGTAATGCATAAATACTTGGACAAGTTTTTGGTCATGTTTATCGATGACATATTAATCTACTGGAAATCTGAGGAAAAGCATAAGGAACATTTAAAAATTGTTTGCAAGAGTTACGAGATCATCAACTCTTTGCAAAGTTTAGTAAATGTGATTTTTTTAAGGATAAAATTCAGTACTTAGGTCATGTGGTAACTAAGGAAGGAATTTTGGTGGATCCCAAAAAGATAAAGGCGATTGAAGAGTGACCAGTTCCTAAAGATGTAACTGATGTTCGATCCTTCATGGGAATTACTGGTTATTATCGGAGGTCCATTGAAGGGTTTTCAAGAATTGCAAATCTGATAACCTCTTTACAGAAAAAGGGAAAGAAATTTGATTGGAATCATAAATGTGAGGAGAGTTTTAAAAAGTTAAAAACTTTATTAACCAGCGCACCTATTTTAAGAATAGCTGATCCAAATAAATATTTTGTAGTGTGTACTGATGCCTGCAATGATGGTTTAGGCAGAGTATTGACTCAAGAAGGGCATGTTATTGCTTATGAGTCTAGGAAATTAAAAATTCATGAAAAGAATTATGCAACTTATGATTTGGAATTAGCTGTTTTTATACATGCTTTAAAGATGTGGCGTCATCATCTAATTGGCAAAAAAATTATTCTAATGGTCGATAATAAAGGACTAAAATATCTGTTAGATCAGCCTAATATGAATGCTACACAAGCTAGGTGGCTAGCTATTCTAAGTGAGTATGATTTCAAAATTCAGCACATTAAAGGGAAAGAAAATAAAGTTGCTGATGCATTAAGTAGAAATGCAAGGCTGAACTTTACAGCAGTTATTAGCACTTATACAACAGATCTGGAAGAATAGCTTAGGGAAGGGTTAGAACAAGATGAAATTTACCAAAATTTACAAGCATAAACGAAAGAAAATCCAACAAAAAGTTTAAGTAAAGGGTACAGTTTGAATGAAAAAGGATTTTTACTGTATAAGGACAGAATGTATGTACCTAAAGTTAAGTTAATAATTTTAGATGAAATCCATAAAACTCCATACTCAGGCCATCCGGGTTATCAAAAGACTATAAATATGTTAAGAAAAGAATATTTTTGGCCAAACATGAAGACTGAACTGGAAGAATATATCGCTAGGTGTTTTGAATGTGAACAGGTAAAAACTGAACATCAACACCCAGCTAGATTACTTCAGCCATTGCCCATTCCTAGCTGGAAATGGGAGATATATAGTCTTGATTTTGTTACTGGATTGCCTAAAAATCAGAATTTAAATGATTCTATAATGGTAGTAGTTGACAAATTGAGTAAAGCAGATCACTTTATACCTGTTAAAACTATGTATAAAGCTGCAAACATAGCTGATATCTTTCTAAAGCAAATTTTCCGACTGCATGGGATACCGAAAGTTATAATCTCAGATAAAGACCCTAAATTTACAAGTAACTTTTGGAAATCTCTATTTAAAGGATTAAATACTACACTAAATTTTAGTACTTCGTTCCATCCTCAAATCGATGGACAAACTAAAAGGGTAAACCAAGTACTGGAAGATTTACCAAGAATCTATGTAAAGGATCAACCAAGTAAATGGGAGGATTATTTGCATCTGGTAGAATTTGCTTATAATAATAATTATCAAGCGTCAACCAGATTTAGTCCTTTCGAAATATTGTATGGAAGGAAGTGTAACACTCCTATCTCTTGGAGTAATCTGATGGACAGATTAGTATTAGGTCCTGAACTATTGAAAGAAATGGAAGAAATTGTAAAGTAGGTACAAGGTAATCTGAAAGTTGCGCAAGATCGATAGAAAAGTAAAGCAGGCCTTAAAAGAACTCCAAAGGAGTTTCAGGTAGGTGAACATGTGTTCATCAAGGTGAGACCCAATAAGAGCTCTCTTAGGTTGGGTAGTTGTGCCAAACTAGCACCTCATTACTGTGGTCCATTTGAAATACTATCCAGGATTGGACAGGTAGCTTATCAATTAGCATTACCACCAAATTTAAGAGTTCATAATGTTTTTCACATTTCTGTATTAAAAAAATATGTTCATGATGCTACTCATTTTGTTAATTGGAATGATGTACAGGTGGAACCAGAAGGATATTTTCTGATGGAACTGGACTGTATCCTCAGGCAGAGGGAGATCACACTTCAGAACCGCACCATAGGTCAGGTGAAGGTGCAATGGAAGCACCTTAGTCTAGAGGAAGCTACCTGGAAGTTGAAAAGTCATATGCAAGATGCATATCCAACTCTGTTCTAGGGGAATTCTGAGGAAGAAGAATAAATAACATCGAGGATGATGTTATAATTTAAGGGGGTGTGTATGTCACATACCCCAATTTTGCAAAAAAACAATTTTATATTATTGAGGAATAATATGTTAAATTTTATGCTAAGTTGTAATTGATGACCCAGTGGGGTCACGGATATTTAATGTAAATTCTGAATAAATGAGGAGACAACAGCTTAGGAGAGTTCTTAAAATAGTGTTTACTGGTCAAATTGGTGGAGGATACTAGGTGGAGAGAAAACTGACATGTGGCAGCATCCTCAAACCACTTCCAACTATTGCAAGTGGAAACCTCCCTACATTTATGGTCATGATTCCCCAATAAAGTGGAATCAGAGCAGGTGGCTCAATTAATGAAAACTAACCCAAAAGACCTAGACAATATTTATAAAAATTCCCATTGAAGAGAGCTAAGGCTGCTCATTCTAGAGAAGTGATCATTCAGGTTGAATGAATGTACTTTAGAGAAATTCAATGGAAGGGAAATTTGGAAAGTGTTTGAGTGGATAGCTACTGATTGATCTAGTGCAGCTTTTGAGCTGAAGATCATACTGCTGAGAGCAGAGTATTTTACTGAGGTATTGAACTAGTCATTTGACAGAGGGTTCTACTGTTTGCATTCTCCACCAGTTCTCAGCCAAGAAGACCAGGAACAGGCTCGGGAGTCCTGAGGAAGCGTTGTTTGAGTGCTCTCCAGGAGATTGGTAGGGAGTAATGACCTCCTAAAGTTGTTTTCATCTGTCCTCAATAGGTTCCATGTTATTTGAGTTCACTGTTTTTAGTTAAATAATATTAGTTTATCTGCTAAATGAATGTTAAAAGTTCAGAGTTTGTGAAATGTTAAATTTAATATTCTTATTAGATTGCTATAGAAATTAAATTGGTTTAGGAAATAATGAAATAGAATGAAAACAAATTTCTAGACTGTGTTTTTCCACACCTGGAAACCAGGTCGTACTCTAGCACAGATAGAATGCTTTAAGTAGATAAGAGAATGGAAATAGTAGGTAGGGTTGTGTATCTGTAGATAGCAGAGTAAATTTATTTCAGTGTTTGAAATATTAGGAAAAACAGCGTTATGTTTCATTGATGTTTACTGTTTTTACTTAGTATAACTAAATAAAAATGCAGGAAAAGAAATAGTAACTACATTGGAGTTACAGTAAGAGTATACTGATACAAATAGAAGTTATAGAAGATAACAGTTATTATCCACACAATATATCTTATAAACTAATTACTAAATTCTAAACCATTACTTAAAAACAAACCAGATTAGGGTTATTTATATAAACCCTTATTTTATGAAAAATAAACAGAGATCCAAGGTTAACCATCTATTTTATACAGAGTTCTGAATAACTATAATTTACAGATTAGTAATTAATAACAAGTATAGATGTAAACATTAACTAAAATAAAACTAAGAATTGCATAAATAAAAGTTAATTATTTTAAACAATGGGCTCATAACCTATAAAAGAGGAATCTAAGGGTCAAAACCCTAAACAATTAATTTACCAAGTTAAAAAGTAACAAGTAATTATAAGCAGTTATATTATTAACTGTGTAACAAAAGTAACAGGAAGATTACAACTCATACTTTAGACTGAATACAGTCTTGTTTTTCTTTAAACTTTAAAATATATTTATAACCTCTTCTAAAATTAAATATTTCACTTACAGGTTAATAAACAAAAAATATATATACCTGTATTAACGAAACTGAAGAAAAAGAGAATCGGTGCTCAGGTAATAGTTTAGTTAAGAATACATTTACACAAGGGTTCCTTTTTCATAAAAACCCTAACTATTATAATCTGGACCGATAGTATACATTTTACCCTACGATTGTTTACAGTCTTCACAGTAATACTAGTACCTATAAATGTATCTTTAACATTAAATTACTTCACTGACAGTGAAGAAGAAAAACCTATTTTTTTTACAGTAATATCATTTACAAGAATATTTATAAATAACAGAGTAATCGAAGCAGGAGTCATTTTTAAACCATGAGTACAGGAGAAACCACCATATCTTAAAATTCAAAAGTATGATATTATCAAGACATAAGGCTGTAATATTTTTCTTACAAACAGAGAAAAACTAAATACAAGTCACGGCTTTCAAGCCGGAGCTACCTAGCAACATGCAAGGGTTTTTAATAGAAACACTAAGTAATAACATAAACTAAGCATCTAAACATTGGAGGAACCGAATCTGTGCTTCCCTTCCAATTGTAATGATTTCCATTAACCATTGCTAGCAGGGAGACGCCACATCTAAACCAGGGCTTACCCTTTTTGGCCATGAAGTGAACCAGCATTGGAGAGGTTTCTTCCAAGCTCGAAGACGAACTGTAACCTACAAGCAAGACCAAATGCTTTAAGTTAGATCCTGTATTATTTATGCTAAAACTTTAACTAGAGAATAAAAGTAATAGCAAGGTAATTATATTTACCTGTAAGTAAGATAACTGGAGCCAAGGAGGTAACTGAAGTAGTTCGAGGAACTGCACTTTGAAGAGAAGAAGCCCTTGTGCCAAACCTATGACAGAGGTAGCAAGGTTCGTATTCTCAATTATACACTGACAAGGGAGAAAGCCACAAGCAGAGACAAGGTTAATGTATCACCCAGCTCTCTATACTACTGACAAAGATAATAAAACCACCCTCATGGTGCTCACAAAATTCGAGAATGAAACCACATTACAAGATGGGAAACTCTTAACTCTTGCACAACGATATAAGCACTACAACACTCACTTAAGGGCTGTCAATTGATGAACCAGCGAGCCTCTCATGGCCGAGAAGGAACCCAGACAGCGTAGAGACAAACCCTCGGAAAAGAATTAAGAATATAGGGTTTCTTTACGAGCTTTTAAATTGACCAGTGCATGGTGGAGACTCACCTATGTGCCCACCAATATTTTTACTTAGCAGTGGGTCGATCACTATAGTTCTCCTGCACTGTCAGTTAAAACATGTTATTACCAATGATTTAAATGATATCCACAATGATAATTTTAGTTCTAAAGTCAAATTCATATCATCACAATGATAAACAATAAAGTCAAGCAATGGTAAAGAAAAAGACATTTGTTTGTATCGTTATCCTTTATATTATGAAAACTTTGTAATCAATCATTGGTAAAACATTTATGCAAAGATCAATAGTGGAGTATATTCCCTTGATCATGATTCGATAGTACTACTATTGACCATTCATACAAACATTATGATACATGACTATTCTATTAGAACTAGTGTTATGTATACACAAGTTAGTTTATAAATCAACTATGTGTAAGTAAAAGTAGGTAGTATTTACACCCTATAATAACTCTTACATTTATATATAGTCTATAGTGCTATGGTGTAAAATAAACATCTTGGAAGTTAGTGATCTTTTGGTTTCCATAAGGAACCAAACTCTTAATGAATCAAACCAATGTTTAGACTAGACTTGGTAAATATAAGGTAGTAAAACCATCCAGGGTTAAAGGTAAAATACCTTAATAATATTATTAAATTGATATGGTAATGTAATTTTACCACAATACTTATAACTTGATGACTATTTGTGCAAATGAACATTTATAATTGTATACAAATAATAAGTTGATGATTCTTCTCTACTAGAGCAAAATGAAAAGTAGAGCTAAGTGTTCTATGGTAAACTTCCTCTCTGAAAGTATTAGAACTATATTCATGCTCATAAGCAGCTTATTAAATATTAAATGTAGCATTAGCAGTAATTTCATGCTTCAGTAAAAGTGTTTCTATAGAACTTGTGAGTAACTTAGCTTACAACAGTAAAAACAAGAACTAGAAGTAGAAGACATGTTGGTAAAAGACATTGGTATGTTAAGGATATTTGTCTTCACGAATAACTTAAAATACTGTCATAAGAATAAAAAACAACAAAGGAAGTACTTTACCTCATCGTAGTATAATCAAATTTATACTCTAGCATTTTTATTATGTTAAGAAGTACTTCTTGACTTAACACAAAAACAAGCTCCTACTTGTTCAAAATTTACCTACTTAACCTGTAAGAATCAGAAATCCAGCTAAGTTAGAAATTGCTAAGTAAACCCCAGTTTAGAAGATAGCTTCTCACCTACTTGATAAAAACACATCATCAGTACAACTAGAAGCAACTGAATGCAGGATATATACTTAACATATCAAAATTAAAATGGTATTAGTTTTTATGTGATGAAGTTAATTACTACTTTTGTTAACTGTTTCATTTTTCCGCTAGCTACTAGTAGTTATCAAACTGTGACATTAGACATTTTATGTTACATTAAAAATTTTAAATTTTTGTGAAAATTCGGGGTTATGATAGGAAGTATGCAATAGAGATCCTGAAGAGGTTTAGGATGATGGACTGCAAGGCCATGACCACACCTATGGCATCGAACCTGAACCTATTAAGTGTTGCTTCATCATAGTTAGTTGATGCCATGATGTATCGTTAGATGATTAGTTCCTTGATGTACCTAACAAATACAAGACCAGATATTTGCTTTGCTCTGAGCACATTGAGACATGTTCACTTGATGGTTGCAAAGCATGCAGTAAGGTACCTGAAGGGTACAGTTGATTATGGGCTCAAGTATGAGGTGAATCAGAAGATTAACTTGGAGGGTTATGTGGATTTGTATTGGTCAAGTAGTGTCATTGATAGGAAGAGCACTTCGAGGTTCTACTTCAGTATGAGATCAGGTGTGATCTCTTGGTTTGACAGGATGGAGTCCTACATGGCGCTGAGTATAGCCGAGGCAAAATATGTTGCCACTTGCTATTTGGGAGGTATTATGTTTCTTTTAAAAACTACTATTTGATTTTATTGATCTGACTTGCATTTTGGTATGATACAGAGAGGAGTAGTGAAGCTCTAGTTTGTGATCCAGAATAAGATCTCTTGAAAGAGGGAGTTCTAGCATAGCTGGTGAGATAGGTTGTCTGAGAATAAATCTTGGCAAATCTCATAGGTTGCTCAGACGTAAATGGTCCTATAGGTTGTCCTCGGATGTAATTGGTCCTGGTGAAATTCGCAGGTTATCCTTGGATGTAATCAGCCCTGATGTGATTCTATGCTAGAAATGGGTAGAGTGAAGTTTAAGTACTTCAGGGAGAAGCTTTGTGTTCTCCAGATCGAGGTTCCTTCCAAAGGGAAGTGATGATTTTGTGAGACCTTCTAACATGGTGAGAGGATTGGTTCCTTCCATGGTTAGATATAAGTTATGTGTCTTTCTGACATGGTGAGAGGATTAGTTCCTTTCATGGTCAGATGTGAGTGTTGTGCCCTTCCGACATGGTGAGAGGATTGGTTCCTTCCATGGTCGGATGTAAGATCTGTGACATGGTGAGAGGATTGGTTCATTCCATTGTCAGATGTATGTGATGATCCCACATCCAGCATGAAAAATGGTTGGCTCTGTGAAGACACGTCTAGTATGAAAAAGGACTAGCTTTGTGTGGATTCCACATCCCGCATGAAGAAGGGCTAGCTTTGTGAAGACTCATCTAGTATGAAAAAGGACTGGCTCTGTGTGGATTCCACATCTAGCATGAAAAAGGGTTGGCTCTGTGAAGACACATCTAGTATGAAAAAGGACTAGCTCTATGTGGATTCCACATCCAGCATGAAAAAGGGCTGGCTCTGTGAAGACTCGTCCAGTATGAAAAAGGACTGGCTCTATGTGTGTTCCACATCTAGTATGAAAAAGTACTAGCTCTATGAAGACTCATCCAGTATGAAAAGGGACTGGCTCTATGTGGATGCCACATCTAGTATGAAAAAGGACTAGCTCTGTGATGATACATATAGTATGAAAAAGGACTGGCTCTGTAGATGTACATCCAACATGAAAAAGGTATGGCTCTGTAGAACTTCCTGTGACAAGAAGAATCATGAGATAGAACCTGTGATGATGATCCAACGGTGATGATCTAGATTGAGTGATGATCCAGATCCAGTGATGATGATCCAGATCAAGTAATGAACCAGATCAAGTGATGATCCACATCCAGTAATGATCCAGATCTAGTGATGATGATCCAGATCTATTGATGATCCAGATCCAGTGATGATGATCCAGATCTAGTGATGATGATCCAGATTGAGTGATGATCTAGATCCAGTGATGATGATCCAGATCGAGTGATGATCCAAATCTAGAGGAAGATGACTTGAAGATGAAGATGATGAGAACTCAATGATGATCCAGATGTTACAGAGAAGAAGACTTGTGCTGATAAATTGTAACTCAATGACTCCAATGAACCCTGATGAGGTTAACTAAAGTGTAACTGACCATCAAAAGTGGTTGGAGGTTCCCCTGTTGACTCCAGTTCATTAAATAATCAATTTAATGAAGGAAGGAGCCTTTATTGCTCTATTTAACTGATTGTAACCATCATTTAGCAATATGGGGCATTAATGACACTCATATCACCCTCGGAGTGCTCCAGTTAGCCTCCCTGAATGTAGGAGAAGGCTAAGTTAGCCTCCTTGACTGAAGGTAGGCATGGGTGTGCTCATGATGATGTCATCTAGTACTCCTCTGATGTCAATTAAGTCAATAAAACTTAGGATAGTGGTTTAACTAGGCCAAATTGACCAAAATGAGTGTGTATGGTGGTAAATGTCTCCAACACCCCCACTTAAGCTATACTCAAGAGGGGTAGAAAACATAAAATGCATATGATTGCTAGGGCCCTGAAAAATAAGGCCATAGGTCACCTTGTACAATACTAAAACTCCAACAATTCTCAAAACCAAACTAAGTGAGGAAAAGAGGGAAAACCCAGTGGGAAAACCCCCCCTCAAGCTGAACACTAAAAGTAGTCTGATCACCCTGATGGACTCACCCCCAATAGTGAACGGAAGTAAGTGAACTTATTTTCTGAAAATTTCTTAGTGAAGATGTCTGCAATATGCTCATCAGTTGGGCAGTATTGTAGAATGATAGTCTTGTCATGCACTAGCTCTCTGATAGAGTGCATGTGTATCTCTACATGCTTGGTCCTTTGCTTGGTAAATAGATTTGTAGATATCTTAATAGCACTTTGATTGTCACAAAAGAGGACAGTGGACAAAGTACTACCAAGATCAAACTCTGAAAGAATGCCTTGCAACCAAACTGCTTGGATGCAAGCATTCACCACTCCTTGATACTCGGCCTCTGCTGAAGATAATGCTATGGCAGACTGCTTTTTTCTCACAGGGACTTCACTTAGTGAACATCTCACATAGCATGTACGATCACGGGATATTAAAGAATACCCTTAATTTTCAGAGATATTGACCCAAACTCTTTTTGTTGAAACCCCCTCCCAATACTTAAAACCTCCTCCCCACCCCTTTTTATACCTCAATCCTTATAAACCACCTTACCCATCCCCACCTTAAACCCCTTATTCCCCCAATACCTACAATATCTTGGTTCAATTTTCAATAATTTTAAAACCCACAATATGAACTAACGTGATAGGATATTGGTCAACAAGTGAAGCCCCCGTGTTTTTGATAGACCAACAAATGGGGCCACCACCAAACATGAAGACATATCCAGAAGTAGACTTCCAATCAATAGAATCACCCACCCAATTGGAATCTGTGTATCCAACCAGCTCTAGCTCGAAGTCTACAGCATAGTGAATGTCGTAGGTCCTGGTTCCCTGAATATACTGGAGGATCCTCTTCACTGCCTTCCAATGAAGATCATGGGCCTGCTGCATGTATCTTGATACAGCATTGACAACAAAACAGATATTAGGCAGAGAATGTGTCAAGTACAACAAGCTACCAATCAACTGTCAATAAATAGTGCATTCCATGGGAGGTGTGCTTTTTCCTTCTTCAAGGATGATCCCTTAAAGGAAAGGTAATGTTGTAGGCCTACATTCAGTCATGTTAAACTTGAATAACAGGTCTGATATTTATTTGGACTGAGTGACCATTATCCCATTAGAATTTTTCTCAATTTTGAGCCCCAAAAATTGTTTTAAGAGCCCCAAATCGCTCATTTCAAATGCATTGTGGAGAGTAGTTTTGATGGCTGAAATAGAAGCAAATGTGCTACCTGTGATCAGTAATTCATCAACATATAAAAAAATAATAATCAAATGACCATCAAACTTCTGTATATGCACATTTGGATCTGATCTACATCTTTGGAAGTTTTGCGAGAGAAGGAAGGCATCCAACTTGGAATACCACTCTCTTGGGGCCTGTTTTAAACCGTATAGTGACTTATTTAGCTTGCAAACCAAATATGGATCAGAGATATAGCCCTCAATTTGCTTCATGTATATCTCCTCAGGAATATCTCCATGCAGAAATGCCAACTTAACATCCATATGATGCACTTCCTAGTGCTTAGATGTTGAAATTGCCAAAACTAGGCTGATGGAGTCCATTTTTGCAACCGGTGCAAAAGTCTCATGGTAGTCCACACCTTGGACCTGAGAGAAACCTTTTTCCACCAGCCTTGCCTTATATTTGTAGGTGCTTCCATCAGTAGCAACCTTGGTCTGAAACACCCACTTGCATTGAACCAATTTCCTTCCCGGAGGAAGAGAAACTAACTCCCAAGTAGCGTTTTTCTGAAGAGAATTCATCTCTTCATCCATGGAAACTTGCCATCTCGGATCCTTCTGAGAATGGTAGTAGGATTTTGGTTCTGAAATAATCATAAAATAACAAGTTTCAGACAGCAAATTATCAGGACAAGAGAGCGCAATACCTGCTCTTTGGAAATCAGACCGGGTTCTCCTTGGATCATCTGGATTTCCAATGTTATGTCCTGTGAAGAAGAGTGTCTGTCGGGCCCATGTGGGAAGATTATTTTGTACTCCAGGTTCTGATTTAGTATCTTATTTTTTCTGTACACTGATATCATAAATAAGAGGATCCAAATCAGGGTCATCACCCCCAATTTCATCATCCAAATATTCAGTAGAATAGGAAGGAAATTCAGCAATTTTCTCATTCACTAGTTCCACATCCTGAAGAGGCTCATCGAACTTGACACTTATCTCGATGATGATCTATTTTGTTTTGATATATAGAAGCTTGAATGTTTCAAATCCCTCCTTTTATCAAGTGGAATTCGGTCCCATGCAGTGGACCCAAACACCCGCAGGTTCGACACATCCGGTTTGTGTCCGAAGTATGCTTCAAAAGGGGTCTTCCCTTTCATGGATGAGTGTGGCAGGCTGTTTTGAATGTATGTTGCATCATGCATGGCTTCAGCCCACAAATTTTCAGCCAAATTATTTGATTCCAACATACATGTGGTCATCTCCTTGAGAGACTGATTCTTCCTTTCCGCTACACCGTTCTGCTGGGGAGTGTAGGACATTGAATGTTGGACCTGAATACCACTTTGGGAGCATATGTGCAGAAACACATTACTGACATACTCCCCACCATTACCAAATATCAATATCTTGATCTTAATCCTAGAGGCATTCTCGATCAAGGCCTTCAGTTCAGTGAATTTTTCACATACTTCAGACTTTTTTTTGAGAAAGAAGACCCATGTGTACCTGGAAAAATCATCAATAAAAGTCAGAAGATACCTTGATCCATTCATGGATGTGATAGGCATGGGAACACTAATATCATAATGTATCAGCCCCAATATGCATGTAGCTCAGTTTTCCTTCCCCCAATCGAACTTGTGCTCAGGGTTCTTTCCAACCACACAACCCTTGCAAATTCCAGTGGTTGCCTTGATGACCGGGAGGCCTTCAACCATGGAGTTTTTCTGTAATTACTGAAAATATTTGAAATTGAGATGGAAAAACCTCTCATGCCACTGTCTACTAACTTCATTTCCATGAGTCAGCAGTGCAGTGGGATTTGCATCCGTCACAAAGTGGGAAAACTCATAGTATTTTGCATGATGGTTTGCAAGGCCTTTAGCAACAAGTTTCCCGGATGCAAGTTCCATTATCTCAACATCATTCGGGATAAAATATAATCTCTTACATACTCATGTATGTGTCATCTGATAGACACTAAGGATATTTGATGCCAGAGACGGTACATACAAAACATTTGAAAAATAACCATTCTCAAGATCAACCATACCTTGTCCTTCTGAAATGATGGTGGAGTCATCTCCCATGTGGATCGGGATGGATTTTCTAGTCTCCAAAGATGAGAAGGAGTATCTTTCAGCCATCATGTGGTTTGAAGCTCCAAAATCAATCAAGAGTGCTTTGGACTTCGAAGTGCTTTCCATGAGGGCATGACCTCTTTCATGTTGTTGTTCCCGATCTTACTGATCTCTCCTCCGAAAGCTTTCCTGAAGATTGATGTGATTTCTCTCAAGGAGAGAGGTAGCTTCATCAAGTTTCTTCTTCATGTAGGCATGTTCAGGGTGGAATCCCTTCCCGTAGTATGAACACTTGAATTTTTCCTTTCCATGATTCCCTTTTCCTTTGTTCTTCTTTGAGCCGAAAGACTCATCATGGTGTTGGTTTTCAACTTTAGGATTAGGAGCTTCAAATTTAGTTTTTGGGTTCTTCTGCTGCTTTCCTTTACCCTTCAGATCTTTGGTCCCCGATACATGGAGGTCTTGATCACGGGAGGACCTGATGATCCCCATCTGGACAAGCTTATCATGTTCACTTGTTAGGGACTCAATGGAGGCATTGAGTGTAGGCATCTTCCATCCAAGGGTTGTGAGCTTCCCCGCACTGAATGTAGAGACAAAAACTAAATAATCAGCTCCAATTTTGGAGAGTATGGCGAGGATGATCTGATCATCCTCCTTCTCCACTTTACATTGCTTCAACAATAATACAATGTGCTTGAACTTTGTGAAAACGTCATTCAAGGTCTCGAAATTGGAAGGCTGGAGAGACATCAATTCATTTTTAAGCTGGTAAACTCTCAAATCATCCTTCTTTCCATATAGGGTTTCCAATTTGTCCCAAATTTCCTTTGGAGTCTTCAATCCCGAAAGATGCAAAGAAGATCATGGGAAACAGAGAGGCACAAGAATCCGAATGCTTCATCCTTCTTGTTCAAGAATCTAGCTTTGTCTGTCACAGAAGCAGGATCTTCTTTGGTGTCCATAGTGACCCCATAGATTCCTATGGCACATAGCTGGATTTCCATATCTCCTTTCCATGAGTGGAAATTGAACGGAGTCAAAATATCTACAGAAGAAGCCATCTGAATCTGCTGGAGTGAATGCTTTCACCTGTTAAAAACCTGAAAATCACAACAAAAAGGGCACCGTAAGGTCAGACAGCCAACACATTTTAGGCTTTCATCATACCCAGCATAGTCAATTAATCAAGCTTGATCAACAATTTCCTTACTTGGGGTATTAAGTGGTAAGCCTTGGCTTCTGGTGCAGTGCTGGATTTTGAGCTATTGCTCAATTTTCATGCAAGATCTATCAAAAACCTTGTTTTTGAGAGATCTGAGCTTCATCCCGCCATGAGCTCTGATACCATATTAATTTGTCACAGTAATCTAGGGACTAAAACACGGTCTCATAAGAGATTTCAGACAATAAGACATGAAAATGGTGTAATAGTGCTACAAAATGAGTAGTCGCTCTGTATATTCAATAAAGAATGAGTAATACAATACAATGATCATGCTGCAAGCATGAATGAAAATGCAATTTGAATTCCCAAGTAGGTCATTCGAATTGAATGAGTGAGTCTAGCTTAACTGAATGTAAGCCACAGTCAACACTCAAGTTAACCACTGATCAAAACCCTAATTGACTCAACTGAGCCCTAACTAAAGTCAGAGTGCAATAAATGACTGAGTCTAACTGAAAGTAGCTCAGACACATGTCACTGCAAGCAAACCAACAAGTGGTAGCGCATCAATGACTCCAGTGAACCCCGATGAGGTTAACTGAAGTGTAACTGACCATCAGAAGTGGTTGGAGGCACCCCTGTTTACTCCAGTTCATTAAATAATCAATAAATAATCAATTTAATGAAGGAAGGTGCCTTCAGTGCTCTCTTTAACTGATTGTAACCATTATTTATCAATATCGGGCATTAATGACACTTAGATCACCCCTGGAGTGCTCCAGTTAGCCTCCCCGATTGTAGGAGAAGGCTAAGTTAGCCTCCTTGACTGAAGGTAGGCGTGGGTGTGCTCATGCTGATGTCATATAGTGCTTCTATGATGTCAATTAAGTCAATAAAACTAAGGATAGTGGTTTAACTAGGCAAAATTGACCAAAATGAGTGGTATGGTGGTAAATGTCTCCAACAATCTTCATGTCACAATTTCTGCTTTGCAGATGAATATGGAACCCTAGAAGGTAGTGTTGATTTGGAAATATGATTTTACAATGTTTCATCCCATATTCAATAAAATATTGTAGAGTAATTTATGGTATAACATTAACATATTAATTTTCAACCCTAAGGTAACACTAACTTGAACAGAGTTGGGAAATTTCAAGTAGGTACCACCAAAATAATGGGAGAAATCGGACCAGTTGCTGTAGGAATTCTTGGAGGAATATTTCCCACTGGTAACCTACAACACTCATATATATATCATTAACTGAGCTCACAGTAGATTGCTACAGCACTCAAGTAGTCTAATCCATGGTGGTGAAGAGTTGACATTTCCATATCTGCTACTTGGCACATTCAGGAATGAAAGCAATGTTTTAAATACATTTATATCATTCTATAATCTTTGCTGATTTATTCCTTTTTAGATTGTGAATTTATTTTGTTTCATGTGTTGTCTTAGTAATGAGGGATTGTTTCAAACTCCATACAATTCTCATTTTGGAACATAGGATTAAACATCCAAGACCTCAGTAGGATAAGGGATAGGTTTCACCCATATCTTTATATTGGAATGTAAGTGCAAACCCTTCAGCAACATATCATAGGATATGTACAGTTGTCCAATATAATCAAACAATATAATACGTTAATGGTAGTCTTCAGTCCGAAGCGCAATGGAAAGGAAGTGCATTAATGGATGTTAATGGTCAAAAGGAAGTGGGAATGAAATAGGACATAAAACCTCATCATTCTTATGTTTTGTAGACATTTACTTCAATTGTTGGTACAAAGGACGTGGAATCCAAGCATCTTACTAGTACCAAACTTTCTCATATCAGCTTCAAGTTATTCATCAATAAGAATGTTTACAAACTTAACCTTAAATATTTTAAGCGTTAAAAAAAATGCACTAAGATTTTTTTTCTAAAGATTTTTTTTAAAACATCTTGTGGTTACACTTGCTAGTTTCACACGTAAACTATGTTACAATTAAATGTAAATAGAGTGTAAGCCTTGGACAATGGATTTAGATTAAAAGTAATGAGATGTTCTAGCATATTGAAATATTATAAGAAACTCTATAACTCTAATAGTGTTCGGTGAATACTAAGCAAATAAAATTTCCATATTTCTTTTAACTTCAATTGGGAAATGGATTTATTAAGATAGGGACCACTCTCTTATGCTTTCTTAGAAGGCTTGGAAATATTGTAATCTAACTACAAAGGATGCATAGTTTATCTAAATTTCACTCCAAGTAGCCTATACACTTTGCAACATCCCTCATGAATTTTCTGTCTAATAAGGAGAACCTTGAACTCTATATGACGCTAGTGGGAATATACCATGGGGCCTTCCAATTCACCTTTATAAAATTGTGTAAGAAAAGAAATACCAAAACATAATATAAAGCATAGGAAACAACAATGGCTCACACATAGGATACACATTATAAATTTACCTTGAAACCCTTAAACATGGTTATTTTGATAGAAACCCATTATTCCATCGTGTGTACAAAGAATGAAGCAATATTTACATATAGGAAATTTGAATGACTTAGGAAGGAAATTCAAAATTCTCACTAGTGCATAAAAAACTAGTTAGGAGTTAACTAGAGATCAAATTCCCTTAATTATACATGTAAATTCTCATAGATGAATTAACAGGGTCATAACTGACCTAAGTGGACAAGTGGAGGCTTGAACACATAAAAGAAAGGAACAATTGCATGATCAACTCATGCATGTGAGGAATCGTTTCAGAATAGTCAAGGAGGGAACTACATACTCATAATAGTAAAGGAGTGCACTTGTAGCTCTTGATTAATGGAGCTAACTCCCTAGAATCACTCCAACAAATCAAGCATGTAGTGTGGGACCATAAAATTAAGGAAATATATCCTAATTGAAGGAATGTTCCCTCAAATGATAGAAATAGACATGAGGATCACTTCCATGATATAGAAATAGCATATTACTGTCTTGAATCTATCTTGGGATGAATCTCTCCGATGCCTTAAATGGTAAGATATAAGTTCGTAGGTGAGATATTGATTCTATGGAGAGGAAAATATGCTCTAACAAAATAAAAGTATGAAATCACAAAAGTCATGAGCTCTTAGAATAACACTTTGTGGAGTTAAAAAATTACTAACACAAATGAAGTTGTTCAAAATCAAATACAATGTGTGTAATCTACACTAGATAATAGCCATGATACTTAAACAAAAAAATAGGGAATGTGTTCATCCTAGTAGACCGGGATGGGGCTCTCATGGACCATATAGCAGGTTGAGGAAACCTAGAACATGAAAGGAAGACAATAAAAAACTAACCCTAACATGTAAAATATGGAATGAGAGGGATTCATGATTTCATAATGGAAGATGAAAGACACTATGGAATTGATTCAACATCTATACTTACAAATTTGGAAAATGAAAATGGTGGATGGACCACCACTCCTTAATGAAGTCACTCTTTAAATAGAAAAGTTGATGGCTAGTAAACCCTAACCATTTTAACTGTCTTTCAAATATTTGTGGTTGAGGGTCCTAAGTAACTTTTTCTAGAGAACATCTCAACCACCCCTCAATGTAATCTTACATCAATACTACAATTATATCTTGTCAAACCCTTATTCATTTTTTGTGTTGCTTCCATGAGCTAGTCACTTGATCTTCATTATCATTCGCATAGACTACTAGCCAATTTCTCAATTTTATTTTATAAAAATTGGCGAGGTTATCAAATTGATGCCTCCACAAGGTTATAAGCTTACAAATATTCCTATATTTTCTCCCTTTTTAGAAGCATTGAATCTCTTATGAAAGGAATGCCCCCAGGTTCCTTTTTTACTTCAGTGGCTTTCAGGAAAGTTGTGTTCTTTATCTCCTACAGAATACCACAACTGGTGATCAATTATCAGACAATGTCTATATGCCCTATCCATCCAACCTCTATTTTATTTTATTTGTTTTGAGAGGGGAGCACATACTTCTTTCTTCTCACCACAATGATGCTTGATACATGGGACAAAAAGGTACTAACTGTGCCACAAAACTAAAAACATGAAATAAGACTTATTAAAGCTGATATGGATTATATTCATTAATTAATATAGGTGGCAGCAGGTAGAGAGAAAAATTCAATGATAGTTGTGTCATTTCCAATGTTTAATCTTCTTTATCTTCCAGTTGTTGCTTTTCTATGTTTTTCTTATATTTTGACAGGAAAACAAAATAACTTCTGGCAAATCTTTGTTGTCGCTGCAATTTGGAAATTACTGGGTTAGGTTTGAGTTGCTTTATAATATAAGTTTTTTATAATAAAAAACCTGAAAGAATAAAACCATAACTTTTGACAAACTTTTGGAAAATCCATGTTGTCGCTACAATTTGGAAAATACTAGGTTATGTTACAATTTCTTTCTAACCTAGTGCTTTTATAATAATCTTGAATTATTGTTGAAGTTTTGTGTAAAAACCCTAGTGGTTAGGGTACATGTGCCTTCTCCTCTATTTCACACTTGGGTGCATCTAATATACACCCAATGGTAGGATGTCACACCCCCAAACTATGTTTACCCATATTACCTATGTTTTTGTGGGTGTTGAATGAGGGTAACCTGCTCTAATAGCCTTTTCCTTTCCTCTATTGGCCTCTAATATACTATTCCTTTCCTCTATTTGGCCCGCTCTAATAGATCGTTCCCATAGCCCATAATATATCCTTGTCATCACTACAATAGAAATTTCACTAAACTATAATAACAGTGTAGTATAACAACTAATAAACCTGAGACTACAAGTTATTTGGAGCAGTACAGGAAAGAAAGTAAAGGGAATAACAAGGTTGTAGGGAAGGCATTAGGGCAATATGGAAAAAATAGTAAAGGGACAAAAAGGGTGAGACAACAGGAAGGAGAGATACTACCACGATCCTAGAATGTGAGGGAAAGATTATCAGTTTAGTCTCACTAATCTTAAATGAACCTCCTTCAATGAAATTCTCTAATAGATCAAATTAGTAATAAATCCCAAGAGATTTCCAAAATATTTTTAAAATTTTTTAAATCGAAATGAATTAGGGCATGGTACTCACAATTTGGGATGCATTTTCCTTGCTCCCACTGCCCAGTCACTAGCTCAGTCTCTGATATTCTTCTCTAGCTCAGTCTCGGGTCCAAATTGTTGCTCCCACTATCCAATCGCTAGCTCGGTTGACTCTGACATTCGTGGGTTCAAACGTTGTAAGGTAACAACTAGAAAACCCTCTCTGAATCTGGTGTCAACTTGGCTGCAATGGGTGAGATAGTTTGTGTGACCAATTGTGTGTCCAGTCCTATCACATAAGGTATTCAGCTTGTTGAGTGAATGTATCAAAGGATATCCAAATTCCAGAGAGCAACCTTTTAATTACAAATGGGTTGAGGTTTTTTT
>LPNX010315835.1:47035-50109 GCA_001517045.1 Pseudotsuga menziesii | reverse complement strand
TATATATACTAAAAAATAAATTTAATATAAAATTACAGGTAAGATTTAATTTAAAAATATTTAATTTTGATAAGTATAAAGAGATATAATTATTAGGTGTTTGACATTATATGCATAGAATTTGTAGTGGTTAAGACTCATATGGATAAAGAGTTAAATGTGATAATTGTTGGTCATGATAAGGGATAGGGTTTATAGGAGTTTTGGAATAGGTTTTATAGGTATTATGTTTTATAAGCGTTAAGTGTTTTACGTTAGGGATTAGTCTCATATGAACCTTCATTTATTTTCTCCAAGTATTATTCAATGTCCCAACAAAAAATCCCTAACAATTTTTCATTACAAGTGTCATTATCTCTTTTTATCAATCCTCATCGAAGTGGCCACTCCACTTCCACTAGAAATGACCTTCTTCAACATGTTCATAATATCTTCTTGGTTGCAATACTTTAGCACCATATACTTAAAGAAGTTGTACACTAGTTTAAACCTTTCATCAAGGATTCTATACAACGTTGTTATGTATAAACAAAAAACTTAATCCATCTCATGACACTCAATGTACAAGTTCCTTCAAGTCTAACTTATCTGTGTTAACCTCTTTTCCATATTCCTATCCTTGATCACACATTCATTCACCTAATATGACTACCTTTGGGAAACTTCAAGCAGTAGAGACAACTATTCCTTAGCAATCGTTTGAGGCATTGTACCATACATATTGGCAATAAAAACAACTATTCCTTCTAAGTAGCAATGAAGAGAAATTTCTTTCGTAAGACCTTTTCCTTCAAAGGGAAAGTGGGATCACTATGATCTACATCAATATAGGTAGAAAAAGTAATTGAATAGTTGAATCAATAAATTTCTAAGTGGAAAACAAAGGTAGGAAACAATGTGATGAAAGAGGTATCCACAAAATATCTAGCTAAGAAATGGAAATAAAAGATGAAGAAACAGGGATAAACAGTATATAATGTAGAGAATTGTGATTCTACATAAGATCTTGTAGATGTTGATTATCATGAGAGTTCTCTTATTGTCATGATCATGATCATACTTATCATCATCTTCATGTGAAACAGTAAAAGTCACGATGATGAGGATTATGATGATGATGATGATAATGATGATGATTATGAGTGGTATCATCATAAGATGACAATAATGATGATGATGATGTAGCTGATGATGATGATGTCGATGATGATCATGATGCTATCCATGATGACGATCATTATGATGATGATGATGATGAAGAAGATGTCGATGATGAGGATGAGGATAATGACGATGATGATGATTATTATGATGATGATGATGATGACGACGATGATGATGATGAGGGTGATGATGGATGATGATGTTGATGATTTGGACGATGATGACGACGACGATGATGATGGATGTTTTTTCACTATGGAAACCTTCCCACACCCTAAGATGATGTTTATGATGATGATGATGATGACGATGATGAATATGATGATGATGATGATGACGACAATGAAGACATGACGATGATGGTGATGACGCCGACGACGCCGACGATGATGATGATGATGATGATGATGTTAATGATGATGATGATGACGATGATGATGATGAAGATGACAATGACAATGTTGATGATGGATGATGACGTTGATGATGATGATGATAATAATGATGATGTTGATGATGACGATGATGATTACGATGACGACGGTGATGATGATGGATTATTTTTTGGTCTGGAAACCCTCCCACACCCTAAGATGATGTTTATGATGATGATGATGATGATGATGACGATGATGAAGATGATGATGATGATGATGAAGATGATGATGATGACGACAATGAAGATGATGACAATAATGGTGACGACAACGACGGCGACGACGAAGACGATGGCGGCGACGACGAGGACGACGGCGTCGACGATGACGACGACGACGGCGACGACGACGACGGCGACGGCGACGACGATGACGGTGACGAAGGCGACGGCGATGACGACAACGATGATGATGATGATGATGATGATGATGATGTTTATGATGATGTTGACGATGTTGATGATGATGATGATGATGATGTTGACGATGATTAAGATGATGATGACGACGATGATGATGCTAATGATGATGACGACGATGATACAAATGACAATAACGACGACGATGATGATGGTATGAAGTAATTAATTTGGTCTAGGTTTATTTTTAATTTTAAAATTAATTTTAAGGATGACGTTGATGATGATGATGATGGTGATGATGATGATTATGCCATCCATGATGACTATCGTGATGATGAGGATGAATATGTCGATGATGATGATGGCGATGATGACAACGATGATGATGATGATGATGATGATGGCAATGACGATGATGTTGATGATGGAAATGATGATGATGTTGATGATGATGATGACGATGTTGATGATGATGATGTTTTTGATGATGATGAAGATGATGATGATGATGATGATGGCAATGATGAATATGATGGCAACGATGACGATGATGATGATGCATTGTACCATACATATTGTCAATAGAGAAAACTATTCCTTCTAAGTAGCAATGAAGAGAAATTTCTTTGTTAAGACATTTTAGCTTCAAAGGAAAAGTGGGATCACTATGATCTACATCAACATAGGTGGAAAAAGTAATTGAATAGTTGAATCAATAAATTTCTAAGTGGAAAATGAAGGTAGGAAACAATGTGATGAAAGAGGTATCCACAAAATATCTAGCTAAGAAATGGAAATAAAAGATGAAGAAATAAAGATAAACATTAAATAATGTAGATAATTTTGATTCTACATAAGATCTTGTAGATGTTGATTATCATGAGAGTTCTCTTATTGTCATGATCATGATCATAATTATCAGCATCTTCATCTGAAACAATAAAATTCATGATGATGATGATGATGATGATTAGTGGTATCATCATAAGATGACAATGATGATGATGAGGTTGACGATGTAGCTGATGATGATGAGGTTGATGATATCCATGATGACGATGATGAGGATGATGGCGATGATGATGATTATTGTGATGATGATGATGATGAT
>LPNX010315835.1:2035-42035 GCA_001517045.1 Pseudotsuga menziesii | reverse complement strand
TATGAAGAATTAAAGAAACACTAAGCACATGCAACTAATCGCTAGTTACCTCATGTATTTCCCAAGATTATATATAACTTGTTTGACATTGTTATCGAAGTTGTCCAGGAGAGAGAGAGGTAGAACATACTGTATCAATATAAAGACCATGCCATTTTTTAAACAAAGAGTATACGAATAAGAAAACAAATTTATGCAATAAAATGAATTTTTTTTATAAATGGACATAAAAATAATAATTACCTTGATGAAGACGTGCCAATCATGCGTTTTGACCCCCTGTTGGCCAATTTTCCCCACTTGCGTGACCCTGGTTCTGCGTAGCTCACCGATCCAACAACTACCTATTAATTCTTACACATGATCTAGGAACTAAGAATCAAAATCATTAAATAATAATTAACAAATACTCATGAATTGGTATTAATCGGAACCAGAATTGGTTTCCTTTCTGTATATTCAATAAACAATGAATAGTTACAATAACAATGTCAAGCAATAGCTTTAGTCCATGAAGAATTCGAATACCTAAGGAGACAATTTGAATTCAGTGAGTGAGTCTGGCTTAACTGACTCTGAGCCATTCAATCACACTCAGTTAACTACTTGACCAAAACCCTAATTGACTCACCAAACCCTAACAGAATTCGGAGTGCAATAAATGACTGAATCTCAACTGAAGGAGATCAAACACATTTCTTAGCAAGCCAACCATCAAGTACTAGTGCTCCATGACTTCAATGAACCCCGATGAAGTTAACTGAAGCTGAACTGACCATCAGAAGTTGGTGGAGGTGCCCTGTTGACTCCAGATCATTAAATAATAATAAATAATCATTAAATGATATATTTAATGAGAGGAGGCACCTTAACTGATTGGTTGAACTGATTGTAACCACTAGTTAGCAATTAGGTGCATTAATATCACTCAGATCACCCCCGAAGTGCTCCAGTTAGCCTCCTTGACTGTAGGAGAAGGATAAGTTAGCCTCCTTGACTGTAGGAAGGCGTGGGTGTGACTGGATCATGGCAATTAATGCTCCACTGATGTCAATTAATGTCAATTATACTTAGGATAGTGGTTTAACTAGGCCAATTTGACCAAAAGAGTGTGTATGATGGTAAATGTCTCCAACATCCCCCCTTAAGCTATACTCAGGAAGAGTTAGAAAACATAGATGCATAAAAATTATAGGGCCCTGAAAAAAAGGCCATAGGTCACCCTGTATAATAAATTAACTGCTTAATATAACCAAGGAAACGGGGAAAACCTCATGGGAAAAAAACCCCCCCTCAAACTAAGGAGTAAATCAAGAATTGGTTCTTCTATGCAGCAGCATCCTGAGACTGTGCATGTGAACCTCTGAATCCAAACTAAATGAATATGTCTAAATGAATCTTCCACTTTGGAAGAAGAACAATGCACTCAACTGAATAAAAAATATAAATAGCAGCACGGTGAAAACTGGACCCATGTAGAGTAGCTGAAATCATCTAAAGAGAGAGCAAAGGTTATTGAGGATTTTAACCATGTGTGGAACACTCAAGAAACTGATATGTTGCAGCTTTGAACAGAAAACCATGAGTGGTAAAATCAGCCCCAATTTTTAGGAGCAAGTGTCCAAGCGGATGCAGAATGTTTTCCTCTTTACTAGTTCTTTGAGGAGATGAGCATGTGACCAAAGGTAGAGAATACCTGGGACTCTAGAGAGTGAATGCTTGAGCTCCATAATATGATATAGCTTCAGAAATATCTAATGATTCACAAAATAAAATATCAGCAACCTCATAAGAGGAAACTAACACCAAATCCCCATCAGCAAAATTGAAGAAGAACTGCGGTACTTGATTTTTCACACCGGAATCGGTGAGAGCAGCTACAAGCATGGTTGAAAGCTCTTGGATTTTAAAATATGAAAAAAATAATATCTGATAAGAATGTAAATCAGATCTAAATAAGTTCACAACAGATCCAAAACCATGAAATGAAATCAAATCCCCAGCAGCAGTTTGTAGGAGACTTGCGGTACTTGTTTCTTCACACTGTTGATGAGAACAGCTACAAGCAGTACTGAAGGTTTATGAAACTGAAATTTTGAACCAAGAAATATCAGATCAGATCCAAATAATATCATATCAGATCCAATAAGTTTCATATCAGATCCAAAAGTATGGTCAACCGAGACGGTGGATGCACAATTGTCTTTTTCTTCAAAATTCTGGATTTTGGTGCATGCAATCCTGCAGGATTTTGCTGGAAGATATAGATCATGGGGAGCGAATGTGTCACTCTTATAATCTAATATTTCTTCCAAAATATCCAATTTTTTACATATTTTCACACCAGCAGCAACATTAGCAGAAGAAAAATCAAATTTCTCTTCACTTTCGAAAGCAATTATTGGTAAATTTTGCACATAATTCAAAGTAAAATCACCGGTGAATGTTTGCATGGAAGTGCAGCAGTATTTTTCTTCAATATCAGAGATTTGAATGTCTTCTTATATTTCAGAAATATGAGGAGATGAGATATCAGAGATCTCATGAACTTCTGGAGCATCAGGAGAAGGAGTCACTTCATGGAGACTTTCTTCAATTCGAATTCAATGTGTAGAAGATTCTGCTTCATCTTCATCTTGAACAACTTCATCAGAGAGAGTAGAGGCTAAGACTTTTGAGTTAAGAACTCTTGTGGTGCTGGCTATGATCTCCAAAGTACTATTATGATCCTCATTGTGCTTGCCAAAGGTTCTGTTCAATATTGTCCAAAAATTCTTTGGGTATTCAGTATAATCAATAAGGTAGTACAAGCTAGGAGAAAGGGCCAGACATATTGCTCCAAAATATCTATCACCGTCATTTAGCCAGTCATTCTCATTCTCATAAGACTCTTTTCCAAGTCCAATAGACACCTCATAGATACCTCGTCTCTTCAGAGATGCAATCATCTTCAGCTTCCATTCCGAATAGCTTGTGAATGGGGTGAGAAGAGGGATTGATGAGTCCATTCGAAGTTTTACCTGATAAAACCTGCAAATCAAAACAAAAGGGGCACTATAAGGTCGGACATACTGCACATTTTAGGCTTTCATCACACCCAGCATAGTCAATCAAGCAAGCTTGATCAACAAGTTCTTTACTTGGGGTATTAAGTGGTAAGCCTTGGCTTCTGGTGCAGTGCTGGATTTTTGAGCTATTGCTCAAATTTCATGCAGAAACCTATCAAAAAGATTGTTTTTGAGAGATAGATATTTAATCCGTCGTATGCTTGATACCATATTAATTCTTGCACATGATCTAGGAACTAAGAATCAAAATCATTAAAGAATAATTAACAAATACTCATGAATTGGTATTAATCGGAACCAGAATTGGTTTCCTTTCTGTATATTCAATAAACAATGAATAGTTATAATAACAATGTCAAGCAATAGCTTGAGTCCATGAAGAATTTGAATACCTAAGGAGACAATTCGAATTCAGTGAGTGATTCTGGCTTAACTGACTCTGAGCCATTCAATCACACTCAGTTAACCACTTGACCAAAACCCTAATTGACTAACCAAACCCTAACTGAAGTTGGAGTGCAATAAATGACTAAATCTCAACTGAAGGAGATCAAAAACATGTCATGGAAAGACAACCATCAAGTACTAGTGCTCCATGACTTCAATGAACCTCGATGAAGTTAACTGAAGCTGAACTGACCATCAGAAGTTGGTGGAGGCGCCCTGTTGACTCCAGATCATTAAATAATAATAAATAATCATTAAATAATATATTTAATGAAAGGAGGCGCCTTAACTGACTGGTTGAACTGATTGTAACCACCAGTTAGCAATTACGTGCATTAATATCACTCAGATCACCCCCGGAGTGCTCCAGTTAGCCTCCTTGACTGTAGGAGAAGGCTAAGTTAGCCTCCTTGACTGTAGGAAGGTGTGGGTGTGACTGGATGATGGAAATTAATGCTCCATTGATGTAAATTAATGTCAATTATACTTAGAATAGTGGTTTAACTAAGCCAATTTGACCAAAAGAGTGTGTATGATGGTAAATGTCTCCAACACTACCCAAGATACCAGCCTGATAGAGAAATCCCCGTCGACAACACCTGCGAAGCAGGCGCAGTCTCACCCAAGATATCTCATAGATCGGTAACTGCCAGAACCATGTTTTCACGATTGTCAGGGAAGTATAGCCCCTTGGTTCGCAACCAAGGAGCTCAACAGAGGCAGCAGGATGGATAGACAAAGGAGTCAATTTTGCACGACAGAGCACAACTGTATGTCATCGCATGCGACATGACTTTCCTTTCCACCTCGCAGCTGGCGCAACTCGTGCGGTGCAGCTGATTCACATCAATTGGCTCTATTAACTAAGTCGAGATTCATAACAGGAATTATACCAAATGATATATATATATACAGTTCAATTCAACAAGGCATTATGTGCATCCATTTAACAATTGCAAGAAACTAACAAAGACTGAACCACATTTAACATTGTACAAAAACCAACTAGTAATCAATCACATAAACCTTCACCATATCAACCATTCATTGAGACACAAGGAATAATGTTAAAACCCATTTGGGAAAAACCACCAAGGTGCTCTTCATCTGGCATGAGAAAGGATATAGCACCTTGCAGTCTGCGAGATGCAGACTAATCTTGAGATATGTCTTTAAGTTCAGACTTATAGTTCTCATGCTCTCTATCTTATTTCTCCTAATATAATGCTACTACCTATAGATCCACATACAGCCTGGATCAAATTCCCTAGCATCTGCACCTCTCTAGCAGAGCCTCCCCATTGCACTATTCTGACTGCCTCCTGCAGATTCCTGATTACCTCTCTTAGATCTATTCTCTACAACTGTATACAGCTCTCATCTATCAAACCTATTCCGTTATTATGACTATAAAAAAGAAACCTTCTAACTATTAAATATCTCCCATTTATATTATTTTACATGACCACACCAGGTCGACTGCTTACAGGCAGTCTGTTAACTGTCACCATCAACTGCCCCCTAGGCTACAGCTGTGGTGATCATGACTTGACACGAGGCACTAATGACCATACTTACAATGTGCTTCCACCCATGTGGCATATGCCGACTTAAGATGACTTTCGCACCCACGACCGCCCTATCGCTTTCTGACCATTTATTATATGCACACTTTCTGTGCTTTCCTTTCCTATGTCATGCACCTCTCTGATCTTCCTGCATGGGTCCTCTGGTACCTTTGCGATTTTCCCTTGCCTCCATCGCACGTGCGACATATCTTCTTTGGTTGCGTGCGTGAGTTTATTTCTTATACTCCTTTCCCAGGCCAACAGGCCCCCAACACTCACCTATGGTTTGTCCCGAGCCACTAAGCAAGGGATATCTAACGGTCGACATCTTTTCCAAAACTTCTCTTTTTTTTTGTGCACAGTTTCTTCTATTTTCTAGCTTGCGCATCTTATTCGTTACATTTTTTTTTACTTGGGCTTATACAACTTCCTCTTCAGCCTGTTCTGATAAGTCAATTCCCATGGGTTTGTTCTGTGTTTGGTTCGGGCCTTCTTAATGGCACTCTTGATGCTTTGCTTCATGCCTTTATTTATGTTTCTCTCTTCTTCTCCTGTAGCTTCTCTTAGATCTTCTGTGATCACCACTATGGCTATATGTTTCTCTGCAAGCTGTTATGTCTAGCCATTGCACACTGGGTCAGAATAGGTGTAATTCATTCTATCTCCTTGAAAGATTCATCTTCCTGTTGCTTGAGTTCCTGCACTATGTTGTTGCTTGGGTGTTCTAACGAGGTACTAGCCAGTGCGTGAGTGAACTCATGGATTCACTGCTGAACCGATTGAATTAACTTTGTTATCCTTTCGGCTTCAGCCTATTGTTCAGTCGTTTCCTTGTTGTGCATGCTTTCCTGGTCGTGTAAGTTTCTAGCCTTATCAAGGAGCTCCTTAAGCTCAATGCCCCTGGCGATTTTCTCCTTAATTGGCAGCTTCTTAATCTCAGCTTTCAGTGCCAAGATTTGTAAGTATGCTTGTTGTGCTTGCTCGGCAAGTTTCTCTGCCAACACATCATCGATGAGCCACTCCCATGTTGTAGCGATTACTTCCACTAATTCAGCACAGATCCTCTCAGCTTTCCTTGGGAGGACAACAGCTTGAGTTTCCAATTGCTGCCTTTACTGCAGCACTTTCAGAGGCGTACCAGGTTGCGGATTGGTTTTCATCTCCTAGATATGTTTTTGGAGCTCTGCGGCCATCTTGGATAGACATTTCAATTAATGCATTGGTTCGACCTCATCCTTTGCTTCCTTATCGAAGTTGTGTCACTGCCTCCTTTTTATCTTTTTCTAGCGAAGCCTGCCTCTAGGCTTGGGTTGCCAGATCGGCATGCTGGCGGTTGATAACTTTTTTTTCCTCCCTTGCTTTCCTGGTTGCCTTAGCTTCTTGAGATGCAGCTGTATTTTCTCGGATTCTAATTTCTGTTGCAGCGGCCTGCTGAATATAGTATATCTGTGACAAAGTTAACTTTGAAAAATTTAAAATCAATGTGTCCAAGTTATAGAGACTTGCCTCTCTTTCTTCTCCTTTCTTAGACAATGTCTCTATAGGAATTTCTATCGTTAGGGGTGGGAGCATTATTGGCACCGCTAAGGCGTCTGATTGGGTGACACCATGGGTTCCATCCTGCATGGTGTCTCGCTCTTCGATGACTGTCTGCCTGAGTTGGTTAACCTTTGTGGTGATGGATGATGTCCAATTAGTTTGCATGGTCACAATCTTTCCCAATTTTTTCTCTGTTAATTGGCAACGTCGTCACGCAGAAGGGTCAAATCCATGTTTGGTATGTCCCTGACATGGGGCCGTTTAACCTTTTCTCTCTTGCTAAACAAGAGTCTTAATGTGTCTTTATATTCCTCCTCTTGCATGGGATACTTGCCCCTCTTTTTCCTAGCTTGATCGGCGCTCAATTCCTCACTCATCGTGGGGTCGTCTAGGTTGGCATTGGGTAGATCGTGCTCATCTTTCGCTTCATCTTCTTGGGAGCCATCCTAGGGCTCCTGCATACTAGCATTGGTGCCATGTTGGTTTGGGTTCTCTCATGGATTCTCCTATGGGACTTACTGTCGTGCAGGTACCTTCTCATGATGGGTAAGCCATTCCTTAAGCCAATATTTGATTTCTCATTCAATATCTGCATCCCTGAGGATGAATAATTTAGGAAGCGCTTTCTTATTGGGGCCCCCACATGGTTGCAAGATGATGTTGTGTTGTGTTGTATGGAATTGAATGAACGAATACTTTGCAACCATTACAGGAGTCATCCAATACTGTGCATGCATAATTTATCGGAGCCTTTCTCCTTGTAGGAAAAATGTAATTCTGGCATCAGTCTTGCGCTTTTTTCCTTATGGTCCCAGAGGTTCTGGTAAGGCCTACCAAGGAAATCTACAAGGATATCCATAGGCTGATAGTCTAGTGGCAGACCCCATACTGCAAAAGAAATTAAAATTAAGAGCCAGGAGAAGTGAAACTTAGCTGCGGGTTGTTCCTATGCTTCTCGTGCATTGTCCAACAGTTCATTTGAGAGGAACTGGGACCAGTTAATGTGCATACCCTGTGCACATTTTTTGACAATTTTTATTGTTGCGGCTGTGCACTCAGTCGGCCTCATCTTGCACATGACCTTGCTACACAAGATCTTTGTTGTTGCTTGCACCTCACTATCCTCAATGGAGCTGATGAGAAAACCCTTTTCACCATGGAGGAGCTGATACTTAGCCTTCATATTGTTTTTTTTCTATCTTTTCCCCCTCATTATGTAAGTATGGGGCCGGGTTGAGTCCATTCCGCGACAGACCTGTAATGGCCGAAATCAAGTCCACCATCACCTCATATGGTTTGTTCAGCCGAAGGTAGCCATGATGGAAGCACATAAGCAGCTACCGCACATACATTTTGACTAGTCCAAAGCGGCCGAAATGGGGCATAAGGATCAGTTTTAATATACTGGACTGCTCCAATCTATGTGCATACTCTAGTGTAGAGACAACATTTTCCTCCGATGGCTGGCTGGCTTTTACGACCATGAATTGATCTCTGGAGATGTCTAGCTTGCGAGTGTCATAGTCTTCAAACTTTAAACCTGAAGCTTGGTCATGATGGAATCATGGAGTTTTGGGTCATCTTGGGGTTTTGTGACGCCCTTTGGAATAGTGGGTTCTTCTAATAGTTCTGGAATGTTCACCATTACTGCTACGGTACCGGGCCTCCTGGGCGATACATAGGGTGGAAGTAAGTTCTTATCTTCTTCAGTGAGCTCTGCTTCCAATGATGATGGCTGAATTGGGTCGGCTCTATGAGGTTTGGGTATTTTTTCCCCAGGACTAGAGGAACTTGGGGGGTTAGCGTTTAAGGATTGCACAGCGATAAAAACTTGGGCTCTCGCTAGTTGCACTAGTGGTCGGGAGGTAGTTATCTTTGTGAGCTAACTTCCTGTTTGTGATGGATGCGACAAACTCTATGGTGGTTTTTTGATGATCCTCGGCCTCGGTACTACTTTCGACTTTTCCTGAGTCTTCTTCATCTTCTTGGGTAGTAAAACCGGTTTAAGATGTCCTTACTAGAGTGCTCACTATTGCCAGAATAGTTTACTAAGTAAGGTCTTTGGCTTTGAAGGATGGCTCGGTCTGTGCAGCGGGCTTGACTCTTTTGATTGATGGTTCGTCAAAGCAATGTAAAGGTTATATGGTGGAGGACAAGGACTGCTTATAGGTGGCGAGTCTTTAAGCTGACTTAACAGAGTGAAGGACCCTCTGGTGGATCACATGGGCTCATCCTTTACATGCTTAAGCTCCATTATGCATTTGTCAGGGAAATTAAGGGAACTCTACCATATGGGACCAAAAATTCCACCGCCTTTTTCCTCGGGCCTGCCTCTTTAATGCTACTAAACATGTAGTGGTGCAGGATCTTTTTCAAATTTCCCATGACCTTACAAGCTGTTAGTGTCTGCTAGTTGTTTGTCACTTTTGGCCAGCTGTCTTTTCCAAAAAAAAAAATTTTTTTGCGCATCACGGCTTTATGGGACCATGTCGCAGTCGTCACGATAGGGGTTTTAATCGACTGCCATTGATCATGCCTACTACCGGTGTTCCATCTAGCTTATGTAGTTTTACTGTGCCTGCTTCAGTAATGTGCGTAACTACGTATGGACCTAACTAGTGCATTTTGAGCTTACTCGGATGCTTGAGAAACTTACTACCATACATCAAAACAAGTCCACCAACCTTGAACTTCTTTGTTGTGATGTGGTAGTCATGACAGGCTTTCTACCACTGATTTTTCACATTTTGATGGAAGCCTGCAATAAAACGGTCTTCTTCCATTTGAACCAGCTGCTCAAGCCTCTCTTCTACAGTGCCAGTATCTATCATCTCTATTATCACATAAATTCATAGGCTCAGGATAATATATTCCATGGGCACGACTGATTCTTGTCCATAAACTAAATGGAAAGGGGTGTATCCAGTTAGTCATTTGCATGTTGTCCTATAGACCCATAATACCTCTAAGACTTTTTGGTCCTAGTCATCTCTGCGCACATTACATACTTTGGTCAATGCATTCTCGAGTACCTTGTTGAATGCCTCAACAATTCCATTTGCTTGAGGATGGTAGGGTGTTGTTTTCTTGTGTTGGATTTGGAATTCTACAGTCAGTTCAAGAATTAGATTATTTACAAAATGCGTACCTTGGTCGCTGATTAGGATTTTGGGGCAACCAAATCTTGTGACGAGGTTCTCAAAGAGGAAGTGGGCTGTAGTTGTAGTTGTACAATCTTTTATAGCTGTTTCCTCTGCCCATCTTGTCAAGTAATCTGTAGCAGTGATGATATAACATGAACTGTTCCATTTTCCCGGTGGACTGATAGGGCCAACAAAATCCACTGCCCATTTATCAAAGGCATGCAGTGTAATTTATGGCACAAGTGGCATTTCATCATGTCGTAATGGTTTCCTCATTATTTGACACTTATCGCAATTGCAACAGTATTTCCTTGTATCCATATGTACCATTGGCCACAAGAGTCCAACTTGCAAAATCTTGCACACTGTTGCTTTCCCGACGTAGTGTCCTCCTGACACACCTGCATGTGCTTCCGCCATTACCCATTGTCTTTCATGATCAAAGACACATCTTCGCAATATTTCATCTGGTCCCAACTTATAGAGTTGTCCCACGATTAGGGTGTAGTCTAAGGCCTTGAAAACTAGTTGTTTCTTTTGCCATGTCAAATAATCTTCAGGTGCATACCTTGTATTAAGTAGGTGTATAATCGCATCAAATTCTTTATCGACAACATCTATAGAAAATAGCTACGCATCCGGTAAATTTTCCTCTAGGCTAGTGGGTTCCTCCCCACTTTCAATTCGCGATAAGTGGTCAGGCCCAAAATTTAGTTGTCCTCGATTCACAATGACTTCAAAGTCAAATTCTTGAAATAGGAGGAGCCACCGAAAAATTCCCCCCCCACCAACACTGGCTTATTGAACAAGTACTTTAGCACAGAATGGTCAGTGAACATTTTGAAGTGTCCACCCAATAGATAATGTCTGAATTTTTGTAGCGCATAAACCATTGCAAGCCCTTCTCTTTCAGTTGTGGAATAATTTTTCTCTGTCGTTGATAGTTCCTACTTGCAAATGTGATCGGGTGGTCAATTGCGCCATCTCCTAGTTGGGTTAAAACTATGCCAAGTGCAATCGATGATGCATCAACATGTACATGGAATTCTTTTTTCCAATCTAGAAATATTAATATTAGTGCAGTAGCCATTTTACCCTTTAGTTTATCCAGACTCTCCTGGCAGTTTTCATTCCACTCGAACTTGGCATCTTTTTTTAGCAACTTCTCCATTGGGGCAGTTATCTTTGCATATCCTCTTATGAATTTCCTATAATACCCAGTATGTCCCAATGTGGACCTGAGTTGTGTGATTGATGTGGGTGGAGGCAAGTCCAGGATAATTTCTACCTTCGCGAGGTCAACTAGGATCCCATCACGGCATACCACATGGCCCAACAGTAAACTGAATGGTGCACATAATATACATTTTCTCAATTTCATCACAATTTGAAATTGGTGACACCTCTCCAGCATCATGCACAAATTTTCAATATTGTCTCTAACCAGACCAAAGACCGTCCAGTCATCAAAGTATACTTCAAGAAACTTATGAATGAAATATTTGAAAGCAGATACTACTATTCTAATAAAAATAGCAGGGGCATTTTTAATGCCAAAGGGAATTACCTTGTATTGGTAGCATCCCCATTCTGTTACAAAGGTTGTCTTGTGTCAATATTCTTGCGTAATTCGGACTTGATGGTATCCTAAGAACATGTATGGGAATGACTACATTTCTTGTCCACCAACGCTTTCCAAAACCTCATCCATGAAGGGTGTAGGGAATGGATCATGCAAGCAGGCATCATTTAGTTTCCTCATGTTGACATAGATTTTTACTTCACCTGTCTCCTTCTTGTCCTGGATGGCTATGGGGCTTATCCATTCTGATTCTTCAACTGGTTCAATAATTCTTTCCTCCAACATGCGATCTAGTTCTGCTTTTACTTTCTCCTTATAACATGGGTTTAATCTGTATGGCCACTGTTTCACTAGCCTTGCATCGGTTTTGAGTGGAATTTTCATTTCACCCAAATTCCCTACTATCCCCTTCATTTCCATGAAGTTTGTTGGGAATAGGTCTTGAAATTCGTGTAATAAATCAGTGATTTTGGCTACTGTTTCTTCATCCTAGTAGTCTCCAATGTTGGAAAATTTTGGATTGTCCACCGATCCATGTGGAAATTGAACCCAGGTGTTAGAACAATTACACTCACAAAAATTGCCAATTACACATGCAAATTACACACAAAGGAGACTGAATATGGAGCTGAACACTAATCTGTATTGAATAAGTGTACAATAGACAACCCTGTGATGTCATAGGCTACCACAATAAATAATTACATGAGATATTTGAATGCATAAGGATGCCATTCGAATTTGGTCAAAAGAAGGCTTACTAAATCTAAGCAAATCCCCCATAGGTGCATAAAGCAGTTTCCAAATCTGTCTAGGAGCTCACGAATTGGAAAAATAAATTAGGCAAGCTAATAGATGATGGAAGGAAAACTCATACATGCTTTTCTTAGGAGAAAAGAGTGGAGGATGATGAGGACAAAAAACAAGTTAACTTCACCTAGTCAAACTTTCCCAATTGCCTTAAAACTCAGAAAAAGCAGGCAATAAAGCAGAAAAAGAAGACATGTGCTAGGAAGGCTAGGAATAAATCAGATTTGATTCCAAGTGGTTTCCAAAGCACTCCATGACTCAAATTTATCAATTTTGACCACTTTGGATGTGTGGAGGACAACTTGCATAAGGTGGAATATGGAAACTAGGCAAATAAGACAAAAATTGGATTGATTAATGTCTAAGGTACCTAGCTATGGGTTGATTATTCTAACACCCCCCCTTAAGCCTGAATTATGAGTAAAATATCAGAAAATTATAGGGCCTAGAAACAAGGCTTAGTCACCCTTTACATACTGCATGTCCATTTAACCAAGGAAAGAGGTAAAATCCCTGTGGGAAAAATCCTCGCTCAAACATGGACAGTAAAACAAAATTTGAAAATCTTGTCATCACTCATGCTTCACAACATGATCAGAAATCCCTAGTAGTGATTTGAGATTGTTGAATGTCTTCTCACAAAAAAAATTGGTGAAGATATCTGCTACTTGTTCTAAAGATGAACAGAAGAGTAGGTGAATGGTGCCATCATGCACAAGCTGTCTAATGTAGTGCATATGGATATCAATGTGTTTGGTTCTATGTCTCTGTACTGGATCATTGCAGATTCAAATGGTACTCTAATTATCACAATATATAGTAGTTGATTATTCTAATTCGAAGCCACACTCACCAAGTAACCCCTGCAACCATAAATATTGAGTTGCTTCATTTACAACTCCTATGTACTCTGCTTCTGTAGATAAGAGTGCAATGGCACTCTGTTTCTTGCTTGACCAGCTGATTGGTCCTTCAGCAAGCATGAAAACATATCTTGATGTTGACTTTTGATCTATGTTGTCACCTGCCCAATCAGTGTCAGTAAACCCAATCAAATCAAGATCAGATTTAGCTTTGTAGAAGATCCCATGAGTCCTTGTTCCCTGAACAAAGTTAAGGATCCTTTTGGATGCTCTCCAATGGATCTCATGAGGCTGATCCATGTATCTTGAAGCCACACTTAATACATAAGAAATATCAGGTTGAGTATGTGTAAGATACAGCAAACACCCAATCAATTTCCTATACAATGTATTATTTACCATAGGTGAAGAATTTGCTTCTTCAAGCTTAACTCCTGAAAGGAAAGGAGTCTTGTTGGGCTTGCAGTCCTTCATGTTGAATTTGTTGAGAAAATCCAAGGCATACTTGGACTGATGAACTTTGATTCCATGTTTGGTTTGAGCAATCTCGAGCCCCAAGAATTGGCTCAATAAGCCCAAATCTGTCATTGAGAATGCATGGTTCATTGCATCCTTCAAGGAGGCAATTTCATCGTTTGAGCTTCTTGTAATGAGAAGGTCATCAACATACAAGACAATAATCATTAATGAACCATGAATCAGCTTCAAATATACATTTGGATCTGACTTGCATCGAACAAAATTCAGTGATAGCAGAAAGCTATCAATCTTGGCATACCAAGCTCTGGGGGCTTGCTTAAGCCCATACAATGATTTCCTTAGCCTACACACAAGAGATGGATTAGTAGAAAATCCTTGAGTCTTCTGCATTTAAATATCTTCAGTAAGATCTCCATTCAGGAAATCACACTTCACATCCATGTGATGTACCTCCCACTGCTTCGAAGCTGCAATGGCTAAAGCTAGCCTGATGGAGTCCATCTTTGCCACTGGTGCAAAGGTCTCATTGTAGTCTATGCCATGTAATTGTGGATATCCCTTGGCTACCAATATTGCCTTATATTTCAAAGGTTAACCATCAGCAGAAAATTTGGTTTTGTAAACCCACTTACACTGAACTAGCTTCCTCCCTGGGGGAAGATCAACCAGCTCCCAAGTGTTGTTCTTTTGGAGTGAGATGAACTCTTCTTTCATGGCTGTTTTCCATATTGGATCATGTGCTGCATATTCATATGTTTTTGGGTCTAATTCAACCATTATATAGAATTTATCTACAAACAAAGGGTCTTTCACACACAGAGCACTCTCAAACTGAGATCTAGTCCTCCTAGGATCATTAGGATTTCCAGCTAGTTCTCCAGCTGCATGAATGGTATTTGCTGCCCATTTTGGTCTTGTAGGAATGTTAGGATCTGCAATTAAATCATCATTATCAGACATATCAGAATCAGCAAGTTCAAATATCTCTTCACTTACATTCAATGGTTCTGGTGGTGAAGAGGATTCTCCAACTTCCACTGCTGCTAAAGGCTCTTCTTGGAACTGAACACTCCTTTCAATGAAGGAATTGTTTGTGCTCAAATTGATCAGCTTGTACCCTTTTGAATCTTTAGAGTACCCAACAAATAGACACTCTTGGCTTTGGGGCTGCAAATCCTTCCTCTTTTCTGTTGGAATTCTAGCCCAAACCCTTGAGCCAAAAATCCTGAAATGGATCACATCTGGCTTGTGCCCACTCCATGCTTCAAAAGGAGTCATACCATCAAGCTGTTTATGAGGCACCCTATTCTGAATATAGGCTGCACATTTTATAGCTTCGGCCAAAAACTTTGGTGGCAAAGTATTAGCCTCCATCATGCAGGTTTCCATTTCTTTCAGTGATCTGTTCTTCCTCTCAGCAACACCATTTTGCTCTGGTGTGTAAGGGATAGAATGTTGCATCTGAATACCTACATCTACACAATATTGAATGAAATCAGACTTGACATACTCACCACCATTTTCATATCTGAGGACCTTGAGTTTCCTCCCAGACTGGTTTTCAACCAAAGCCTTAAAGACTTTGAAGAGGCCAAAAACTTCAGACTTGTGTTTTAGGAAGTAAACCCAGCAATACCTGGAAAAGTCATCTATGAATGTTAATGCATATTTTTCTTAACTCATTGACATATGAGGAAATGGGCCAGCAACATCATTGTGGATCAACTCAAGAGGTGCAAAGGTTCTCTCATGACTAGCTTTCTCAAATTTATGCTTTGGGTGTTTTCCTAAGATGCAACCTTGACAGACTCCTTTGGAAAACTTAATATTTGGTAACCCTATGACCATTTATTTTTCACTAAGATCAGAAAGATACTTGTAATTAATATGGCCAAATATTTCATCCCAAAACTTACTTGCCTCATTAGCATGAATCAAAAGAGAAGAGGGGTTTGAGTAGGGTAGGAAGTGTGAGAACATGTATACCTTCAAAGTGTGATTTGCAACTCCTTTTGTAATGACTTTACCACTTGAGATCTCTATGATCTCAACTTCATCAGGGGAGAATATGACCTTCTTTGGAGACCCTATGTGGGTCATCTGATACACTGATTAGAGGTTAGAGGCAAGACCTGGAACATACAATACATTGTTGAACTTACCATGGTCAATATCAATCCTCCCTTTTCCCAAACTTTCAGTGAGAGAGTCATCTCCCAATACAATTGGTGGACCTTTCGACATGTCAAGTGAGGTGAATGCCTCCTTGGTTGAAACCATATGTCTTGAAGCTCCATAATCAATGATGAAACTAGGCGAGCTTGATGTGCCAGCAACCAATGCATGAACTCTCTCTCTATCTTCTAAATTTGATCCTCCTTCCCTTTTCTTTGAGCTATCAGGAAGGGAGATGCCATTCTTCTCCAAGATTTGGGTTAGCATGTCAATTTGCTTCTTCATGCAGGAGATTTCAGGATGATTTCCCTTACTGCAATATGCGCACTTGCTCATTTCTCCTTTGTTCTTCTTCTTCTGGGGGTTCTTCTTGGAGCTTTGGAGCTCCTCTGGAGACTTGTTCTTGTCTCTCTTTTGCTCAGATGGCTTCTTAGATTTCTTCTTTCCTTTTGAATCCACCCTTGAATCTCCAGCAACCAGAGCTTGGTCTTTGGAAGGTTTGATGGTGCCCATCATCACCAATTTATCTTGTTCTTGTGTGAGAGATTCCATGAAATTTGCAAGGCTAGGCATTTTCCAGGCTCGAGCTGTCGAATTTGTGGCATGGAAGGTCGAGACAAACACTGAATAGTTAGGGCCAAGCTTTGAGAGTATGGCCAAAACTAGTTGCTCCTCCTTCTTTTCGATCCCACACTGTTTTAGCTGCAAAACAAGGGCTTTGAACTTGGAAAAATAGAGTTGCAGGGATTCAAAGCTATTGGGACCCAGGGAGATCAATTCATTTTCAATTTGATGTCCCTTCATCTCATCTGTCTTACCAAAAAGATTCTCCCATACTTAATTTTGTGATTTTAATCCATCAATATGGAAAAGGAGGTCTCTGGATATGCTCAAACACATGAGACCATAGGCCTCATCCCTCCTATTGTGCCATTTAATTTTCTCTGCAGCTGCATTGGGCTCTACTTATATTTCCATAGTCACTCTGTAGAGTCCTTTTTCTCTCAACATTATTTCCATCTCTACTTTCCATTCAAAGAAGTGAAATGGAGTCAAGATGATCTTCTGAGATTGATCCATAGCTCAGAAATTGCCCCTTCAGTCAGCAGAATGCTCCCAGTCAATGATGTCAAACCTGCAATAACAAATTGGAAGGATAGAAATCAATCTACAAAGGCTCTGATACCATGTGTAAATTGAACCCAGGTGTTAGAACAATTACACTCACAAAAATTGCCAATTACACATGCAAATTACACACAAAGGAGACTGAATATGGAGCTGAACACTAATCTGTATTGAATAAGTGTACAATAGCCAACCCTGTGAAGTCATAGGCTACCAAAATAAATAATTACATGAGATATTCGAATGCAAAAGGATGCCATTCGAATTTGGTCAAAAGCAGGCTTACTAAATCTAAGCAAATCCCCCATAGGTGCATAAAGCAGTTTCCAAATCTATCTAGGAGCTCACGAATTGGAAAAATCAATTAGGAAAGCTAATAGATGATGGAAGGAAAACTCAGACATGCTTTTATTAGGAGAAAAGAGTGGAGGATGATGAGGACAAAAAACAAGTTAACTTCACCTAGTCAAACTTTCCCAATTGCCTTAAAACTCAGAAAAAGGAGGCAATAAAGAAGAAAAAGTAGACATGCGCTAGGAAGGCCAGGAATAAAGCAGATTTGATTCCAAGTGGTTTCCCAAGCGCTCCATGACTCAAATTTATCAAGTTTGACCACTTTGGATGTGTGGAGGACAACTTGCATAAGGTGGAATATGGAATCTAGGAAAATAAGAAAAAAATTGGATTAATTAATGTCTAAGGTAGCTAACTATGGGTTGATTATTCTAACAATCCAATGTTAACCTTTTTAATCTTTAGCAGCTTAAAAAACTACTCACTGAAAATGCCTCTTCCTTCTACCTCGTGTGATCCTTTCAATTCTGGAATATTGATGTTGGTCGGATCATCGTCCGGGTCCCCAGAGAGATTATAGCATGTCATCCAATGTTGGATTGTCTCACAACATTGGTGGGAATGCGCAACACAAGGTTGAGAATACACAATCTATGGTGGGATCTCAGCGAATATTTTCTCCTTAATAGTTTTCAGCGCAATATCCACTATAGGTTGTTCATCCGTAAACTGGAATGTGTAAGTGAATTTTTGCGCATATTCTCCCCATTCCCTTGTCTCATGGTGCATCTCTATAGATGCATACCAACCTCGTGGTGTTGTCTCAAGAGTATGGATAAAATGGTGAACCCATTCCTGTCGAGGGTAGTTCGAGAACATTGTGGAACATTGTTCTAAGTGTTCAACAGGGTCTAATAACCCCGTATATCTTTGAGTTACAGTTGTAATTTCTTCCCCAAACCTTACTTCTAGCATCCTTATGCACTGTGGCCATTTAGTTATGGCATTCTTATGCGTAGCCCACCATCGTGCGAGTGTAGCTTTCAATGCAAAGTCTAGTGCAGACAGTCGTTGTGGCTCTATTACCAGTTCTTCAAATTCAGTCAAGAACATTGCCAAGTTAGGCAGTCCTTCATATGTGGGAAGTAGTCACAACTGAGTTCCTACTCGTCTGACAAACTTAGTTATCCTAGCACATTTTCTCGACGAGACTTCGTGTAATCGGTTCTGCCACTTCTCCAGTGCCTCTCTTGAGTCTGATGTACATGAACTCTCACATTTCCAACTTAGGTTACCGTCTGCAGTAGGATTAATATAGTCTTCCTGAAGGGTGGTTATATTGTAGATGGTGTCAAGGTGGTCACCATGCCCTTCATTAAACACTGGTTCAATGTATCTTGGTCCTTCTAGTGGGTCAAGGGGCACAACGACCCGCATCTCATCATCTTCAAATGATAGGATCCTCCTTTTGAAATTTATGATTGTTTGGTTTTCCATTTCCCAATCAATCCTAAGCAGTGCAGGGTATGGGGTGGTATCGTCTACTATATCTATGACTTTGAAGTCCGCAAAAGTGCATAATCCTTTGATGTCCACTTGAATTTGACCCAACCTACCAACACGGAGGACCTTTGCTTGATTTGGAAGCCTTAATTGAATGGGAGACCATTCTAAGGGTGTCTTGCCCATTATTTCCCACGTTTGGCGTGTTAAAATGTTGACATCGGATCCCAGGTTGAGGATGATATAGTCCATATCATAATCACCAATTTTTGTGGTCATCTTGAGTCCGCATCCTATCTTGAGCTTGGTCTTGATACTGTTAACCTTCTTTGGTGGAGGGTCTCCCTCCAGAAGTGTTTCGATGAGTGCTTCTAGTTATGCAATCGCTTCCTTATCCTCGATTAGCACTAAAAAAATTGACAAGAAAGGCTTACGTTTACTAACCTTATCTTCAATTTTGTCTATACTTAGTTGTTTAAATATCTTCGAGAATATTTCAGGCATATATTTCACTTGGCCTGAGGGGGATGGTTGTTCTGCATCGACGAACTTTGGGCACACATCCATGAATACGCGCTTTTGTTCTTGAATGTCAATTGGTGCTTTCTTCTTTGCAGCAGGTCACACCTAGGGTTGCACGTGCATCGCAGTGTCTGTTTGCATAGCTTGGTCTGCACCGGTCGTAGTACCTCCCCTCGTGACCACTGCCACATTAGGTTCCCGTGGTTTGGATACTATCATCTATATATTGATATTGGTGTTCAGGTTGGGAGCATTTCGTGCAAGGTTTGGTACCGGGTTGGTTGGTCCAAGCGTTCGGGCTTGCCATCGAGTGATGAGCTATGGAAATTGCTCCACATTGTGATCCTACCTGCAATACAAGCAAGTCCTCGTAGGTTCTGGGAAGTCCCTAGAGTAATGCCCTGGTACTCCACAATTGTAACATACAACTGGCCCTCTTCCCTAGCGAAATATTCCTCCTCCCGGGCCCCTATAATTGCCACCCCCATTTGAGGTGGTTGTAACAGGTATTGTGGTTGCTGGTACTGCTATTGGTATAAGTTATACAAGGCCATATATTGAAACTGTGGTGCCATCTAGAATTACTATGGATGGGAATTGAGGTGCATCCTGAAACTAGGGAGGAGCCTAGAACTAAGGTGAGGTCTGTTCAATCTTTACTTGCTCTTCTATCTTCATCAAACATGCATTTACCATTTTCTCCCTCATGAGTTGGTATTCCCTACAATCCTTTTCATCGTGGCCTATAGATTTACAAAATTTACAATATAGACTGGTTGGTGTACATACCGTCTTGTGCATGAATAGGCAATCGGTGTCCCAGTGTCCTCTTGTTTGGCATATATTACACCAAGTTAATCCTTGGCTATTCAATGGGTTTGGCCCACCAGACGAGATGTAGATCATATATGTTGGGCATTCATCTTTGGTATGTCCGTTGGTCGGGCATCGGGTACACTAGAGGTCTTAATGTGCTTATTTTCCCCTTTTCATATCCTAGAGTTGAATAGTCAGATTAGCCAACTGAGACTGAATCTGTATCATTCCTGTGGCACCATCCCCAATGGGCAAAGCCTCTAGCTTCATTGCTAACTCCAATGCCTCCGTTTGCATTACGATCTTTTGTTGCATGAGCAGTCCTCTTATATGTGGTAACAGCGCAGCAATAAACCACTATTTATGTTGTACATCTGACATCTTGAAACTAAGCTTATCCATCAGTATTTTGAACCGCTGGTCGAAGTCCCATACCATTTATGCTGGAGCCTCCTTAATTTCCTTGATCTTGGTAATACATTGGGACTCCAATTGGGGTTTTTATAACTCCGAGATCATTGCCCACCGAATCTCCTCAAGAGTCTTCTATGGGGTTCCTGCTGGTGCAGCACAAAATTTCATGAACCAATCCAGGGAACGACCCCTTAAAGTTGTGATCATCTGTGCCTTCTTTATATTAGCATTATGTACTAAGCGTACCATCCAGACAACTTCACAAAGCAACCAATGTTGTTCTGGGTCTTCTATTCCATTGCCATTAAATGTGGGTAATCTAGCATTTGTCCCCGCCATTAGGGTGGCGCTAGGATTGTTCACTGGACTTCCTATGTTTACAGGATTTAGGGGGATCGCTGATGGGATTTATTGCACACCATTCCTGACACTAGGACTGCTAGTGTTCACAAGGGTCTCAGGTGAGTGACTTCTAGGTATTTCTCTAGGTGATCTCTCTGGAATTCTGTAGTCACATCCTATTCTTGGTGATTCTATAGACCCTCTCGATTCTGGTCTCTCATAAATCGGGCTATACTCCTCCTCTTCGTCATAGGATCCTTCATCTAGGTATGACTCACATCCATATTCACCCTCCCTGGGAAAGCTATAGGCCCTCCTTCCTCCTATTACCTTTCTCCTCTTTCCTGACTGGAACCTCCTTCCACTTCTCAAGAATCCAGTGCCTAACTCATCCTCAGAACTTCCTGGGAACATCTCTTCTTACTAACTTCCATATTACTCCTAGTTATTACACAGCATATCCGCTCCACAAATTGCATGACTCAACCACTATGATAGTCACCATATCCATTTCCTTGTGCTCGCCCGTCTTTCGTCGGCCTCTTCTCGCGCGAACATCAGCATTTTAGCATCCAACCAATCTTCTATCTCCTCCTTCTTTGGGTGCCAAAACATCTCCTCGATTTAATCAAGAGGGTCCAAGAAATGGAACCATTTGTTGGCCACTTTTCCCCACTTGCGCGACCCAGGTTCTGCGCAACCCATCGATCCAACAACCACCCGAGATACCAACCCGATAGAGCAATCCCCATCGGCAACACTTGTGAAGTAGACGTAGTCTCACCTGAGATATCTCATAGATGGGTAACCACCAGAACCATGTTTTTGTGATTGTCGGGGAAGTATAGTCCCTTGGTTCAGAGCTAAGGAGCTCAATGGAGGCATTAGAATGGCTGGACAGAGGAGTCGGTTTTGTGCGACGGAGCACAACTAGATGTCATCACCCGTGACCTGAATTTCCTTTCCACCTCGCAGTTAGCGCAACTCATGCGGCGTTGCTGATGCACATCATCTGGATCTATGACTTAAGTCAGGATTCATAACAGGAATTATACCGAATGATATAATATATATATATATATATATATAATACAATTTCAATTTAGCAAGGCATTATGTGCATCCATTTAACAATTGCAAGAAACTAATAGAGACTGAACCACATTTAACATTGTATGGAAAGCAACTAGTAATCAATCACATAAACATTCACCACATCAACCATTCATTCAGACACAAGGAATAACGTGGAAACCCATCTGGGAAAAACCACCAAGTTGCTCTTCATCTGGCATGAGAAAGGATATAGCACCACGCAGTCTGTGAGATGCAGACTGATCTTGAGATATGTCTTTAAGTTCAGACTTATAGTTCTCATGCTCTCTGTATTATTTCTCCTAATCTACTGCTACTACCTACAGATCCGCACATAGCCTGGATCGACTTCCCTAGCATCTACACTACTCTAGCAGAGCTTCCCCATTGCACTATTCTGACTGCCTCCTGCAGATTCCTAATTACCTTTCTCTTAGGTCTATTCTCTGCAACTATATACAGCTCTCATCTATCAAACCTATTCCATAATTATGACTATCAAAAAGCAACCTTCTAACTATTAAATCTCTCCTATTTATATTATTTTACATGACGGCACCGGGTCGACTACTTACAGGCAGTCTATTAACTATCACCATCAGCCGGCCCCCAGGCTACAGCTATGGTGATCATGACTCGACACGAGGCACTAATATCCTTACTTACAGTGTTCTTCCACTCATGTGGCATTCACTGACTTAAGCCGACTTCCGCACCCACGACCGCCCTGTCGCTTTTTGACCATTTATTATATGCACGCTTTCTGCGCTTTCCTTTCCTATGCCACGCACCTCTATGATCTTCCTACGCGGGTGCTCTGGTACCTTTGCAATCTTCCCTTGCCTCCATCACATGCATGGCATATCTTCTTTGGTTGCACGTGCGAGTTTATTTCTTATGCTCCTTTCCCAAGCCAACACCCCCACAAAATCACCTTTCTTTGTTATGATATTCTTCAAGTTCGCACAAAATCCAATGGGAAATGTAATTTTCTGCATTACTTCTTTAACAAAATTACTTTGCTGCTCCGAAAACATCCATGGAATTGAGTTTATATTAATTTGGTCTCCATTGTTATGAAATTGAATGGCGTCTTTCATTGCATGGTTTTATTCTTGAATGTCTTTACAAACTTTCACAATTTTATCTTTCTCGCTCCTTAGCTCCAGTAGCCGCCATAATGTTTCAGTCACATTCTTTCCAATATGCATTGTATCAAATAGATGAGCAATTTGTAGGTGCTCATAGTAGGGAAACCTGCTGAATTGTATAGGATAACTTTTCATTCCTTGAGGAAGCCCATTAATTCCTTCATGATCACAAAGGACATCATGAATGTTAGTTTATAAATAAATTACACAAATCAATTATGGACACTACAATAAACAAATCACAATAAAAATTAAAATACATAACAATTCATATACGATGATCCATACGAACCAACTTGACGATTTCTATCGTATTGCATCTTCCAAAGGTGAGGTGTCATTCTCTGTGGTTTTAATGCAGTCTCTTGCTTCCCATTGAAAATATTTTTTTCCCTTGTTCTATACCTGTGATTCTTAGAGAGGAAGTGCATATACTCATCGCACCTCCTTTCTTAAGCTTTTTGAGTGACGAGATTTGATCTTAGGACCACAAATTGGACATGCAAATTTACCCTTTGTCTGAAGACCTACAATATATGGATATGAAATATCTATGTCAATTATAATTATATATAAACTATATTAACTACTTCATATATTAAAATTCAATTAAAGTGGAACTTAAAAATACAAACCACAAAAAGTGGTTAACCCTGTGGCATCGTGTATTGTCCATACAACTATTGCATGGAATTGAAATTTCCTTTGTCGTATTGGTCTAGATACATCATGCATAGTAATGCCATTCCATAACTTCAGTAGCTCGTCTATAAGAGGTTTGATATATACATTCATATATTTGACTTGGAACTTACCTGATTGATTTGAAGTACATATAAAATATATAATTATGAAAACCATTAAGATATATAAACCATGCACAAGAGTAAAATAAAAAATCTATAAAAAATCTATATATGACTTTAGGAAACATAATACGACAAATGAGATTCCAGAACTACATTAGAAATAAAACAGTTGTAGACACAAAATACCTGGAATAATCATCAACAACATTATCTTCTCCCTCTTTATTGACAACCATGGAGGAATGTTATTGCTGATAACAAAAATAGACCACACCGTGTAAATGGATTTCATCTGTGCAAATATATTAACACCACATGCTTCCAAAGAAATCCTAAGATTATGGGGTTCTTCTTTACAGTGAGGCCACTTTTCCTCCATATCTCTAAATGCAAAACCATCTGTAGGCATTCGAATAACATCATCTTGACTTCTGTTCCTGGCATGGTAATCCATAAATTGTGCTATGTTATTGCACGTGAACAATCGTTGCAAACATGGAATGATGGGAATATAATGAAGAACCTTGTGAGGCACCCTTTTTGTTACTTCATTTTTTCAATATCTACTTATATGACATTCCAAACATTTTGTTTCAAATTCATGTTGATTATAATATATAACATGGTCATCGAGGCATGCATGAATTGCTTCACAATGCATGTCAACCTCTTTCAAGATGGAAGATAAATCTCGATATGTGCGAGGTAAAATATTTGATGGTGGTAACAAAAATTCATCTATCAATCTACATCAAATAGAAATAAAAATAGATTTAATATAATATATAAATAATATTAACAAAACACACTTCATCCGTATTAATTTGAATTATGAATTAACAATACAATTATTACAGGAATAAAAATAATCTTTATAACAATCGTATATATGTGATGGATTATTTTACATACCTTAGCATCTGTGTGATTGATATGTTTGAAAGACCATTCATAAAATTCAAGCTCATTATCACCAATATAGTAGAGAGAAGATTTATTTTGGAGCCTTCATAAAGGGGTTCGTATTCCTTATTGAGAAGAGGTATATCGTGAACATCATCAAAGTCATCAATATTTTCATTATCATCGTCATCATCCATTCTAACATTAAATGAATCAAGGATCAATGTATTTGTACCATCATATTAAACTACGTTATCAATATGATCATATTCTTCAATATGATCATTCACTTGTTCTCCATTAGGCATAGACTCTCCTAATCCTCCGGTACTTGTTCGGAAAGAAATTACTCTGGACGATANACATCAATAGATATAAGTTAATATAGGAAATATTAAAATAATACATACATTTACCAAAGCAAAAAATATAAAAAACTTTATAATGCTAAACCTACAAATCGATGATATTCATTCCCCCCCTCAACGTGTCCATGTTCCCTACAATGTTTTGTGGCTATTGCAATCAATATTATTCTCCTCTTAAATCCCCTACGTTGACTACATGGACAATAACATTTCCCATCACCCCTTAGTTTCGCTGCATCCTATAGTCTAACAAGCAATTGTTGATTTTGTTCATTTGGATGAGGAATATTTCTATTTGACATTTTGTCACAAACTTCATGAATGAATACTATCGATAATATTAAAAAATCAAGTTCCATACATCACAATTTTCTCAAACGGTGGTGTTGACGAAACCCACCAACAAAGCCTCGTCGACAGGGGTTCCCACTCTGCCAACGCCCAACCAGGGCAATCTCCCTGAGCACCGTCCCAGATAGGTTTTACATTGCCTAGCAACATCTGCGGAGCAGATGAAGTCTCACCTGAGGCATTCAAGGGAGAGTTATCAGAACCGATTTTTCGGCAGTGGGGCAGAGGATATAGGGATCCGACGAAAGGACGCCATAACTGCCAGATCTAGGGCTTGTAGTCAACTTTACACTATTTCTTAAACTTGCAGTGGGTATTCATAACTTATTCAATCATTATATCATTACACAGTTGTTACAATATCGCAGCACTGTCCATGAAACATATCTACTCATAGTGCAACAGATACTAGCAGAAAAATAGATCGCATTGATATAGCAGCAAAACAAATCACATCAATATAGCAGAAAGAGACTAAATCACATCTACATCATACCAAAAACAACATCATAATAGAATAGGCCACAGCATCATAATAGATCAGATCACAACATCATAACAGATCAGATCGCAACAGCAATGACATACCAGATCGCAACAACAATAACAGACAAGATTTATGCCACAATCATCATATCATATTAATCTTGCACAAAGGAACCACATTACACAATTCTTCTCCAAAACCAGAGACTGCATACATCAGGAAAAACCCAGATCAATCGCAGATACCCAGGGAATTATTCACAAAACCATATCGCACTAGATCTTATGTCTCAATTATCCTCTAGTGCGATTCTCCTATTCTCAGTTAGTAACTATTCCTATTCCCTCCATCTACTTGTAAAACTAGATTTATAAATAGGCTTGCGCCATTACATTGAGGTTCCACTTCTATAACCGCCAATGACCTATTATAACAAAACTTGGTCAAATAACATATAAAATATTCAAATCGGTTATTCTTCCACCCATCGCGCTAATCTGGCCTTGCGTTGTACCGCATGGGGTTGCGCAGCTACCGTGATGCTGCGCAAATCACTTAGCAAAACCCCTGCCAATAGGCCCCCAACGTAGTCTTGTGTCTCGTCCCCGAGCCACATCAGGTTGACAGGGTGTGTGTCGATGTCCGCACCTTGAAATATTTGAATTGTTGTGCAATCTCACGAATCCTGCAGCTGGACTTTGTCGGTAGTACTCTAACAATTAGTCAAATCCTGCTTCATCGGGTTCTCCTCTCTGGCCTTGCTGTCGACTGCCTATTGATGCTCTTGTACTACCTACAACGTAGCGACTGCTTTAACAGCCAACTTTCCATTGATTTCCTGAAATTCATCAAGCTGAGCGCGGCGCTTTTGTTGGCATTCCTATGCTCGAGCGGCTCTCTACTGTAAATCCTTCAATTCCTCAGCCTGCGTGATCTGCACCATTAGTGGCATGGCCTGCAGTGATGTCTTCAGGGTCGTCAGTTGACCTTCTGCTTATTGTACTTGTGTAGTCAGCTGATCAAGTTGCTCGTCATGGACAACGCTCTGCCAAAATTGAGTTTTCGCTTCCATAATGGTTTTAGCCTCTTGCTCCATGCCTTCAAACTTAGTTGCAATGTATTCAATGGAGGCTTTCCTTTCTGCAACCTACTTCGGTGGCATCGTAGGTTGTACTAGGGCCTAGAGCATCAAGTTATTATCCTGAAGTTGAACAATATTTTTTCCCAATCATTTGGCCTTTTTGACTAGGGTGAGGTCGGCTGTGTTCTCAAAAATGTGTTGGCAGGCTTCAGAAACAGCCTGCTTGACTTTGCCGTAGCTGGCACACATCTGTGTCTGTTCAACGATCATGTGGTCTTGCACCTTTTTCAATTCTGTAATCTCCTTAGCAGCCTTTTGCTGCAGCTCAGCCTATGTCTCCTTCAAGGCGTCGATTTCTCGAACTTTTTCTTCTTCCAGCTGCACCCGAACCTTTCTACAGCTTCTCTGCGACACTCTGGGACTGGACATAGCCTTTAGTGAGTGCTTTCTATTGTTTCACTAGTTCCAGGGTGGAAACGTGTTGCAACTCCACTAACTCCATAGCGGAAAACTTGTTCAGGTTCAATGCCACGCTTTGGATTGGGCACAGCAACTGCTGAACTTCCTCATTATTCACGTCGATCGTAGTCGGGGGAACTTGCACGTTCCTGGACTGGTGCTCAGTGCTAATTGATAGAATGTCCTACAGTATGGGTCGCACAGATGTCTGCCTATAAATAATGCCAAAAAGTGAATCTAATCAATCTCTTACCACTCTGAATTCTTCATGGTTTGACTCTCGGATCGCCTTTGTCGCATCCGTGGATGAGTTAGTGACCGCTTTGATAAGTCATTTTAGTTGATCCTCCATCCCCGACTTGGTACCACTACCCACTTCATATTCCTGGTGCCATTTGGGGTGAGACTCCTCCCACATGTGCTGCGTTGCATCCTCAGGGTCTGTTGACGACTCGTTGTCGGAGTTGTCAGTGCTAAGGTCCTTCTATGTAGGCTCTTTTGGGGCATCCAGTGGCTTTTATTTAGACAATTCCTCCCGAATCACTGGATTTTGCCACTCCGTCGACCATTCTTGGATGATGGCATCCAAATCTTCTGTTGTGACTTTGTATGGCAAAGGAAACCACTACTTTTTGGCAAAGGAAACCACTGCTTGTCGGGATCCCACCATGCCTAAATGTAGATAGAATGGGGCCCGATGGAAAATCAAAGGATCCACTAATACTTGGGCACGACATAAGGAGAGACTCAGGGAATGGCAACAGTCGTGGCTTCCAATTCTTCCCAATACACCCAAAAGTAGATGGCACATTCCATCTGTCGACTAGGTTATTTGACCCACCATAAGTTTTGATACCGTGCACCCCGGCACACCTTTTCTGCATCAACTTCCATCGGTTGATAGTCTTCTGGTTCCATCTAGGCAACAAATGCAATAAGGATCAGCAACCAATCTATATGAAAATGACCGCCCAGCCTAAGCAAACAATGCGTCTTCTAGCAACTGGTTCAGCAAAAATAGAGACTAATTCATTTGCACCCCTTCAGCACACTTCTGGGCGTAGGCGACAACACCCAAACTGCATTGTACTGATCGGTTTCCTCGAACTATTTTTCTCACTAGAATCCTTGCGCCAATGCGCACCACTTGTGAGTTAATGCTATCGATACGATAAGCGTGACCATCATGTTGTAAACCAAAGTGCTCCTTCAGCTGTTTGACAATATTTTTGTCACTATCTCTCCCACTGATATACTGCGTTGGATATTCCCCGGCCTTCGGCAAGCCTGTGATTCTTGCGATCAAATCTACTGTCACGGGGATTGGCATGTTCAACCAAAGCATCCCTCCCTGAAAGCAAGCCAACAGTTTCTTCACAAACACATGGGCTTCATTCAATCGCCCAAAATGAGGCATATTGATGAGCCCCAACAATCCCGATTGATCTAACACATTCGCCCACGGTTGAGGAGTTCGCTGAATTGAGGAACCAGGCCCCTAAATCTAGAGGAAAGACTGTAATCTTGGTTGTGGTTGATCGAATCTTGCTCCCATCCATCCATATAACTCCTCCTCAGTCCTGCAAATTTTCATGGACCAGATATTCCATCTTCATGGAATCCCTTCTTCCATTGTCTCAGACCATGACGCAACTTTCACAAGTTGTTTTTGGATAGAACTATTTCACCTCACTAGCACCAAATGGAATATGAGTTTAGGATATCACCCACAAACAGATGGTCAAACTGAAGTCATAAACAAATGTTTGGAAACTTATCTTTGTTGCTTCACATCTGAACATCAACATTAGTGGGAAAAGTGGCTCCCTCTCGTTGAATGGTGGTACAATACTTCCTACCATACTGCATCTAAAATCACTATATATGAAGTTGTTTATGGTCAAGCACCACCTGTGCTCCTTCCATACACCCCCAGCAGTTCACCAATTCAGGAAGTTGACGCAGTTCTTCGAAACCGAGATCAGATGCTTCGCATTCTGCAGAATAATCTTCACATGGCAAGAAACCATGTGAAACAACAAGTCGATCAACACCGTTCTGAGCGCACTTTTCAAGTTGGCGATATGGTTTTTCTTCGTCTGCAGCCTTATAATCAATCCTCCTTGAAACTCAAAGGGTGTCATAAGTTGGCTCCAAAGTTCTATCGGCCATATAAGGTTCTTCAGAATATTGGGTCCATTGCTTATAAATTGGAACTTCCTCCTTCTTCTCACATTCACCTAGTATTTCATGTCTCTTGTCTTAAGAAAGTGATTGGCACCAACACCAGAGCACAAACTTTTTTACCACAACTGGATAATGAAGTATCCATCATTTTGGAGCCGGAGGCCATCCTCAATAAGTGCACTCACCATCTTCTCTCTCGGTCCATCACATAGGTCTTAATTCAGTGGCACACCATGCAACCAGAGGATGCTACATGGGAACCACTCCTTCAGATTCAACAACAGTTTCCACATCTAAAGCTTTGAGTACGAATATTTTCTAATAGGGAGGGGATGTTAAGAGCCCATGTCAACCCTCCTCTTTATTTCATTAGTATATTTTGTTGGACGCATATGCTTTGTAATTCATCCCATAAGTATGTTGTATTATCACACATTCATGGGGAGTAAGAGTTGTTTAGATTAGACTTAGTATATAAGTATGTGTTGAGGAAAATGAAGGCATCCACGATTTATTTTGTATTGAGCTTGCTCAAAGGAGGTTTCCCCCTCGAAGTGGCCTACGATCAATAAAATCTCTTATGTGCTCTATTATTTCAGTTATATCATGCATTTTCATTATTTATTGCAGGAGGTTCCTCACATAACTACTTTTGTCGGTTTTCCTTCTAAGTTTCCTATTGTACTACATTGTTGCTAGTATAATTCATAATTGATTTTTATTGTTAAAATAGTTTTTATTAATAAATAATGGAGATATTACTAACATCAATATCATTAAACAACTTTTTTTCCTCGAAAAACAAAATCATATTTCTATTCATAATTGAACTAAAAATACATGCTTCATAAGTTCATGACTAATCCACCTCCTTCAAAACTATATACAAAATAAACCAAAATAGTAACAACCAAAGTTGATTTGCATCTAGTCTAAAATCCAAAAATCACAGACTTAAACCTCCGATATGATAAAAAATAGTAAGAACCATCTAAACAAAATTATTCATCACATCTTCTAATATACTTCATAGAGTAATTCGCCATCAACATCCTGAATATATAGGGTTTCGCTTTCATTTGATAATTGATTTGCAATTTGAAATTTCTCACACATTAATATTTATTCACGAACCAAACATTCATTGTTCCAGCTGATTTTACCACACATGGTGGATCACACCTTTATGGCCTTCCCTGTCCCTCTGCAGACTCTTTAGACCCCATGGACCATTTTTGTCCTTTGATGTTTCCAATATCATCCCTAAAAACATGTCTTATTTGATATACGCAAATTTTAAACCCATTCTCACGTATATACATGGATTTGACCCTTAAACCCGCGTACATTAGGATGTGTGCAAAAGGCCAAATAGTTTTGGAGTTTTCCTTGATGTGGATCCGAATCACTTGTCTCTTGGCCTTCCATATGCCTTGAGATCGCTCAAATCTGACCTTCCATTACCCCATTGAAACATTATATAAGGAACCCTTTGGATACATTGAAAGGTGAGGAATTGAAGAGCAAGAGAACTATAGTCCATTGTTGTCGGAGCTTATACTTGAGTATGCATCCCTTTGTCCCTTGGAGCACTTTGTTTTCTTCCCAAGCTTGCCTTTTCTTGTGAGCTTGCTATCGAGAGATGGAGGATTGAAGTGGTGGAGGCCCAGGTGGAGGACTCAGTTTCTCTGATTCGCAGGCGTGCCGACAGAGGTTGTCACTATTATAATCTTTGTTTTATATTAATAGAAATATTTTTTCCTATCCAATAATATGTATTTAAATGAGTATTGAATCCATGGATGCTTTTAAATGTTTATATTTTATTGATTATATATGCTAGAGTAGGTATAACACAATTATATATAGCATGCTTGTCTTGTTTGCTGAATGTTGAGATAGCAAATCACTTATACAAGCGAGAGTGGAAAAGCTCAATGGGGATCTACATCAACCGTCCGGAATAAGGTATGTATCGAGATCCTTTAGTGTTAGATGTTTGGTTTCTCTTGCATATAGGAAAGGATTTATTTCTATGGTTACTCTGTCTGTTTTGGTACCCCAAACCATAGGAATTTTTCTCCGTAACAGAATTGACGACCATACTGGGGAGTTCCTAGTCATTTCCTTTGGGGCTTTTTATCGATATTCAATGTTCTTGAATTGCTTTGATTTCTCTATTTCTGATTCAGTTCTGGGGGCATGTATGTCTGGCAGTGTTTGATAGGAGTAAATTCTGTCTCAGCTTGTCTGTTTTACCTTCTTTTTATCTCTTTTTCTTCCTATACACGAGTTTTTGCTTCACAGTCGCGTGTACACGCGGGTTTTACTGAGATTTCCACGTATATATGTAGGTTTTCTGCATACAGTCACGTATGCCCTAAGTTTTGATTTTTAGGGGAAGATTAAGTGTTTTTGGGTGAGTTTTGATGATTGTTGAGTCTCCTTGGATGCTTCTAGAGTCTGTATGCACCTCTGTTTCTGACCAAAGACGTCTTTTAGTTAGAATTTTTTTAAATGTTCTTGTCATTGCATTTTCTATTTTTTGTTTTGGGATTAGTGCATTATGTCTCTTTTACCTTGGTGCTTTGCTTGGGTGCTGTCTGATAGTGCATGTAGAGTCTGGGGGTGATAGAGTCATTCTTTTACTTCATTATCTCATCTTAATTCAAAAAATACAAAAATATTTGCTTTTTGCATCATGATGCATTTTTGCATTTTGCATTTTGCATGGTACTTGCACTAGGTTTGCTTGGAATAGTATTAGTCATATTTTCATATAGGAATGACTGCATTTTTCATTTGAAGGAGAATTTTGCATTTCACGTAGTAGCATACCCCATTTTTCATTTGACATAGTGCATTTGCATTGATTGTTAGGTGTGCATTTTACTTCTTGTTGTGTCATAACACCATTAGTTGCACGATCATTTACCCTTTTGAGTAATAAGCTAATTAAAATCAACGCATAATAAAATGAATTACACTTTTTTCTTTTATGGGGTGCACTAACAAGATTAGGTTTTAGGGTCTTGGAATAGTTCATTGTGAGTAAATTCTCCAAGACCACTGAACAACAACATGTATGTGTCTATCTAGGTGAGAGTGTGAAATTCCTTGGTATAATTAGTGTTTCTCAGGATCCTCTTCTTACAATGGAGTTAAGCACGAGGCAGTGTGAGCGGTTATTGATTGGGATGACCCCTGGTCATAACTGAGTAGCATGGGAGATATTTCCAGGATTGTATTTGTACCTGGAGGCTCTTTCAAGAGTTTCAGGCTTTGCTACCCTACCCATATGGTCAATCTCGCCTACGACTGTTCACTTGAGCATTGATTATATTGAGGTGACCTTAGTTGCCTTACCTAGTTTATCGAGGGGGTACTATGCAAAGGTTATTCTACAGGTGTCCTAGCCAAGTTGGGGTCAGACAGCACAGTCGCTATATGCATTGAAGCTGAGGGCCACAATAATTGGTTACGAACCTCCACTTGTTGTGTATGAGAGTCTCAAGTCTCTCCTAGGCGAGACATACCTACTTCATTCAGGAGCTCACATATCCTACCCTTGCTTGCTTGTGATTTGGCTTTACATTATATAGGTGTATGCTCTGTGCACACTAGTTTGCCTAGGGTTTGCATAGTTAGATATAGTCTGTTTCATTTTTTGAGTCATTGTGGATCCAGGTGCGGCACTTCGTTGTTCTCACCATTTAGCAGGACTTCCTCCTTCCACATCTCCTCTTCCTTTGGGAGAGAGAAATAGACTGTCCAAGTGGACTACTTATCACATTTATTCACACACGATGAGAGATCATGAGGATGAGATTCCTAAGATGTCCTCTCCACCTCAAGAGGTTGGGGAGGAAGATCCTATTCTTGTATATGATCCTTCACCTGATATACCTTCACATTTTGGTTATGATCCCTCATTCACAGGTCATCGGTATTGGTTGTCGGGCGACGAGACTCACCATGAACCCACATTAGTCATGTTAGTTATGGCATGTTTGATATCCCTGCACATGATTCGGCACATCATGCTGAGTCAAAAATTAAACCTAGCACTACGCTTAGGGGCATTCCCATTCCTTTTCGTGCGGAGAGATTTGGGAGCACTAGTCACATTGCACCTTCCATCCCGACAGTGGAAGCTACCTCACATGTTCGTCCTAGGCCTAATGCTAGTAGTCATATGTGGATACCAAAACTGAGACGAGTGACCATAGGGAATACCACTTATATCCCTTCACATGTCCCTTCATCCTCTATTCCTACTCCTTCGAACACATTCCTAACAACCCTCCCTCCCCTGCATTCACATGGTCCTTCGGGTCGAAATGTTGCTACTAGTCATGTTCGTACTGCGACTACTCGTACAGTAGTTTATTAGAGTCAAGCATCTCCTGTTGTCTCAAGAGGTCATATTCCTGTTTCTGGATCGTCCTACGGTCCATCACATGGTATTCCTCATATCCCTACTTATGGAGCTTCTCATGGGATATCCCGTGGGGCATATTATGGAACTTCTCATGCACCATATTATGGACCGCAGTATGGACAGAGTTATCAAACTTATGGGTACGGGTATCAACAACCCGCTTACTCCTCTAATTATGGCTTTGTAGCACCACCTAATCAAGGTTCACCACATCATAATGCTTCCATGCAGCCCTATATGGGTCAAACGGGAGGAGGATATTATGGCCAAGGCCATGGTACTTACAGTAGTCAGCCTTATATGAACCAAAATTATCAAGGAGCATGGGATAGACTGACTCAACCTAGGCTCCCTTTCCTCGCAATGTTAAATCTACCTGACTTATCAAGACTAATGAACGATCCAGTATCTTATGACCCGGCTTGGCCGACTGTCCCTACCAAGATTCCCTCAGACATTCCCAAATTCGAGGGCAAACCAGGAGAAGATCCTAGTGAACATGTCACTACTTTTCAACTTTGGTGCTCTTCCAACTCTTTACACTATGATTCTATCCATTTGAGGCTATTTCAACGCACCCTCACAGGGCCTACAGTGAAATGGTACATAGAGTTACCAAAGGGGGCATTCGTTTTGTTCGATGACCTTGCTATGACTTTCCTCGACCACTTCCAACTACCAATGCGTTATGACATCGGTACAGAACTCTTATCGACATTTCGGTGGGACAAAGCCACACATATCTCGAACCATATCTAAGAGTGGCATAGACGGAAGAGATTGATTAAAGCTTTCATACCGCCAGATTTTCTCCTTGAGTGGTTCCTTAAATCGTTACTACCTTATATCGCGAAGGATGTTTCTACATCCGGAGTCCAGAACGAGGAAAAAGCAATTTTTAGGGCACAGGAATTGGATTTGGTTTATGCTCAATCTGGGCTATTATATGAGATCATACCTAATGCTCCACGTTCTAGTTTCGATCCTAAGATCAAACCTGGACCACATGCTGATGGCATTGTGGGATGTACAAGTGCTAAACCTGCAGACTCGGTTACAAAACAAGTGAGTCAATTGTCTATTAACCAATCCATGTCGAGACAAGCTACGGCTTCATCTCAACCCACCCAAACGGTGAGTGTACTTTTCGTACAATCGTCGGACCAAAAGGGAAACCAGCAGCCCAGAAGGAATAGGAAAAAGGGTAAAAACAATCATAAGGGTGGGAATAAGAACAAAAATGCCAATTTTAATGACAAGAATGAACGTAATGCTGGGGGGAACAAGCAGTCTAAATGTAAGGTTAAGTTTCCTTGCAAGTTGTGTAAGGATGACCACCTCACTCACTTGTGCCCTCGTATGGAATACGCCTCGAGGTTCATAGCACAGGGCCCAGCTGTGTTGACCAATCCTTTACCCCATAATCAAAATATGAACTCAAGGACCCATGATCCTCATCCTATGTCGGGTGGAGATCAAGATCCATCGGAAGCCAGTACTGGTCATGGTTGCATCAATATGGTGCGTGCTACTAAGTTTGTGACTCATGCGAAATACTATGGTTCATCGCAACCAGACCTTGGGAAAGAAACTTATCTTACTGAGAGTCCTTTGCGTATTGAAAATCCTACAGATAAACCTGAGAGTGTACCTCACATTCCTAAGGGAGTCTTAAAGCATTCAGGGTACAATCCCAATGCTCGAGCTTCCCAGAACTATTCTGTTGTCGAGGATTTGGGCCACACTCCTTGTGCGATGTCTGCACTTGAAGTCCTTCAGAGTTGTCCATCGCAAAGGAAAGCTTTGCTTTCTACTCTTGGGGTGAATGATGATAACTCTTCTTCTGTCATCAAATTTGAAACCATGGGACTACAGCCTCACTTTCCTTCCTACATGTCTCTCTTGATTCATGTGGAATGTCTTAACATGACCGTTAAATGCACTGTGATTGACGAAGGAGCTGCTGCTTCCGTGATGTCTTTGTCATGTTGGAAGGATTTGGGTTCTCCCAAGTTGTCTAAATCCACTACCATGTTGACTGCTTTTGATGGTAGATCATTTTGGCCGCACGGAATTCTTCCTTCTCTTAAGGTTCATTTGAGAGGAAAGACCGTCGCAATCGAGGTTGAGGTGGTTGATGTGCCCCTTGACTACAATCTTTTACTAGGTCGAAATTGGATGTATAGTATGCAATTCATAGCCTCTTCTCTATTTTGAGTTGTATGATTTCCATTTAATGGGAAGATTGTTACAATTGATCAAACATCATTAAAAAATATGAGTGTTAATGCATCGACAGGAGCTTCGATCTCGATTATCGATCACTCTCAGCCGGCAACTGGGAGTGTAGCTGTAGGTATGTATCCATCCCTTATGGGGACTTTTAGTTGTCCTGCACTCATGATTGGATCTAGTTTCACTGGGGCTTCATCTTCATTGAATTCGGTGTCTTTTCACACTTCCCATATGGAAGATCCTTGGATTCTTCCTACACCGAGTCTTTCGAACGGACCTATCGAAACGGACGTGATGTTTCCTGCAGCTATGATTGCATACCAAGGAAATATTGATTATGTTGTAGAGCCTAGTCCTTCCTCTTCACGGATAGCAGAGGAGGACCCGTATGTACTACCAACATGGGCAGTTGAGTCCTCTCATGCACATGACTGCCTTGATAGTGTTTTTTCGTCAGATGAAGCTATTATTGAGGCTATGTCTGAAGTTGAGCCACCTTGGGAAGAGTTACATCATAGAACTTATTTTCTTCCCGAGCTTGACCGCCTAGATCGTGAGGACTTTAGGGAGATTCTTAGCGAGAAGATTGGTAGTCCCGTGGTTCCATTAATCTCTCTTGGTTAGATGGCTGATGGGAACATGGTGAACATATCACCTACGATTCCTATCAATATCTCTCGTGATCTTGGCAAGATTGAGAATGTCTATATTGGGGCAGAATTTTCCCATGTTGAGATTCAAGAGTATACCGAGCTATTCAAAGAATTTCGTGATGTCCTTGCTTGGTCATATGAGGAAATGCTAGGTATTGACCCTCGCATTGTCGAACATGAAATTAAAACTGATCCCAATGCCAAACCTATTCGACAACGTTTGCTTGCGGTGAATCCTAGAAAAACACCCGCAATTAAGGCTGAGATAGAAAAGCTGTTGAAAGTTGGATTTATCTATCCCGTTCCCTTGACGAAGTGGGTTTCAAACCCCATTCTAGTTGATAAGAAATAGGGATTGATCTGTATATGTACTGATTTCCACGATTTAAATCGTGCATGTCCTAAGGATAATTTTCCCACACCATTTATTGACCAAATTTTGGATGAGTGTGCGGGAAGCGAGGTATTTTCCTTCATGGACGGATTTTCCAGATATAATTAGATTCAAATTAAACCTGAGGATTAACACAAAACTGAATTTATTTGTCCTTCGGGTACGTTTGCATTTCAAAATATGCCTTTTGGTCTTAAAAATGCCGGAGCCACATTTCAGCGGGCTATGACCTTGATTTTTCATGATCTCAAATCGATTATTGAAGTATTTTTGGACGACTTGGCTGATCACTCTCGACTGAGGGTGCATCATTCCTACCATTTGAGATTAGTATTCGAAAGATGTCGTCACTACCAGGTTAGGTTAAATCCTCATAAGTGCATCTTTTGCATGAAGTCAGGTCGCTTGCTAGGATTCATTATTTCTAAGGAGGGTATAAGAGTCGATCCCTTAAAGGTTGAGGCAATACTTCAATTGTCTCCCCCGAGTAATATTAGACATATTCAATGTTTGCAAGGCATGGCAAACTTCTTATGGAGATTCATGGTTAACTTTTCCAATTTGACTAAAGGCTTTATGCGTCTTTTGAAGAAGGACACTACATTTTGCTGGGATGAGCGAGCCCATGAGTCCTTTGATGCTCTTAAGCGAGCCTTAGCATCGGCCCCCATGCTTAGTCCACCCAACTATAGCCATGAATTTTTAATTTATGTGGCCGCGTCCATGGAGACGATTGGTATGGTTTCGGTTCAGGAGGATGAGGAGCTCCATGAGCATGTCATATACTATTTGAGTCGGAATCTTATAGATGCGTAAATTCGTTATTCCCATGTGGAGAAACTTTCCTTGGTTACCGTTCATGCAGTTCAGAGATTGAGATAATACATTCTCCTTTGCCAAACCTTGGTAGTAGCTCATGTCAATCCATTTCAGTTCATCCTCACTATAAGGATGATCGGGGGTAAGTATAATAAATGGATTGTTATTTTGTAAGAATTCAATCTCGAATTTGTTTCGGCAAAATCGAAGAAATCGTTAATTTTTGTGGAGCTCATTTCTGATTTCCCAAGTGAGGAGGAGGAGGAAGTTTATGAAGATACGTTTTTCAATGATCATATCTTACTTATCTCAACTTTGGATCCATGGTATGGGTATATTATTGTATATTTACAAACATTGAAGGTCCCTACTCACCTTTCACAGGATGAGTGACGGCGATTATGTCATGTATCTAAGAACTACCTTATAGTGGATAACACTTTGTACCGTCGTGGGGTAGATTCCATTTTACGTCATTGTTTAACCCAGGAGGAGGCTGAGGTTGTGCTGAATGATTGCCACGGAGGGGTGTGTGGTGGTCATTTATCTGGGATTTCTACAGCCCAAAAAATATTGAGAGCGGGATATTTTTTGCCGTCGATCTTTAAATATTGTGTTAATGCGGTCAAGAAGTGTCACCCTTGCCAGGTGTTTGCACACAATATGCGCTCACATCTTTCCCTATTACATTCGATTATCACCACCGGTCCCTTCACCAAGTGGGGGCTTGAATTCATGGATTGCAACCCAGCTTCAGCTGGAGGGAATCATCATATTATAGTGGTTGTTGATAACTTCACGAAATGGGCTAAGGCTATGCCCACGATTAAATCCGATGGTGAGATAGCCGCACATTTCATATTCAACCAGATTATTACTTGGTTCGGTATTCCGAAAGAGCTTGTCATTGACCATGGTAGGCACTTTCAGAATCGAATGATGGAAGAGTTGGCCTCAAAGTTAGGGTATAAGAAGGAGCACTCCTCTTCTTATTACCCTCAGGCGCATGGACAGGTTGAAGCAGTGAACAAATCACTTAATTCCATTCTCCAACGAACCATCGCACAAAGCAAAACGAATTGGCATATCATGTTATATCCTGCTTTGTGGGCATATAGGACCACGATTAAGACTGCCACCGGTTTTTCTCCATATCAGCTCGTACATGGAGTGGAGTCTATCTTTCCGGTTGAATGTGAAATCCCTTCGTTGAAACTAGCTATAGAGATTTTACCAAACACTTCCACATTGGAGGAACATTTGGTCCACTTAGAGCAGCTTGATGAGCAGCACTGTTGTAATCTCACAGATCACATAAGGTTACCAATAATACATACAAAAATACACAGAATATTCACAGATACAAGAGACAAGAACTGATAAGATGAACAGATTATATTATTCTCAATAGATCATACAAAGCCAAGAACTGAACTACGTTCTTGAGTGGCTCAACAGCCTAATATACAGGTTACAAACAGTTACAATCATAACTACCTGTCGGTTCACCGAACCGACACGACTATTAGTTAACAGACTAACTACTGTGTTTACTCAGCCGACCGACGTAGTCGGTCTCTCGACTTAGTCAGCTGATCGACTAAGTCGGTCTTCGTTCAAGTCGACTTATGTCGACTTGCTCCTTCTACATCTCCCCCACAAACAAAACATTTCTTCGTCCTAAAGAAAAGAGGAGGTAAAAAAATAGATTAGAAGGACAAAAAAATAGAGTGCAAGGGAGACTGCTACGGAGGTGGGCTGTGCAGGCGAATAGTTGGTCTCTTCTGCACACAGATTTCGACTATTGCTAGTGCTGTGATGGCAAGCTGGTGTTGAAAGTCCGTCCATGTCTGCAAGGCTTTCTGGATGTCGA
>LPNX010315830.1:91805-153874 GCA_001517045.1 Pseudotsuga menziesii | reverse complement strand
CTGTTGTCTTTCTTTCTTGGATTGAGAAGCGCTTAGGAGAACCTGCAAAATGAAGGAATTAGATGAAAATAACCACCGGTTCATGAAGAAGAGCCTGATCTTTTAAGCTTGTCCTTCACCTTTGATGATCTCTGCAAAACCCTTGGTAACAAAATTAAATCCGAACAAAATACTCATAAACTAGATTGTTAGCCCTTCAAGAGTATGTATTGAATAATGATTTAATAATTGAAAAAGAGAAGGGTAAGAGAGATATCACCAAAAGACGGTGTGAATCCACAATTCCAATAGCTCATACATAGACCTCCAAAGTCACAACTTTATTCCAATCTTTAAACAAATATTACAATAATTTTGGCAAAGTGTTCATACCCAAAAATCTCCATCCCAATAGAGCTGAAAGAGCCTCTATTTAACAAATGAGAGAGTGCTAAAACCCTAAAACCCTAAAACCAACCCTAACCAGCTTAGCCACCTAACAAAGAGCCCAGACCTAAACTGGAGAACTGGGAGTGAGGGGAGGCCTCCACCCAGACAAGGCGCCCCCACTCCAAACCTGTGCACTGAAAACAAGCCAAGGACGATCCCACATGTGTGATGTAGGTAAGCTCAACCTTAGGTCTGGTTGGATCCTCCATTAGGTTTGGGAAGCCCACTGATGGTGCAAGCTTTAGTCTTCACCTCGATCAAATCACCGGACCAATGAGTGCTCTCCATCTCATCTTTAGCTGGAGATGACATGTCTGATAACTGATAATAAATTAATTGCTCTCTTAATGATGACTGAAGCTGAGTTATGATAACTCCAATCATCATAAGTGTTCCATGAGATGTCATTTAGCCTTTTACTTTAATAAATTTGGATTAATTTGGAGAGTTTTAGTTTTCTCCAAAATAATCATTTTTTTTAATAAAAATCATTTTTTAAATAAAAATAATTTTTTTACTAAAAATCATTTTTTACTCAAAACTGAGTTTTTTGAGTAAAAAGGCATTATGTGTCCGATTGTTGATCTGAAAGTTGGTTTTGACTGGATGGCTGATCAAGAATGATTTTTGGCTTAAGGTTAGAGCCTTCAATCACTGAATTCTAAGTCCGGCTCACGAACGGGTTTTTTCCATTTAATTTATGGAAAAATTAACCCAAAAAACTTAGGAAAAGTAATAAAAATTAAAAAATAATTTTTCACTGTTCGAAAAAAGATTTTTTCGATTTTTTTTTTTGTGTCCAGATGACTTAGGACATGACCATGATCTATCTAAATAATGTCTAGTAGGCTTATAACACTCAGTTGGGCTCTAATAACCCCCCAAGGTCCAAAATTCAACATCAGGCATTCCAGCTTTGGAGGAAGCGGGAGAAAACCTCGTCAATTATACTCGGCTGAAGGCAAAGCATAATTGTCAGGGGCAAAAAACTCCCTGAAATACCCTATTTGCAATTCTACGTCTTAGGAGACCGAACCACTCAAAAATATCCTACTAGCACATTTTATTACAAACCCCGTGGGGCCATGGTCAAAATTATTCAAATCAAAAAGTGACTAGCCAATATTGGCTAGACAAGCAGACAGATCAACTGATACACTGGAGTCAGACTTTGAACAAGTCTGTCAATTGGCGGCTCCTCAGGTAACCCAACTATGGTACAGAAAAGTTGGTAACAGTAGGAACATTTATGATAATGGTTAAGATTAAGTTTGCAGTAGACATTATAGAACCCCAATGCCACATTTAAAACTTTAGTGATTAGGACAGTGTCATTGCCGAAATTTCTAGTCTTTTTTAAAATGACAGTTAGTACATTGTGGACTTAACTGTTTTCTATTTGGGATTTTAACCAAATTTGGGTGAGGCACTAGACATGATGATGTTCCATGCGAAGTCTCGACTATAGTGTGAAGAGAAATTCCAAATACACTGGATTTACAACTAACGATACAGGTACAACACAAACAAGGTTAAATTTACAAAGCAACTTATGCAGAGCCAAAAGAGGAGTATCGGCGACAAACTACAAGGATGCCAGTGACTGAAATGAAAAAATGGATTTACAAGGCAGCTGATACAGTTCAACACATGATTTCTGCCATTTTGCTGTCAGTGTTCTTCAGCTGCCATATTCCTTGGGGTAGAGCCAGATCTTGCAATTGATGAGCTAATGTTGTCTCCCTTGAAGGTAGATAAGATAAGATAGTTCAACCCTAGATAGGTCAAAGGAATGCGAGTGCAACTCTTGCCCAAGTAAGATCTAAGTAAGAAACAAGGATATGAAAGAATTTTGCCAAAAAACTTAAAAAGTTTTATGTTAGTTTTCCCCTCGACACATCATTGAAAATTTTAGAGTTTTGCATGTCCGGACAATGTCCATTGACTAACAGAAAAAGTACCCACCATTTTTGTGCTTTTATATAGTGAACCTAAAATACAGAAAAAATGGTCCAGAAGTCAATATGGCTGGCTTTTCACCATGCATCCAGCCAAGATGCCTTGTCAAGGATGCAGAGACTTTCTACGAATATGAATATCAATACTTCTTTTCGATTAGAAGAGTTATATCAATCATTGCATGTATTGCTCTGTTATTGTTTGTGCTTTATTACAACTTTCATCAGTAATAAACTTCTTTGCAAAAATAAAAGCAAAACAAATCAAAACATATGACATAGCATCTTCAAGAACTGGCCACACATTAGCAGGGAAACATGTGAAAATTATTTATCCCTGCCTTTGTAATCACAGTAGGAACTTCAGACCTTTTTCCTCGTTTTCAGCCATTACACCGGCACCCATATACCCACAGTTCTTTGGCCTTCTTTGTTTTAATCTCACCTTGATATCTACACCATGCTCAATGATTGACTGGAGAACTACCATAAGTTTCCCTTCGAGTTTGTCTCCTTTCCTTGGTGTATAAACGGCTGTATAAATATCATCTGCAATTGCACGCTGAGCGAGGATGCCACCCACTGCTGCACATGCAGTTAAGTCTTTTTTAGATATCAGGTCACTTTTCATGTCCTTAGAAATTGACTGCGCCACTGCCACAACATTACAAGTAACTCTGTGAACAATGCAGGCACAAACAAAACTTTTTGAAATGAAAACGTCTAGGAAAAAAGGATGCATGTATGCATCTGTCATTTCTTTAAAAGAAAACAATTTCCTCTTTCTTTCTAGGGCCTCTTCTTCACGCAACCAGAAGTTAGCAGGAACAGACTTGGATTCCTTGTCTACATTGTCATAATTCTCCATGGTTGGCTCATGCTTGCATGTCATATGTTTGCTTTTATTCTTTTTTAAGTTTACATTTGATTTTGCAAAATTATCATTATCTTGGACAGATTTGGTTTTCATTTGGTGCTGGAGATATTTGGTTTTCATTTGATGCCCAGTCTCTTGACTTTTTGGTTTCCTTCTGTGGAAGTCAAAATTGTATTCCTCAGACTCGTGGGAGTTGATATCCAATTTGTACAACAAGTCTCCATGAAAACGCATATCCTGGGGAGAGTAAAAATAAAAAGGAGTCAGATCCTATTTGTAAGGAACATTAGCCAAAGAGAAGGTTTTCAGCAAAAGCAAGTTAAGTCTTAATAATAGTGTGATTGACTTCCTATTTTGGTGTGTAATTTGGATTCCCACCGGAATTTTGCAGTTGATTAATCATTAGATAGCCAACTCTGAAGGATGGCGTCACATTGGACATGATGTACATTCAGATGCCTGAAGATATTTGACTGGTTTATTTATGATTAAATTAGTACATTAATTATTAGGCTATGCATGCAACAGAACCTGAGGCTTATTAAGGCCAAAAAAGGCTTATTTATACCGTACTTACAGGCCTGACTGGTAAATATTTCTCCTACGCTAAAGACTCATTTTTTATTATGGATAATCATCTGAAATATAAATACACAAACCATTTCAACGCACAAGAAACATAACGTAGTCAAATGAAAAATAAGAACAGAGTTTGGGGAAAGAGAAAATGGAAATTTTCTAAAAATCAAATCTTACATAAAAGAACCAAAAATTGACAAGGAAGCAACCACAAAGGAAACAAATGCATAGTTGATATTTTATCAGAATTAACTGGAAGGAATCATCTGCAAAAATAGCTCACTCTCAAGTATTAATTGCAGACTTCAGTGTTTTTTACAGACTACCGACAATATATCAATTACAGATTTACAATAGTATAAAACACAAGCCATATCATTTGGTGACAATTGTAATTGTTACGTTAGAAAATTTTGTAGCGATTAGTTTCAAATCAGTTTAAACTCTCAACTTCAGCTTTGAGGACAGAATTATACAATTGATTTTAAAATAATCACATCATTTTTGCTGCAAGCAACTGGTCTTAGTTAATATTCTCACAGAGAAGAAGCTTGGAAACAAAAACAAAAAAAACATGTTGGAAACTTCTTATATGACAACTACTAGACCATGCAAGAAGAAACATGCTATTCAGTGCTCATAGCATATGTTGCTCTTAAAATATTTAATTGTATGCTTTAAAAGTTTACATTGCCACAGCTGTTATAATCCAAGTGGGTTTGAGCTCCCCCAGTAGGTTTTGAAGTCACTGTGATTGAGCACATAGGGTTAATAGTGGGCCAGGCCAATTCCTGGAATAATCCTGCTTAGTTTATCAATAAAACTGTATATCTTTCACATGCCTCCATAGTTCACCTTCAACCCTATTATTAGTGGTAATTTACTATGCCTCTCAACTGGTATGAGCTAAATAGGCTGGCTTCCTGGAGTGAAAACCCATATTAGACAACATTATGTCAACTTGGAAAGCAATTGAAATCCATCCTGGAAATTGCAATTTCAGCAACTCTGCAATTTCAACAATTGTAAATTGTTTTATGGACTAAATGGTATGCTCTGAAACTGTCCAGATGGTCGAGCAAACGAGGATGTTGGAGGTTGATTGGATGAGCGTAGTAGATCAATGGGCACAGATATCTGCTAGACTAATCTGGTGTTGAGCATGATTTAACCCTTCACTTGAGATAACACAATAATCCTGGCATTCTTTGTATTCCCAATTTGCAGGTATTTAAAAAAAAAAAAATTCACTACCATCGGTTAACCGACGGTTCTACATGTCTCTTATCCGACGCTTGATCTTTATCTCCGTCTCTTAATCGACGGTTACCCATGTCTCTTAACCGACACTTAATCGTTATCTCCGTCGCTTCACCGACGGTTCTCCATGTCGCTTAACCGACGGTTATTCTTTATCGCCGTCGCTTCACTGACGGTTCTTTATGTCTCTTAACCGACGGTTCTTCTTTATCTCCGTCGCTTCACCGACGGTTCTCCATGTCGCTTAACCGACACTTATATTTAACCGACGGTAAACTGAGGTGCCGCTTAACCGACGGATTAAAAAGATGTCGGATAACCGACGAAAACCCACCGACGCTTAAAAAAAATTCATAGTGTCGTACATGTGACAGGGAAGTGTCGAAAATCCGACAATACGGCCGTTGGATTTTTGGTCGAAATGTAGTAGTGGTAGTTAACCCACATAGCCTCGGATTAGTGAGTAAATGGGTCATCCCTCGTAATCTACATAGGTTACCAACCTTGAGAATTTTAACGGGCCTCATTGTTTTCACTAGTATTCAAGAGTTATGTTATTTATTTTCTTACTCTAGATCTTTAGTAAAAAGTAGTGTAAATCCACTTTTGCACACAAGCAAGGACCTAAAGACTCTCCTCTCCCAATATATGCTCTTCACCTCACATTCCATATGATCTTGGTGAAATAGAAATGGGAGTGAAGTGTGAAATACCTCCATTGCACACTTAGATTATTAGCATTTTTTTAAACACCAGTAGTATCTCTAGAGTTCAAGTCACATAATCTCCATTTGAGATTGTTTTGAACTCTTTAGTTAATTTCAACAATCAATTTTATTATTCCACAAGTGTTTTCCCATTTTCACATCCTAAGGGACCTAAAATTTATTTTAATCATAGTATACTCTTCACCTCACATTCTATATGATCTTGGTGAATCATAAAGGAAGGGTATTGTGAAATACCTCCCTTATAGACCTTAATTCAATCAAACCCCATAAAATCAACCTTTGCAAATGCTAACCAACTAAAATCCTCAACAAGAGATCATAAAAAATATTTTAACTTGGTAGGACTGATTGGGATAGGCATCCAAACAATGCCCACCAATCTAGTTTCATTAGGCATTTTTGAAATATAACGTTGTTGACTTTAAAATACTATCAAAATACTTCTAGAAGCAAGGATTAGAAGTGTATCGTGACCAAGGAGGTAAAATATGAGGTATATGTTCCCTTCTCTTCGCTATTTGTCACTTAGCTCGTTGTAGGGATACAACACTATACCATGCATGAAAAACCATTGATCCACACTCAAAACAATGTATCTTAGTGGTTAAACTTAGGGCATCACCAAGGAGCACTTGTGGATGCAAGTGACTCCTAAAGTTAATTGTTTCCATTGGGATATGTTCCCAAGTCTCTTTTATTGGAATGATGGCCCCATCACTGGTAGAACTAGATCTTTGTTACCTTCACTAGTCAATTGTTGTGTGGATCCCATTGTCGCCAATGATTGTGCTTTTGGAATGCCCAATTACATTTGAGAAGAATGGTGTTAGGTATTTAGAGATCAATATAAATTTATTTTTATTTTTTAATTATAAGTTCAACTAACTCATAATTAAAAAGAACTTACATGTGGACATATTTGCACTTTCCATCTTTACACATATCACTCACTTATTCCACCATTTTGCATCTATTGTTGTTGGCATAATTTTGCATATGTTTAAATTGTGTTTATTTTCCAACATCACTCTCACTATGACACTATACTTCCACCATAGAGGAACAAACCCCACCCTAAGGAAGTCCCATAGACTGCAAGTCCTATCCCCTCTCTCTCGAGGGGCGTTTTCCCATTTTCTCCCTTGCACATGAGAGAGATCTACTAGTCGAGGTCACTCCTATGACACCTTGATTGGATCCTCTAGGTGAGGTCATACATTTCTTGACTCATTCTATCCCCTCAAATAAGGCTTGGACCATTTTGCTTCCTCCTCTCATGGAAGAGGTTCACCTTTATCTTCTCCCCAGGGAGGAAATACCACCCCACCTTCTTCTCCCTCTTCAAGAAGATGCCATAAAACATCTTCATCTTCCCATAGAATACAAATATCAGTACCACATATTCCTTTCCCTGCCCCTCATGGAAAAAACACATAAAATATTATGGTAGGACACAACCCAAACCTACCACTCATGGCTAGCCTAAATCTCCCTAATTTAGCAAAGTTGGTTAATAACCCCATATCTCATGCCACATCATGGCCTGATATGACTGAAAATATCCCATCAGACATCCTTATGTTTGAATGAAAATAAAGAGATGATCTCGCTAAACATATCATGTCATTTTATCTATGGTGTTCCTCAAACAACATAGTAGTAGACTTAGTGAGGCTCTGCCTCTTTCAGAGAATCCACATTGGTGCAACTGCAAACTGAAATGTAAACCTATCCACATCGTTCCATACCACTTTTGAGAAAATAGACACCACATTTATTACTTACTTTCATATACCCATACATCACGATCTAGGCCTCGATATTCTCACAAAATTTTGGAAAACCACAACAACCCACATTGCAGACCACATCCACCCACATTGCAGACCACATCCACGAGTGGTGTCGTTGTTGCACTTTGTGCGAAATTGAGATTCAACCTTAACTCCTATTATATTGGTTCCTCAACTCACTCCAACCAGCTATTGAAAAGAACATGTCTACCTCCATTCCACGGTATGAGGAAGAGGAAATCCTGAAGGCCCAACACTTTGATCTCATTTATTCCCAATAAGGGTACCCATATACTGTCCTTCTCAATGATCATTGGAATTGGTTATAGATCCTTCTATTGTTGAGATTCCACATTCAATATATGGGATTATCAGGTCCATTTCCTCACAAGGAAAATTCCCCCCCACACCCAATGCATGCACCACCCCTATGGTGCTACAGTATCCATCTATCCTAATTTTTTTTGGCTCCGCCCCCACCACTGTCCCAAATCCTCCATTTGGACAATTATAGTATGGACCCTATAGTCTAACTTACCCAAATGCAAGCCAAGCACAACCAATTCCTCTACAAAAAATGACACAATTTGTTCCTACATCCACATCGTATGGAGCACAACTAACATATGTCCCATTGTTGGGGTTAACACTTACTACCCATACCCATGTCCCCCTAGTTCAAACCCCATACCTCATATGGGGGTCAATTTAGTCTAACCTCCTTTCCAACAAAAAACTCAACAGTTTGATCAGTTGAACATCGCCAATCCCCCAAATCCCCAGAATCAGAAAAAGAAGAAGGGAAAGAAAAAATAACCCCAACAATAGGGTTTAGGGGGTAACCCCCCTCCCTAGCAGAACCAGAACCTTGGTAACACACAAGGCCAAGGGAACAGTCCCCCCAATCAAGGAAGCAACATAAACTTAAGGACCAACTACTCTTGCTTTTTTTTTATGGTGATTATGGCCACTATACTCATCATTGCTTGCTTAACCATGATTTCCAATAGTTGGTGGAAGCAAAGAAAAATACCATAGAAAACCATCCTCAGGAATATCCTACAATACAAACCAAAAAAATTGTCTTACAAAAACCCTTTGTCAATCAAGGGTTTGTTACTCAATAATCAGACATGCACCCCTCAACTAATGGTTCATTTAAAAATATTTTTATGAACTCGACATTTGTCAACCTTCAACATCGTTCCAAAGGGTACACAAGTCTTGATCCCTCTCCAGTCATAGAAGAGGTTACTGTCCCTTCGAGAGTCCCTTTGTAGATATCACACCCAAGAACAAAACAAATTTTGAGAATACCAAAGGTACCACTTCGATGTACACTTCATAACCCCCATATGAAAGGCACCCATAATTACAGTATTGTGGATGACTTGGCACAGCCTCTTGTTTCCATGTCCACCTTAGAAGCTCTTCAATTTTTTTCAACTCAACGCAAGGCACTATTGAATTCACTTAGCACCATCGACCCTTTGCACTCTTGCCTCATGAAATTTGACCTTGACAAAGGTTAATCATGGCTACCCTTGTCAGTCACATTACAAGTCCTAGTCACCATGAAGAACATTATGATTCATTGATGTATTATCGATGAAGGCACTTCCACTTGCGTCATGTCCTCTAATGTTTAGAAACAATTGGAATTAGTTGATTTAGTCCCATCCTCTATCACCCTTCGTGCATATGATGTGTGACCATCTCAATTGAGAGGATCATACCATAATGTTTCCATTGAGATTGGGGGAAAAACAGTAATGAGCTGTATTGAAGTAGTCGATGCAGAACTTGACTACAATATCCTCTTAGGTCATAGTCACATGTATGCCATGAAGGATATTTCCTTGTTGGTCTTTTGTATCATGATATTTCCCTTTAATTGTAAGATTGTTACCCTTGACCAATTTAATTACTATGACCCCCATGCCACCACCAATCCTGAGAACATCCTACCCATAGGTGAAGTCAACCAACCCTCTTACATTGACATTGGCTCAAGTGTGTACAAATATTCCGACCACCTAGGGGCATATTCAAGCCCTTGACCTAAAATCCCTACCTCGATGGATGATCTCATGTGCACCATTTTCATCTCTGAGAATGAATATTCTGACCCAAAAACACCATCATCAACACCCCCCACGAGTCACGGGGTGGAACAAACATTGAACCCATATGTGACTCCCATGTTCTAGATATCATTCTTATACCCTTCAACAATAGTCCAAGGAACATCGGTTATGGCTCAGTTAACTCTCCTTAGACTCACTTTAGGGATCCTAGTGTGGTACCTCACACCACCATACTCGAAGATGGTCTAAAAACCCTTAGCACATTATGAAATGGTGCTAGTTAGACAAGTTACTCCCATAGTTCTTCCTATTGAATCAAAACACCTATACCACTGACTACCACAAAAAATCCCAATGGAAGCATCATTCAACCCAAATTGAAAGCCCCCATCATGAACAACTAAGATCACGCATCCTCATCGGATGTAGCTAAACCTAAATAAGGGAGCATACTTTGATAGATGTTGAAGGTCCCTATTATGAGTGATACCCCTACCATGTGGGTTACTCCCCCATGTTCTCTATGTGGTCAGCAAGGATATGTGACAAACCTATTCCCTACCTTACCAGAGCTCAAGAATATGCTTAACACCCTCATCAACATCACACATACCTCTCCCAATGTATCTTGGGGAACCACAACCTCCTCAATGTCCTAAAATACCCCTAAGTCCAAATCGTTGTGCACCAATAAAGCATGTTCTATTTTATATCAGTTTGGGTATTATACACACCATTCTCCCGATCTCCCTTGATTTCAGGATGCATTGGAAGCTATTCATCTCACTCACTAGTTGGTTGAAAAATATTCACCTCCTATAAAGGAAACATCTATCCCCAACACTTTCATGAGTACTTCTCCTTTGCATTTTCAGAGTCCATCCCACATACTAAATCAAGCACCTACTAACCACCCATGTCAACGTTACAAATTGATGTCCCATTAAACACTTCAATTCCCTTTGACAATTGCATACTACACCCTTCATGCTGAGAAAAAGCGACTCTTTGACAACCTTACCCCTGCTAGAGTTTTCCTTCCCATTATTATGGAAGAAGAATATAAATCTACCGATAACAACGATGACAAAAATATACTGGTTTCCTATATTACATACGAAAGTAACCCCTGGTCACCACCACCAATCGAAATTGACCTCGACTCACCACAACTGCTAGCAGAGGCACCCAAGCTTCTGGTTACCCCTCATGAAAATATACATCCCCCTCCACCTAATAAGATTAATTAGATGGACATCATTTTTATTGATTTCATTCCTCTCCCATAAGACATAAACATAGTACCCTCAATAACCCTATCAACGAGTTGTATTTGAAGCGATTTTATCCATAAGCCTTTCATGCGCACCCCACAGGTGTGCCATGTTTTGGATATTTTATTTTTTCATTATCCATTCCTTTTTCATGTCCTTTACTACTCTTGGTTATGTGCATCATATGTGCAGGATTACTCCCAAAACATGAATATTTTGTGTCTCCATCGGCAATAATGCAAGTATCTCTCACATGTATTATCCCATAACTGGCATATAGGCACCATCTTCTCCTCTAATAATCAATGACCTGGCCATAATTTTTGAATTATAAGAATGATATTCCATCCCATAGAGTCATCAAAATTCTAGTCTTTATGTGCCATCAACATCATTATTGTGAATCACATGTCCCCCATGGATGTTTGCACCATTGCACACCCTGTCATTCTTTGACATCCATGATGTCGATACCCCACAATTTCGAGGAATTTTCCCCACCTGTGAAAATACCCAGCCATAGTTCATCATTCCATGGATGTGCATTTACTTTCCCACCTTCAATAGTTCATGCCACCAAATTCCTTGACACATGTTACAAGCAAGATTCATTATGACCTTCTCATACCTCCATGAGCGCTCACCTGTAATAAACATAATTGGTTATTACAAGTATATTCACAATGCATTTATTAGTTAGGATAATTAATTGATAATTATTAAGAGACATGTCTATTGACACATGTCGCTACCAATAGGCCATATTTATACTTGGCCATATCTATTGTAAGGTCATCAATTCATTATTAAATATGTATATATATTATCCATTATGGTAATGATGTAAGGTGTTACCTTACAAGTGGTATCAGAGTGTTGGTTTGTGTTACGGAGAAAATTCCTATGGATTATGGTGGACCACAACAGGGTGTTTATGACACTAGAAATCAACCCATTTCCAGTATGCTAAGGATATAAACAAGTCTAACAGTAAGGGATGAGAAACCTACCTTATTCTGGATGTTCGTAGAAGATCCATGTTGAGCTTTCAAACAAAGTTGTACCTTCATTCCATCCTCAACAACAACGAAATACACAAGCATCATATATATTAAGTGTTAGAACCTAATCTATCATATATAAATCCAATATATAATCAAAGCAACTACATCCATGTATACAAATATTCATAGTTACACCTAATGGACGAGAAATGGATATTTCTATTAAATGTAAACAAAGATAAAAATGACAACCTCTGTCGGAACCTTTTTGAATTCAAGAAACCGAGTCCTCCACCACTTCAATCCTCCATATCAAGGTAAGCCCACAAGATAAAGGAAAGCTTGGGAAGGAGCACTAATGGCTTCTTCAAGGAAAAAGGGATGCAGACTCAAGTATACAAGAATGGGGCACAATTCCACTATAATTTATTTTCTCTTACGGAAGTCCTCCCCCTCAATGCTTCCAAGTAGCTCAATATTTAACCCTTCAATAGGAAGTGAAGGGTCAAACCAGAGCATTTTCCCAGCATATAGAAAGCCAAAGGTCAAGTTATTCGTTACTGGATGAGGAAAACTCCAAATATTTTTGTTTTTAAGCACATTGGCCGATGTACATAGGTCACAGTGGATAAATTTGCATATATATGCGGGTGACAATGGAGAAAGTTGCATGTACATGTGAGCAGTAAGCTTATGACTCACGTATACACATAAAACTATCGTTTAAGGGGTTCCACTAGAGCATCAAAGTAATACTAAGCAAAGGGGGTTCAAAGTGTCCGCATAGGGATAAGGAAGGCCATAAAAACATGATCTACCAAGTGTGGAAAATAAATATATAAAGATTCCCCCTAATGCGTGAGGTCAAAGGAGAACATGATGGTCAAAATACATTACAATAGTCCTAGAATTGGATTAATGAAGACCCAGGTGGAAAAAATGGTCACTCATCAGTACAATACAATGATATATCTATGCATATGACCTCAAATATGAAGTGTAGAAGTTCCTAGATACAAAATAGTACAATGGCCATGAATAGGAGTAATATACATATGTCACATGTGGTAATCACCATGCACAATATACAATGAAATAAGATACTCATACTGAATGAAGGCATATGATGGTACATTGGAATCTAGTCATGAGAATTGATATCTCATAGATAGTGGCACGATCAAGGAGGTAGCCTATATGGAATTCCACCAAGCTCAAATGTCTTCTACAAAAACCATCTCTAGTACATGTCACATCATGTGAATAAAGGTGTCGAGGTCAAACATGATGGACCATCGCTTGATTACCAATCATTGATGTATATCGTTAACAAACATGAGATATCCCACCGATAATGATAATGGGAATCAAGGTATGAAGTGAAATCAAACAAGTGTGAATAGATGTGTTGAGGTTGAACACTTGAGAGAGTCCATCGATTAGGGGACATTGATTTATTCCCAAATATGTCAATGGTGAGAGAACCTACCACTAATGACTGCAAGTCTCAAGGCACTCAATGGACTCTAGATCCTTATTATAGAATAAATGATCTAAATTCAATGGAATGGAATCCATTGGAAGGAGGGAATTAAGGAATCCCCCATCAACCAACATGAGGTACACAACAACGCTGCATAATTTGGAATAACTAAGGCAAACATAATGTGCACAAACCAACAACTGTATCGGGAATGGATGACATGCAAAGAAAAGATAAATGAGGAATGACTGACTCAAGCTAAAACTTCCTTCGAACAAGAGCATAAGGAATATGAAGACTCATAGGAAACATAGACTCAACATGGAAGCTAGGACAATTCTACGACACAGGATGCATCGATAGAGGCTCCATAGGGGCTGGAAGCATAATCAGTTGATGGAGAAAACTCATAATAACGAGTACAGATCCTAAAGCCATACTAGTAACCCAACTAATGAATGGAATATACAATTATTTGTTCGAAGGAGACACGACACGAAAATTACCAAAGTAATATCATTTATCGTCCGGATTTTTATGTTTTTAATTTTAATTTTATTCCTGTTCATATTGGAAAGCTTGAAAAACAAAAAAATTTCTTATAGTACAAAACTATGAAGAAACAAGTGTCGCGGGAAAGAAAACTATTTCCAAGCAGTGAAACATACCTATGCTCAATGCAAGGAAGCATGTGCAGGGTAAGGACACTCGGGGGAATGTCTCCTCTAGGTATGGGATGATCAAGCTACAAAAGATATATGAAAAGCTCTACTTGGCTAGGATTGATACAAGCTCAGGATATATGGCTTATAAAACTGAAGTAGGGAGATGACATAAAGCTCAATACGGCAAGCGAACGCATGAAATGAAATTACAACTTGATATAAATGGGAGTCCCTGTGGGAGATGGCCAGCATAAAGTTCAAGAAATAATATGAGGTTCTTACTCAAATTCATGGCATAACTACAAGGGACTCCCATACCTAAGGGAGGACACTCATCATGGGTACCAAATGGAAAAGCGTGATATATCTAGGGCACCCATGAGGTGCCCATGAGTAGGAAAGCTCTACCACTTACATAATGATACTTCTAGTAGTAGTGTGAAGGTTTTGTAACATCACAAAGTGGGTTCATAGCAATAGTTAAGGTGACATGGTCATCAAATAATGCATGATGAACATGCAAACGTGATGCTATCCTATATTCTAGTTCAGTGTTATACTTATCATGGGAACGGATGGATCAAAACCTCGGCAAAAGTGCACCCAAAATGAGTCCCTACACACCAATATTAGGCTAAAAAGATGGAAATAGTCAGTAAAGAGTCCAAACTATAGGATATAGGGAGGATTTGTCATGATAAATGCATTCGAAGGAATTAGTGCTGTAGACAATTGGACACAAGTAGGAAAGTAAGATGTAGAACCAACGTTCACGTATCGACTACCACCCCAATGGGAATGAACACTAATGTTAAGACCAGATGAAGGGAGTAAAAATACTCCACAAATGGAGTAAAGGGTGGAATATGACCATTCTCGAATCTATGTTTAAGGTAAGGGGGTGTGGTGCCTCTAGTCCAACACTAGGGTATGCACTAGAACCAGCGGTAGGTGACGGGATAGTAGTAATGATGTTAGGAATGTCGAACATAAAAGGACCCGAACTCAAGAGAACATAAAGAGACTTAAGTAAACGCAATGAAAAGAAAAGGTTGGACGCTAAAATCAATATGGAAATTAATAGAAAATAGAAACAAACGAAATTCTGCAGTGCACAGTTAATGCAATAATAAGGTGGCATGGAAGATTGCATAGAAAATGAAGAAGTGTGAGTATGAAATATATAATAAAGCGTCTACAGAGACAATGTTGAATGGGTAGATTACAAGATGACTAAATTATGCAAAACAACTCCAGTAAAAGAAATAGAATGAAGCATGAAGACATGGGGAGTATTTGAAAACAACAATTGTGTGGAAGTTCAATGCAAAAATTGAAGAAAAAAGAGAATTTGGAACTATGCACTGAAGGCACCTCTTTACCATTGATGTCAAAGGAGGAGAAAGATCATGAAGTATGTGATCAACACATAAATGAAAAACAATTGAAAAGAAGTTATATGTGGAGTGAAAGGAAAGAAGGATCAGAAGACATGCATCAAATGAAGGAATTTGTGCAATAATAGAATATGGTGCACTAATATTAGATTGTGAAAATGAGAAAAGGATCAAACTCGAAAGAACATAGGGGGAGTACACACAGGGGGAATACACTAACCAAAATAGATGAAGCATACACTTCATAAGTATTGACATAGACAACTTCATGAAGTGTTGACATCAATTCCAAAGGGGGGGAATGTTGAACCTTGGTATTTTCATTGACATCAAATGTTGAAAAGGGACACATGAAATAATGAATCCCTTTCCCAATCAGAATCCGTAAAATTGACCAACTCTGGCTCAGAATCTGTAGCATAGTGAATGTTGTAGGATCTATTGCCCTAAATGTACTGAAGGATCCTCTTGGATGCCTTCCAATGTATCTCATGAGGCTGCTGCATATATCTTGATACAACATTCATGACATAACAAATGTCAGGCCTTCAATGTGTCAAGTATAGCAAGATTTCGATCAACTGGTAGTAAATAGTGGAATCCATGAGTGGAGTGGATTTTCCCTCTTCAAGACTGACTCTTGAGAGGAAAGGAAATGTTGCAGCCTTAAAATCAGCCATGTTAAACTTAATTAACAGGTCTGAAATATATTTGTACTGATTTACCATTATCCCATCATAGTCTTGAGATATTTCAAGTCCGAGAAACTGTCTCAGCGGGCCCAAATCACTCATTTCAAAAGCATCATGAAGAGCAGTTTTTATAAAGGAGATCGAAGCAAGTGTGCATATTGTTATGAAAATATCATCCACATACAATACTATTATTATAATATTACCTTTGTACTACTAAAAATATACATTAGGATGAGATTTGCATCTCTGGAATTTTTGTGAGATCAGAAAGGCATCCATTTTGGGATACCAAGATCTTGGGGCCTGTTTCAACCCATATAAATATTTCTGTAACTTACACACCAAGGAAGGATCTGATGTTTATACTTTGGGATGCTTCATGTATATCTCCTCTTGCAGGTCTCCATGAAGAAAAGCACTCTTGACATCCATGTGATGCACCTCCAGGTGCTTAGATGCGACAATGGCCAAAACTAGCCTTATGGAATCCATCTTTGCCACCAGTGCAAAGGTCTCATGATAGTCCACTCCTTGGACTTGGGAGAACCATTTTTAAACCAGATGTGATTTGTAATTATAGGTTGTTCCATCTGCACCAACCTTTTTCCGATATACCCACTTGCATTGAACCAGTTTCCTCCCAGGTGGAAGGGAAACTAGCTCCCAAGTTGCATTTTTTTGGAGAGAGTTGAACTCTTCATCCATTGTAGCTTTCCATCTCGGATATTTCCAGGCATGGTAGTCAGAATTTTGATCATAACAAATCATAAAATAATAGGTCTCGGACAGCAAGGAATCATGAGAAGAAAGAGCAATACCTTCTCTTTGAAAATATGACTAGATTCTTCTTGGATCAACAGGATTTCCAATCTTTGTACCAGCGGAAGTGAGTGTCTTTTTGGACCATTTTGGGAGATGGATGGGCACATTTGAATCTGATATATTATTTCCACTGATATCAGATATCATATCTGAAATATTAGAGCCTTCACTCCCATTTTCATCATCAAAACATGAGGGAATTTCAGCAGTTTCTTCTTCGACTAGTTCTATCTCTTGGAGAGGTTCTTCAAAGAGGACACTTCTCTCAATGAATATCTATTTGATTATGATATTCAGAAGTTTTTATCCATTTGATTCCTCTAGATACCCAATGAACACACACTCAATACTCTTTGGTTGCAAATCCTTCCTCTTGTCAAGTGGAATTCGAGCCCAAGCAGCAGACCCGAAAACTCTGAAATTGGACACATATGGTTTGTGCCCAAAGTATGCTTCAAAAGGATATCTTGCTTTCATGAAAGAGTGAGGTACCCTGTTCTGAATGTAAGCAACAACATTCATTTCCTCAGCCCAAATATTTGCAGCCAAAACTTTGGGTTCTAGTATGCAGGTAGTCTGGGGTGTGTAGGGAATGGATTGTTGGATTTGGATCCCATATTTAGAACATATTTGTAGCAGATCAAACTTGATATAATATCCTCCATTATCATATTTGAGAGAATTTATCTTCCTCCTAGAGGAATTCTCCACAGATGCCTTGAATTCAGTGAATCTTTCAAGAACCTTAGATTTTGTTCTAGGAATAGAACCCAAGTGAATCTGGAGAAGCAATCAATAAAGGTGAGAAAATACCTTAAACCAATCATGGAGGTCATAGGCATGGGTCTGCTAATGTCAAAAAGGATCATCCCCAAAATACTTGTTTCATGGTTTTCCTTTCCCCGATCAAATTTGTGCTCAGGGTGTTTGCCGACAATGCAACCTTTATAGATTCCACTAGAAGATTTGATGGTTGTGAGGCCTTAGAATATGGAATGTTTTTGAAGTTGTTGCAAATATTTGAAGTTCAAATGTCCAAATATCTCATGCCAAAACCTATTGGCCTCATTCCCATGATTGAGAAGAGCCGTGGGATTTGCATTCGCCACAGACTTGGAAAACTCACAGGCCTTAGCATGGTGATTTGCTATGCCTTTCGGTTTACCTATGCATAAACCATAGATTTCAAGAGACTAGAGGCTACCTTAACTATACCAACAGTCTGGGGGGGAAGTAATGTTAGCTGGAATATTTCACCTCCTGCGGACAGCAAGGTGTTCCATTGGTCTGAATGGTTCAGATCCAGAACAAATAGATCACAGAGGTTGAAGACTCTCCCTAGACGCTGTAGATATCTGGAATACAAGGCTTTGACAGTTCACTTGTGTACCTGGAAAAAAGCTCAACATGAAACGAATCAAAGCAACCAGAAGATGATCTACTAATCTATGCTAGTGACTAAGGAATCTAGCAACTTATATATGCAAAATCACAACAACAACATCATATGTGGGACATAAATCAACTTGCATTAGAAATATGAAGAAGTTTACAACCAAGCCTTAGTGTTGACATGCATCTCCATGAAACCAGCTCTTCATCCCCAAAATCTCTGACTCTAGCTCTCTATGCTCTCTCCAAATGATCCTTGGCCAAGAATCAATCCAACAGCATAACAATACCTTCAATGTTCTCCCCTCAACCATGGCTATGAGCTCATATTTATAGGGATTTAATGGATAGAGATGGTTGAGAAATTAGTGGGTGAGGTGGCCTCTAAGATCCTAGGATGAGGGATCTCAAGCTCAACCAACTCACAACAGTAGGGATAAGGCAGTACACGAGGCTTATCATCTAGAAGCCTCAAGAAATTTCTCTTTTTCCCTTTTTACCCAGGGTACCATGCTTCTCCTTCTATGACAGAGCAGTTCTGGTAATAACCGCCTATGGACCAAGGGCAATGGGCAGTGGCACCGCTTGTGGACAATTGATGAAAGGTGGTGCGAGCAGGGGTACCACTCCTGGACAAAGGGGCATGCGCGGTGCTGGGAATTTGTATGATAGATTGATAAAAAACCATTTTGTTACCACTCCAGAAGTTGGGATTCAGGGAAAGTGGGTATGTCAAAGGTCTTATCACATGATGGTGATAGGATTTTGGTATAACAGGATGCCCCCCAAAGCATGAGTCTTAGAGTGATACGATAAATGAAAGCTTTGAGAACAAGTTGTCGCCAGGAGATGAAAATGTCGGCTCGATCAAAGTATGCAGGCAAGTAGGCATTTGTAGTACATCAGTATGTTGACTCATAGACACAAGTAACCAAATTCATAGTTGCAGACCAATACAAGGTAGTTCCATGAGTGGAATAAACAAGCATGGCTACTAGTATACAGCGTAGATCCATGTCATAGAGGACTCAAACTTGGACATAGCTACCCGACATACACCATAGATCTATGTCATACAGATACAAATTTGAGCATAGCCATGACCATACAAATGTGGATCCATGCTAGATATACAAAACTCCATCGCAACCTAGGGAAAAAGCAATGAGCACTTTTAAACAAATTCCCAGGGTCTTCGTCTCGTCTTCCACAAAGTATGATTCTATCTATGTGATTACAATGATCTGAAGTCGAACATGGTAGAAACCAATTGATTACCGGCCAATGATGTGAACCATTAACAAGTGCGAGGGAGATCACCATTAATGTTAATGATTCCCAAGGTACTCTAGTACAATCTACTGAGTGAGAATAGATGTCCCGATGTCGAACACCCAGTCGATTATATCAATCAAAGGTCAATGATGTGAACCTATGTCGAGAGCGAGATAATCTATCATTAAGGCATACAGATCTCAAGGTACTAAATATTTTTTCTAAGACTATTTCCCGAATGATGAGCTGATGTCGATGGGAATAGTCTTGTCGAAGGAGGGCCATGATGAGTCCCACATCGTCGACATGAAACTCGGAACATAGTTCTGGAATGATGTGAATGTAGTAACCATATGACTGAGTGAAAGATACTAACACAAATACTGTGTAGACTGCAGAGGTAACACTTCTTCAGATCCCCTTTGAACATCGGGCGACATGACAAAATGACTTGGCAGCATGACTAGACAGGACAGATACACAATGCGACAGTGGACAATGCATTCTTTTGAAAGACTCAAAGGATTGGCATGACTCATGAAAGTGGATCGTCATGGAGATCAGCTGAATACCCAATTGACTGACATGATTGTGTAGACAAGTGCCTTTTCAAAGGTAATGACAAACAACTGCCATTATTTGCAAAATGATTCCCTTCCCATTTTCCTCATCATGATCGATGAGTGCCTCTTTTCGGTTTTACGAGTTCAAAGAAGGTAACATACACTCGATATAGCTTGTCAGAAGACAAGTCCAGTCTCATATGTTTTACGAACCTGAGAGAGGAGGGGTCTGTTCCCAAAACAGGTCTCTCAATGTTTAATTTAACGAGTCCACTAAAAGAAAACTTGGTATCGTTCACGTTTAGAGAGTCTGAACGAACACAAAAGAAAACTCCATGGGGGTCCTTTTTCATATGATTTAGTCTCTAAGGCCTGAAAAAGTGTAAAATCATACCTTAGAGAACTCTTCTAGTCATGATTGGCTGGAGTGTTCCTTTCTCGTAAATAGTCCTATCCGAACCGAGAAAGAGATAACCTACCATCGGACATATGACTCTTCAAATAATTTAACGAGCGTGAAGAAGACAAGATTGCTTGACAATCTTTTCGTATTTAGGGGGCCTAAAAAGGGTTTAAGGAGAACTCCATGAGGTTTCTTTGCACAATGTCACTTTTTATGAGCCTGGAAAGATTCAGAAATGGACTCGACTATCTTTTCATGTTTAAGGAGTCTGAAAAAAGATGTGAAAAGAAGACTCCATGACGCTTCTTTACACAATGTGGTATTTTACGAGCCTGGAAAGAAACTTGAACTAGACTTGAAACTTTGATACTAGATTTTAACGAGCATGACAAAGTGTCATAATAAACACTCGACGACCTTTTCCGTTTTGTGAAAGTACGAAAAATCCATAAACAAACTTTCCAAAGATTCTTACTAAAGTCAACCTACAGACGACTCATAAACAAGTGTTAAATGCATCCACAATCAACATTAAGGGATTATGACAAGTAGATTTTGACCAGAACAGGATGTAATATAAAAAATATAGTAAGTCAGACCCAAAAAATGTCTATATAAGGCAAGTAAATAGTAAAAATCAAACATTTCACTATTTACCTCTAGTAGAGAGCACTTGGAGCATTTTCTAGCTATATCTTCCACAGCTGATACTGGGAGTTTCCACCGTCCATTTTCAGTCTTGTTAGTTGTAGGTAACAGCTAAGACCATTATCTTTCATTTCATAGCTTCTATTTTGGGATTTGGTGGGGTTTTGGGCCTATTTGGAAAGCCCTAAAATCCAATATGCGGGCACCGCGGCTACCCCTTACGGGATAGGCGGTACCACCCGAGAACCACGACAAGAATACGGTGGACAGGAAATGCCACCACCTGTCTCCAATAAGGCACAGGCAGTGCCAGCTGTGGAGAAGTTAAACAAATGATATGGGCAAAATTTACGCATTCTTTTGATTTGTAATGACTCAAGGATGATACTAATGCATACCATTGTTGTTTTTGGTAGGTCTAGGATTCCCAAATATGGTGATATGGAAGGAAAGAACACATGATGATGAGGATGCCGCTGCTGAAAGGAATGTGGTTTGTATCGCCGCACTCTGGAACTGTGGGCTTTTAAAGTTCTTCCAGACACCAAGCATGGTGTCCCATGAGAGATTACTAGAGCACATACTGAGAATGTGGAATCCAAAACAATAGTATTTCGAGGTGGGGGCACACATACTTATAGTGGGGGTCGAGGATATCTACTTCCTGACTGGCCTATTGAGACGGGGTGCCCCTATCTCACTGACAGGTTCCTGTGGTGAGGAAATTACCACCAGAGAGCTCATAGATCGGCACTGTGTACCAGGTACAGGTACATCAGGGAAGAAAATCCCCATCAGGGCAGTGACAGACAGGGATCTATGGATTGTTTTGTTCACCATGAAGAGGGTGGCAGGGAGCCAGAGCATGCATTAGGCTTCCAGGGCACACATGCTATATGACCTAGAGGCTATGGCACCTATGGTGTTCAACCGGGTGGAAGCATTGCTTCCAATATTCAAGGATCAGCTGACTAAATGTCAACAGGGAGAGCTGAAGCAGTTTGAATTCGGTTCCATCTTAGCTTACTTCTTTTTTGAGCGGGTCCCACAGACGAGGCCCCAGGTGACTTTCCGTAGTCTTAGATCATGGGACCCCCGTATGCTGAGGTGGGTCCAGGTCATGGCTCGCACAAGAGCGGGTAGGGGTAGAGTGAAGTTCGGTGATCAGTTCTTCAGATGGCTGAGGGATCAGATGCTCATGGTGGAGGACTATGCCTATGCAGGCACAGATTTTACAGGTGATCCTGACCTACCACTCCCACCTGGAGGGCAGTGGGGTGACATTGGTAAGAAGAAAGAAACCCTAACAATGGAAAATGTTTTTATGTTTTTTATGTTTTATATTTTTTATGATAAGTGACGAGACCTATTTGTCTTCATGTAGATGTTGGAGCAGTGAGGCCTGGAGGAGCATCTCCATTAGACAGGCAAGCCAAAGCTCGCTTCATGCCATAGGGTGATGATATCACCGGGGAGTTGGAGGAGAACCTAGAGAGGTTGACTCTGGACATCCCAGATGCTGATATCGATGACCTCCCAACTAGATATCAGAGATCTATGACGGGAGTACCAGGTCGATTCAACAGGCTACTACGTAGGGTGGCTTAAGCAGTGATGTGCTATCACGAGCACCATTAGTGGATGATACATGTATACTGAAAGCTGATAGCTTTAGGATTTTTGTATGATGATTTTGCCTGAAAGCCTACGTGCTTTATATGAGGTCTTGGGACCTATTTTTGTAAAAAACTTTCGTATATATATATATATAGAGAGAGAGAGAGAGAGACTTTTACACGGTGTCTATATGTTTCAAATGGATAAATGCATTTTCTATGAGTTCTATGTGTCTTCAAATGTTTATTTAAAATGTACCATGTTTGATTTAACGTCATGAATGGGAAATATGCCAATCTAGGGTGTAATTAGCCAATGAATCAGCAACTACATTATGTTCCCTAGGGATATGCCTATAGGTAATGGTTCCAAATGATATTTCTAACAAACGTACCCTCTGGAAGAGGCGGAGGAGCACCGGGTTCCTAATGGTGTAAACATGGTTTAAATGACAAACCACGAGATGAGAGTCCATCAAAACTACTAGATCATGGACATCCTGAGAGGCAGCTTTAGTCAGAAGACCGATGACTGCTTCATACTCGATGATGTTATTAGTAGCGGGACCTAAACAAACCGGTCCTGAACTGACCAAATATTCAGCTGGGGAATAGAGAACCCAAGCAGCCGAGGCTAGATTCAAGGTGTGGTGGCAAGCACCATCAGTAAAGCTGTAGAAATCCATGTGCATGAACAAAACATGGTATAAACAGATGTGGACACTAAAACTCAAAACCATCTTGAAAATACTGAAAGCACACTGAAAGTCAATCAATATACATATATACAATATACCATCCAAGAAAACCTAGGCATAGTACCTTTTTAGGTACAACCCATTGCGAGGTTGCCCCAAAGGGATTCCATCATAATAAACTAAGTCATAGTCTCCTTTCTCTAACACCTTGGAAATAACGAAAGGTCCATACCACATGGACTCGAACTTACCCTTCCCTAGCTTGTCATATCTCTGGTCATAAGTCAAAACTAGGTCACCCTCATTGAAAACACGAGGCTAGATGGATTTATCATACTGTTCCTTAACATGTTTCTTATGTGCCTCATTAGCCAAGGAAGCATCTCTATGAGTCTCATCAAGGTTATTTAAGTACAAAAATCTCGCTTCCTCTGCGGAAGTGTCTGGGGGAAGTTCGAAGGAAAGTTGTAAAGATGGAATATGACATTGGATCGATAAGACAACTTCAAGTCCATAGACAAGCCGAAATGGCGTGAAACCAATAGCTGTTTTCACGGAAGTCCAATAAGCCCAAAGAGTGGAAAAAAGAACGAGATGCCAATTGGATTTATGATCTCCAACCATCCAATCAATGAAGCATAGTTTTCAAAACCTTGTTAATGGACTCTACCTGACCATTAGCTTGCGGATAATATGACGTAGAGTTTTCATGGCGAAAATCTAGCTTGGCACTCAATTCCTCCATCATTTGATTATGGAAATGAGATCTGTGATCAGTGACGATGGACTGCAGAACTCCAAATCTAGCTATGATATGATTGAACAAGAAGAGAGCGGAAATCTTGCCATCTTCTGCATATGTAGGCATGGCCTCAGCCCATTTTGTGAAATAATCCATGGCTACAATGATGTAACCATGACCCTCGGCTGAGGTAGGCTTATAGTGCATGAAGTCAATCCCCCATTTGGCAAAAGGGCCAATGGAAATGATGGGGTGAAGTGAAGCAGGATGGGTGCGCTTTTTGGGATAAAAATGTTGGCAAGGTGGGTATTTCTTAATAACCTCATGACAGTCTTTGAGGATAGAAGGCTAGAGATAGCCATCGTGAAGAATTTTCTGGGCTATAGCCATCCCAGATAAATGGTCGCCACATGCTCCAGAGTGGCAATCATTCAGCACGTGTTCAGCCTCCTCATGAGTGAGGCATCGCCGAAGAATGGAATCAATCCCACGTCTATACAAGGTATCATTTACGATAAGATATTACTTCGTGTGGTGACGGATGCGGTGACGATCATAGCAAGATAGATGTGGCTGAAAATGCTGGTTCTGGAGATAAATCAACAAATCTCGATACCAAGGATCAATAGTGCTAATTAGGAACAGGAATTCATCTGGAAATGAATCGCGGGGCTCAAATTCCATGGTAGCACAGGGAAGGTCACACATAAGCTCAGCAAAAACCAAGGATTTCTTTGATGTAGCCTTGGCAAAATCGAGATCGAACTCCTGAAGGATTACGATCCAACGGGAGTACTTGCCCCCGAGTACTTGATGAGTTAGAATGTAGTACATCGGGTTTTGGTTTGCCAATATGGAGGTAGTGTGAAACAGAATGTAGTGAATTTTTGCACAACAATGACGATGGCCAAAGCTAGCTTCTCCACATGTGAATAATGGGTTTTAGAATCAATAAGATTCTTACTGGTGTAATAAATCACATGCTCCTAACCGTGGAGATTGTCCTGCACTAAAACCATGGTGATGGTAGTAGCGGAGGCAGAAATATACAAGAGAAAGTCCTTTGAATAATCCGGGGGGTGTATCACGGGTGAATGAGTTAGAGCATGCTTGAGATTATCAAAGGAGTGTTGGGCTTGGTCATCCCAGAAGAATGGAGTGTTCTTCTTGAGGAGACGCATATAACCGTGCATTTTCTCAGAGAAATTGCACACGAAACGGTGGAGAAAGTTTTCCTTTCCCTGTAACCTTGGAGTTCAAGGATGTTGGTTGGGGCTGGTAGATTAATGATAGTGGTAATATTCAAAGGATCGATCTAGATACCATCTTTAGATACCACAAATCCAAGCAGACGTCCCGTCTCAACGCAAAAAACACATTTATGCAGATTGAGCTGTATACTATAATGACTGCATCTCAGGAATATGTCTCTAAGATGACCAGGATGGTCCTCCCATCGCTGTGAATGAGCAGGGAGGTCGTCAAGGTATGGTTCAACAATATGTTTAATGTCGTGAAATTCATAGGAAATCGCACGCTGGAACATGGCTCCAGCATTTTTCAAGCCGAAAGGTAACTTATTATATGCAAAGGTTCCCCATGGGAAAATGAATGCCATCTTATGCTGATCAGAGGGCAATATCTCAATCTGATTATAGCCAGAGAAGCCATCCATGAATGAAAAGATGACACTTCCAGCACAGTTGTCGATAATCTGATCGATATGCGGGGTACGAAAGTTGTCCTTGGGACAAGCTTTATTTAAATCCCTAAAGTCGATGCAAACTCTAATGGTGCCCTACTTTTTATTGATAGGGACAACGTTTGATACCCATTCTGTTAGAGGTACAGGATAAATAAAACCAGCTTTCCGAAGTTTCTCAATCTCAGCTTTAATAGCTGCAGTATTCCTAGGATGGACTTGCCTAAGTTTCTGCCTGATAGGTTTAGCCGTGGGATAAGTTTTAATCTCGTGGATCACAATGGAAGGGTCAATCCTTGACATCTCTTCATAGGAATAGGTAAAAATATCACGGAATTCCTTAAAAAGTGCCTTATATGCTTCAGGATCATCTGTGGAGTAGTTTTTCCCAACATGAACGTGCTCAATAACATCAGGCTTGGTTGATATGTCAATTTGGTTCGTCTGAGTAATGTTGCAAAGGTTTCCTTCAGAATCTATGTCTTGCAACAATATAGGACTTTGCAAAACATTGACAATATCAGCAGGAAACAAGGATGCAAAATCATGGCTGCCCGAACTGGTATTCGGGAGGAACATGGATCTATTATGGTGATCCTCCCAAATGGGCTCATCCGTATTCATGATCTCTATCATGGACTCGTCGAAAGGGAAAGCCTTGGAGAGATAGTCTAGAATTGGAAGAGAAGGTTTTAAATGGTAAGGATCTGAAGCCACTAAATGAATGTCATCAGTGTTATCATTGGAACAAGTTTGAATGGTGTCATACATAGGTTCATGTGGGCTCAACGAGGTGGAATCAACAACATTTTGACCCTGGGGCTCAAAATCAAATGAGGCGATCATATGTACTGTCGAGGTATCCGTGCTAGGAGGAGTAGAGGGAAAAATCCCCATAAGGGATGAATTCTTCAACATACCTACCCCAATCGACTGGTAAGGAGGAGGGGACTGACCTAACATGGGGATGTTATTAGCCATGGAGGTAGTAACATCCAGCGTATAGAGATCAAGCTGATCAATGGTAACAATTCTCCCAATATGCAGGAATTGGACCGTTCGAAATACTGTTGAAGCAACAACAGTCATGGCATAGAACCAATTCCTTCCTAAAAGGAGGTTATAATCTAGAGGGGCATCTACCACTTCTACTTGGATGGAAACAGTTTTTCCCCTCATCTCGACCATGAGGTCTGATATGAGGCCATGGGGTTTGAAACCTGTCCATCAAAGGCTTTAAGGGTCGTAGGTGATGTAACAAGCTCGAGAGAGCCAAGAGCTTTCCAACAAGTCAGAGATAACACCGAGGTTGAAGCTCCTTCATCTAGTACTGTTTGAAAGACTTTCTTTCCCACTACTTTCATAATGATCTGAAAATCAACTTTATGTGGTAATCTGGTTTATAGTTCTCAACATTGAAGTGAATCAAGTTAGTGTTATCTGGGTATATGGCTCCTAATGATGTCAACAAGTTCTTGCGCTGTGGGGCAACTTTGGAGTACTTCTAGGGTAGACATCGCACAAGGTGCTTGAGTGAGATCTTCAACCACATTATAGAATTGAGCAGCTTGGGAATTGGGATTAAAGACAACCTTTTGAAGAGTAGTCTTTGGTGGGCGCAAAATCATGTCGAGAGTAGGCTTCTCGATAGACAAGGGAACAATAGACGAGGATTCCAGAGAACTAGTAGAGGGAGCTTTCCTTGAAGAAGATTGATCTTCTTTCTTATCTATGGGTTTATCATAATTTTGGCTTCGAGTTTGTAGATGGATGGTATCCAAGGACATCATACAAATTTCCTATGATGAACTAGAGTTACCCTGGTTAGACATGTGTTCTACCAGCTGTTGTTGAGAGGGAAAGGGAATTGTGAGTACTGCAGGTGTGGGGTTAGACTTCAGAAACTAGGAGATTTCATCCCAATGAAGAAACTCCTTTGAGAAGTGGTCACCACCACATAAAAGACAAAGATATTTATCCTTCCTTTTCCCTTTGTCGTTGTCATTATTGGTTGATCGTGGGGTCTCCTGTTGGTTTCCAGGTTTTTTATTTCGATTTTTACCTTTCTTTTTATTACCTGAGGTTTGAGTAGTTTGAATAGAATTGACCTTGGCAGAAACCTTGGGAGTCGAAGGAGTAGCAGTTTGGGTTTTCTTGGTAGGTTTCACTGTGGATGGGGACTGGATTGAACCAACAATCCCATCAATAGGTACTTTTGCTGGTGTCTTGGCAGGATCAGTGCTAGGGCGAGGAGCTTGAGGAATCAGGTCATAAAGAGTCCTGGATTGGGAATAGACCAAGTCTATGTATTGAGCCCGACTAATAGCCTACTCTTCAGTAACGGCACCACCCATGGCCACATCTCGGGCAATAGGAGGCAACAAGGACTTAGTGAACCAATCAGCTAACAACTGATCCAGAATAGGGGCCTTAATAAGCCTTCTTTGCCTTCTCCACTCATGAATATGATCAGAAATGTGGGTGGAGGTGTTCTGTCGCAGAGAAGTTAAAAGATCAGTGCCTGTTTCATAACGAATAGGGAGATGAAAGTGCGTAAGAAATACGGTTTCGAACAAGCCAAAATCCACAAACAAATGTTGTGGGAGTTCAATGTACCACTTCACAGCTGTACCGATCAAATTTTGCTGAAAGAGTCTTAACCGAATGGAATCATCCATGAGGGAGTTCGAGGAACACCACAAATGAAAAGTCATAACATGGTTCCACGGATATTCACCTTGCTTCCCATTGAATTTCGAAATATCCGATGGTAACTTTATTGGAATGGAAGGCCACGAGGGATTGTGTCGAATGGGATCATTAATCAACTTGGACAAATCAGGCAAGTCCAAAGTTGCTAGGAAAGGTAACTGTCTATTTGGTTGCACGTACTGGTAATATTGATATGAAATATAATTACCATTAGGTCCATACGTAGGCTGATAAACAGGTTGCTGTGAGGAAGAACCACGGGAGAATCCGCCCATGGGGGGTCGATTTCCAGAATTAGGATCGCTAGGACCACCAGGGCCTCCAGGAGGAGGACTACCAGAGCCACGGGGACCACCAGGACCACTGGGACCACTAGGACCACCACGACCACCCAGAGGCGGACCACCAGACCCTCTGGATCCTCCAGGAGGTGGTAAACCTCTAGAGCCACCAGACTCACTAGGTGGAGGGCCACCAGACCCTCTAGAGCCATAAGGAGGAAAGCCACCAGGTCCCCCAGGACCATTAGGACCTCTAGGACCATGAGGAGGACCGCCAGATCCTCCGGGACCATTAGGTTCCCCAGGGGGAGGACCTCGATAAGGTGGTCCTCCTGCACCTCCCGCAGTATGTATCGGTATCCCTCCCATAGCTGGCATGTAAGACCAGTCGGGTTGCCCCCATGGCATAAAAGTGTTACTAGGGTATGGAATTCCAATATAAGGCATTCCTGTAGGATTAGATGGATGATTACCTACAGGTATTTGATAACCATAACCACTAGAAGACTAAATGGCAATAGGTTGTGCCCCCAAGGGTTGACCTAAAATAGATGGGGGATTTACCACATTAGTGTGGGTGGGAGGGACAAAAACTGTAGATGTTTCTATGTTAGAGGTCTACCCTTGACTAGGTACAACTTCAGTATCAGATAACATAGGTCGTGTCGGGGGTTGCCCCTCGGCATTCAAAGGTACTGACGAAACAAGAATTGAAGGTTGGCCCCTAGATGCAAAACACTTGGGAGGATTTGGAATAGACATAACATAAGAGGTGATAGGGGTGGAAATTTGACCTAGGCTGTGGGTTGTTAATGGACGATCTTTAATCGGTTCAATGGGTCTCATAGAATCGTCTAGTGAACGCTATCCCACAGGAAGGGATGTGGAACATACTGGTGTAGAGCCTAATAGGTTGTCAATCTACTTTTCTACCTCCTGTGCACGGAGAAAATCATCACAGTATTGCTTGTGTTCTTCTTCAATCTCAGGAGAACTTACATGGGTGCCAAATGAGGAAATGGCCTGTCTGATAGGTGTCTCCCAAAAGGGAGCATTAGGACCAAAGTCCAGACGGGTATCATCAACATGACCTTCCAAGGGAGGATGGAATGATGAATCTTCTCAGGAAGGCTGTTGGACCAAGGGAGGCAAGTGTGAAGAATATGGTACTCCACTTTCCACAACCACATTATCTCCCACTTGGGAGGTGGTAGCAGCTCCTTGGTCAATAGATTCCATTGGATTTTCTCCTGAAACAGGAGTAAAATCAGGTGGCAAGCCTCGTACTCTTCTGGACTGTCTTAACTCAGCCAATTTGTATAGTTCCTATCTATCCTAGGGTCTGAAAATCTAGAAAAACACACCAAAAGACTTCCCTACTCAAACTATAGGTTAAAACACGGAGACTTAAAATGATAGGAGGAGTTCAAAAGTCAGGTCTCTCACTAGGATTGTCAAGAAGGTGCCACTTGTGATATATCTTGAGGGTACATGCATAGTAATCTCCCTGAATGCTGTTTTCGGTGTATGGCTCCAAACAAGATGGCCAAAGGGATTTTCTTAGATAGATAAGGTACCCTAGTGGGGTCTCCCAATATACTCAAGGTACATGGGAGCTCGAATCGGTAGTTGTGTTGTCTAATGCATAATCGTACACAAGGGGCCTTTCGATATACAATCAAGTACGTGAAGTACCCTTCTATATACCTCAAGGGTATGTAAAAGGTCGTTTGATATACCGATGGTACGTGGAAGAACCACGCGAGTCTCAGAATGTAATGTTGACAAATAACGATAGCTCCTACGTTTTACGACGCCCAAACACGTCTCTAACCTATCACTCAAGTTACTACATAAATTTTAACCTACAACAACTGTTAATTTTAACTTGTATGGTTAGGTGAATGCATGATGTTCTGACAGAAAAGTAAAACCATGCAATATGCTTGTGCAAATGTTCACTTTACCGTTCAGTATGCCTACTTACGGGAGGGAAGAGAGTGTTTTTCTTTTTGTTTCAAAACCAAAAATCATTCCAATCAACAGTCATGAACATCAAATTAAAGACAAGCAAACACTTCTACAAACCAAATTCTTCTTTTCGAAAGAAAATGAGAAGGGTGATAATCTCTTTTCCTAAAAGAACAACACCAAGCACACCTATATGCCAATGCACCCTAACTTTTCAAATTTCTCAAAAAGATAAGCAAATCTAACTTAAAACTACGATTTTTTTAATATTTTGATCGAGATAGTCCGATATGCATGAGAGATGAAAGATCATAAAAGTCCTGAAAGCTTATAAAGCCAATAAGAAAACCCAAATCCAATGCTCAAATATGATGTCCTAATCTCAAGAAAAACTTTTCTTTTTTGAAGGAAAGAAAAAGAAGCTACTATGCAAGCAAGAAATGAAATCTAGAAGCTAATTGAGCATTCTTCTTTCAGTATATGCAACGAAAAGAGAGTTCAATGAGCACCCTAACTTTCAGAAAACAAGAAATCCTTCTTTAAGCACAACCAAAAAGCAAGAAGTGGATGAACAATAAAAAAGACTAAACAAATTTTTGAAATTCCACTCAAATCAATCTTAAACCATCAAAGCAGCAAGCCACACACATCAGATTCAATAACACAAGCTTGATAACAGAACTGAAAGCAATCAAAATTTCAATTTTTGACAAAGAAAAATGAGGAAAAAGAGTTTTGGACTAATGCCTCCCTGGCACCATGCTTCGTAGGTGTTGTAAGAGCATTTCCAAAGCAGAACCGCTCTTCGCAAACCAGATACAGTCGGTGGCACCACTTACTGCTCACTATGTTCAGGCCATGGCACCGCTGCTCGTACAAAACATGGACGTGGTTCCCTATAGATGGCCAAAACAAATAAGAGAACGATGGATCAGATCAAAAGAGACTAGATCAAGGCAAGTACTGTTGAATTGAATGTGGTAACAAAGCATAAAAGAATGAAATGACTCAGATCTAAACAGATCTGGAAATTTCATACCCAAATAATACAAATCAGAAAGTAGATCTGACTGAAAAGAGTTGAAGAAATGGAGCCTAGATTCGGACAAGAGTTGCAAACTGAGGAAGATCAAAACAACTGAACAGTAACATCCCTAGCAGAGTCACCATATTTGTTAGCTAGAATATTTCACCTCCTGCGGACAGCAAGGTGTTCCATTGGTTTGAATGGTTCAGATCCAGAACAAATAGATCACAGAGGTTGAAGACTCTCCCTAGACGATGTAGATATCTAGAATACAAGGATTTGACAGTTCACCTGTGTACCTACAAAAAAGATCAACATGAAATGAATCAAAGCAACCATAATATGATATGCTAATCTATGCTAGTGACTAAGGAATCTAGCAACATATATATGCGAAATCACAACAACAACATCATATGTGGGACAAAAATAAACTTGCATTAGAAATATGAAGAAGTTTACAACCAAGCCTTAGTGTTGACATGCATCTCCATGAAACCAACTCTTCATCCCCAAAAGCTCCGACTCTAGCTCTTTATGCTCTCTCCAAATGATCTTGGGCCAAGAATCAATCCAACAACATAACAATACCTTCAATGTTCTCCCCTCAACCATGGCTATGAGCTCATATATATAGGGCTTTAATGGATAGAGATGGTTGAGAAATCAGTGGGTGAGGTGGCCTCTAAGATCCTAGGATGAGGGATCTCGAGCTCAACCAACTCACAACAGTAGGGATAAGGCAGTACACGAGGCTTATCATCTAGAAGCCTCGAGAAACTTTTGTTTTTCCCTTTTTACCCAGGGTACCGCGCTTCTCCTTCTATGACAGAGCGGTTCTGATAATAATCACCTATGGACCAGGGGAAATGGGTGGTGGCACCGCTTGTGGACAATCGATGAAAGGCGGTGCAAGCAGGGGTACCGCTCGGCATGCGCAGTGCTGGGAATTTGTATGACATATTGATAAAAAGCCATTTAGTTACCACTCCAGAAGCTGGGATTCAGGGCAAGTAGGTATGTCAAAGGTCTTATCACATGATGGTGACAGGATTTTGGTATAACAAGTCAAAATATGGATTCGTACGTATGGGAAGGGTAGTTGAGACCGAAACTCTATCTAGGATAGAATTCCTAGATGTGTATGAACCTTGGTTTACATTTCAACAAGGAATCAGAGGGTTATCTCCTCAGTCCAATGCCTCCACATGGCCTCGTGCTTGACTCCCGTTTGAGAGGAGCTTCCCAGATACTATCGGTAGAGAGAAGGATTTACCTATCGATTGGCCCACTACATCTGAATTTAAATACTTATGGGAAGTTTACACTTCCTATCCCACAAGTCTAGCCTAAGCTAGTAGGTGTATGGCCCTATAAAACAAAAAATTACTAATAAATTTTAATTATAGCGTTCATTTTAAGGGATATTTTTTACTCAAAAGGCAAGTGGAGTGAAAGACTATGATGTTATTGACTCGATACGAAATGTAAAAATAACATGTGTATAAATCAATTTCAAAGCAAATGATCACTACTTAAAACAAGCTTCTTTTTTTCTTTTCTTTTGTAAATATAAACTGATGAAAATGCAACTAATAAAGAGAAAACTAAGACTATATTTTTGTAGTTTTTGAGATCTTATTTTAAAAACTGAAAATAAAACTACTCTATGCAAAACAAATGCAAAAGCTTGTAATGTTTTCTTTTCACTTTTCAAATTCCTCAAAAACTACTACGCACCTAAATGCACAATTCTTGAGTATGCTTGAATAAATTAACTGTATAAAGTAAGAAAAATGAAGCAAAGCAGATTCATAAAACCAAAGATCAACCACCTAAGGAAGACTTGGAAAAACCTAGCTTGGGAAGACACAATGAATGGAAATCACTGAAATCAAACAAAGGCAAGTGACAGGCCAACCCTATCCAGAGATAGAAAAGGATAAAACGGTGTCTAGAACCCTGATCGCTAATTCAGACAACCAACACTCGAACCTCTCACCCAACAAGCAAATCCACTTCAATTTGCTAACATAAAGGCAATCCAAACAATAAAAACTCAAGGGCTTACTAGGAAGCACAAAACATGGCTAACAGGGTCATCAAAATTATAGTGCAATGTTAAAATTAAATACCACTAAGCAAAAAAAAATCCACAGAGAGACAAGGACAAGCAAACCCTAACCCAAAATTTTTGTTGCTCAGGCTTGTATGCGACTGTGTATAAGAGCAACCTGTGTACTATACGAGACTATGAAATAGAGCAACCTGCATACACAGACCTCTGTATGCGACTATGTAATAGAGAAACCCATGTACAAGAGTTAAATTTTTCAAAAAAGGGAAAAATTATAAAGGTCTTCAAACACCATTGCAAGCATGAACCAAGACAAGACACTACACAATGAATCAAAGAAAAGACTAGGCACGAATCTATAGAGTTAACCCACAGCAGTCTGGGCTCCCCAACAGAGTCGCCAGTTCTGTTGTTAAGGAATAAACACCCTTATAAGCTAGGGTCTAGGGTTACCAACTTACTTCTAAAACTTGTAGACAATTAGCCTTAGTTAAATGCAGAAAGGAAATAGGAAGAAATATTGGACTCACCTGATTACTGATGATTGATCCAAGCTTTATCTTCTTCCGCTCTGCTTCTCTCCAAAGCTTTCAGGGATGCACCTCCTTCACCCACAAAGAGAAAATTTTCCAAGTACAATCTTATACATGTATATATGACAGGTTAGATAAACAACATATATAGTGCTTAATCAAATATATTCATCAAACCCTAATACATGAAAGACACTCAACACAAAGTTGGAAGAATAATACTCTTTATTAACAATCAGTGAATGAGATAAGTATAAAACCCAAAGACGGAGACAAGGACTCCTTTGCAACCAAAATACTCCGAGTTCTGTTGCTCCAAGACTTCTGAAGATATACCACTAGCATAACTTTGCTCTCCTTGATTCCTTCTCCTAATGCCCTCCACAAGGCCTCTATTTATACTTTGGGAAATAGAGCAGTTTCGAAGGTTGAGGATGTTGAGACAGTTGAGATGGTTAATGATTAGGGCTCAACCAATCTCCATTAATCATGATTTATATTTTTTAATGTCGAATGGAGGTGTACACGACTATTACTATAAGCAACCTGCGTATGACACACGAGTCTCTTGAAGGAAACCCGCGTACAGATCTGTATGCGGGTTGTAATGGAGATAGTCGCGTACAGTACGTGAGTTGTCAAGAAGGATAGTCGCGTATGTATGCGAGTTTCACTGGAGATAGTCACATACGCCAATCCATACCTAGAAAAATAAAATAGCAAGCTGGTTGAAGGATAAATGCATCTCATGTCATTCCCATCTATAGTGTTTTGGAAAACTTCAATCATCAAATGTCCTTTTGTGTACCAACATAACTAATTGTCGACACTCGGATGGAGAAGTGCCATTTGGGTCTGTTTGTGCCAGAAATTGTTTCCAGGCCACAAAGAAACAAGCCAACACAATCTCAAATATTCTATCAAACAAAACTAGGGTTTAGGGTTTTTTGAAAACTTTTCTTGGTTGTAAAGTTTGGTGACTGAAGGGAATACATTTATAAGCCAAGAAGGAACTGGATCTTAAATAAATAAGAGCAAAGATGCATAATATAATCACCAATATCCAACAGAACATGACATTGAAGTTCATTCACAACTGACAAGCACTACCAGCATACAAACCATAAACCAGCAATGAATTTATCAATCATGTAACTAAACAAGTTAAAAATGAAGCCAAAACATAGACTGAAGGGTGGAAAGGATCATATATTTCATATTTCTGTTCAACAAATACACATGAGAGTTTTAGTACTTAGCTCATAAACAAGTCACAGACCTCTTTAAGCCAGCCAAAAATCGAACCCTTTGTTCTCTTTCTCACCTACCTAAATACTGTTTCTCAAAAAATCAGTTAGGGTCTAAACCCTAACTGTCTTCAGTCAATTCATCGATGGGATAATGTTAAATTATAATTTAGAAAATAAAGTATTTCTTCAAAAACATAACAAATAACTGACTAACTAAAGTATTTCTCAAAAGACATAACAAGTAACTAACTAACTAACAAAACTCAAAGGTCTTTAGCAGCTTCAGCTAGTAAGGCTATTCCATCCAAAGCTTGGGCCTTTTTCCTGTCTCTCTTCTTCTTAGCTTCCATATCTGCTAACCTTCTTGTAAGTTCTTCATTCTGCTACTGTAAGCCTCTGACAGTCTGCTTCAATTCTGCACATTGTAAATCTGTGCTTCTCTTCCTCTTCAGGGCCTCCTTGGAAACTGCAGTAAGCTCTTGATAATGCTCATTTACTTCTTGTAAATCCTCCCTGAGTCTTCTATTTGCTAGGATCAGACCATCATTTACTTCCTGCATGTAATCCATTTGATGCTTATATTGTCTGATTGTTTTTTGCAGGTTCTCCTTTTTTGAGTCAAAAGCCTTCCCTGTTGTGGTATCCTATATCTCAGTAGGTAGCCATGGGATATCTAGCTTTTGGAAAATGTCTTCATCCTCCTGTAACAGCTCTGAAGACACACCATGAATACTAGGGTTTTCCTGATTAAATGTTTCAGTTGGTGCAATTTCATCAATCAACTGCTGGTCTTCACAATAAGACACTTCAGTTTCTTTTCTCTGTTGTTCTTTCAACATTTCATCTCTTAATTCTAGAAACACAGCTGATAGTTTAGTTTGGGTGAGGGTGGATCCTTCTACTATATTCAAAGTTTTCTTTCCTTTACTTTTACCTGTGCTAGATTCTAGCTTTTCCTCTGAAGAAGAGGTATCGATCATAGTAACCTCTGCTGTGTTTAATTTAGGGTTTAGAATCTTTTTCATATTCAGCCTCAGTTTATTTTTTGATTTTGTTTTAGGTCTCCAACCTGGGGCAAGGTCTTTCACCATATTCAAAGTTTTTCCTTGATGTCTAACTGTGGCTAACTCCATAGCTTTAACCCTAATCTTCTTTCTTTGGCCTCACTGTGCTATCTTCTTGACTGGAGAATTCCCTGTATGTACCAACCCTAGTTTCAGCCTTGACTGTCAACTCATCTCCCTTTAGCAAATATCCTTCATCTTCAGATAAAATAGTAATAGGGCTTCTTTGTTGGACCTTGGCATCCTCTTCCTCCACTGCAAATTTCTCTATGACAATAGTTTTCTCATCCATGAGAATTTCTGTTGGTGCCCTATTTTGCACAGGTTGATCTTCCTTTTTTATAAACAGTGAACTTTTGCCCTTATTATCAGCTGAAGGCTGCTAATGTTCATAGTCTACTTTTGAAGGTTCTATCACTTCTTCAAGTTTAACTTATTTTTTATCTTCAGACTTGACTTTCTGACCTAGTTTTATAACTAGGGTTTGCCCCTTGTCCACATGTTTTTTGGTTGGCTGATCTTCCTGCTTAATTTGGAAACCAAACCAAAAGAGGAAATAGTCCCATGTCTTCCCTTCACTTTGTAGAGTAGTGCTGATAATTAACTTGATCAATCCATGATGGAAAATGGACTGTGTAGTGTGATCCTGATGCTCCTTGACCCTGCCTACCATTTTCTGCAAACTCTTCAATAAGAAGAAGGGAAGACTCATCCTTGCTTCACTAGCCAGGTGCTGTAAGAATCTGAAATGATACTTATAAACAAAAGCATACCTCCCTTCACAGGTAATGTAGCTTTGTAGGACTTTAACGGGCTCCACCCATTCATCTCTGAAATTTTGGATTGGTACTCCTTTGCTCCAGTCTGGAATAATGCAAGGTAAAAGATACCTTTGGGCATTGAAGGTGAATGGAAACTTTTTGAACCACATTTCTCCTTCATTTCTGACTCGTATAGCTTCAGCAACCAATTCCACAGTCAACTTAAACATCAGAGTATCAAATACTACCATGTCCTGGTTATAGCATTGGGAAAATTTATAAGAGACCTTGATGTTATAGCCATCAATATTTTTGAAGAAATCCAACCATCCAGCATTCTAGAAGAGCTTTGCACAACCTAGAAATTGGTCAATCCAATTTAGCTCAATGGGCTCAGGCCTATTGGTCTTCCCACTTTTTCCCATCTACTTTTAATGACTTAATTCTGTGTAATTTTAAGGCCCTGTTAATGACCTAACAACTCTTTTTCCCTCGAGCTCTCAGAGTTTTGACAGTCTGTTTCTATGGTTAACGCAGGAAATCTTTTACAACAGGCTTGAGTAACTTAGGTCAACAGAGTGCCAAAAATTCTTCAACAAAACTGCTGCTGAAATTAAATAACATCCAAGATGTCCATTTTGATGTTATACCATCTCTAGAATGCATGAAAACATTTGTGAGTTATGGTTCTGCACAAATAATACCCTTGGATCCTTTTAATGCCACTAATGAGCTATCTCTTTGCAAAAGTATTTTGCATTAGTGCTTTCAAATGCCTACTTCTTAAATCAAATTATGATTGTTTTAACTAGGGGATGGAAACATATGAGAGCAATCTTATGTCTGCTAACTTTCTGTTTCAACTTGCATTTAGCACAAAACCAGTCAGCTTCTGGCACCTACTCAGACAAGGTCTGCATGTAATTGACATGCTCAGCTCACTCATTGCATTGCTTATAGGTAACAAGTTAATGTGTGAAACCTTGGTCGCCACAAACTGTACAGATCTTCACCCTACAATATTTTCAGGCTTTGACAGGGTAATTGTTCAATGCAACTGCTATCTTTCAACTTATCATTTGCCAAAGCATCTAAAAAACCTCTTAGATTGATATCTCTTCGACAGGAGTTTGTTAAAAGCATACATTTATGTTTTCCTTAATCAATTTTAACATAACAAGCTTTACTAGGAAAGCCCCAATTTAGCAGCCACTATCAGGTTAATGCGGAACACCTCATTCCCGTCCTGCTGCAGACGTTTAAAATCGATCCTTGAACTATCTGACCGTCGAAATTAACTATCCAAGTGTCTTCAGGTCTTCAGTTTGCTTCCAGCTGGCATGCTGAGAAAGCCCTAAATCTCCTCTGTAACTGTAAATTCCAGATTTTAAGCAGATGTCTTTGTTCCACTTCGCCTCCAGCTTTGTGATGCATATGTGGAGAACTTCCTTCCCATCAAACTCGGCTCGTACATCTACCTGTCATGATACGCTGAGCCCTAGTTGCTGATTACCACGATCTCCTTCACGTCACGAACCACACCTGTTTGCATGATCATTTCTGATGAAACACGTATCACAACCCTTTACACATGCGATTAGTCATACAGAGATCGAAATCATGAGAGAATTTGGTTTAAAAATCGGCAATTTTGGTGCCCACGATATTCTTATAGCACCATAGTGTTAAAATTTCAGTCGTTGCACTACAAGAATATTTCAAATTCAAATTTGGCGCTTTTTAGTCATTATTTCCATTTTAAATGAGGTTTTAAATGATGAACTTTGATCATGATGTTATTTGTGAACCCATTACTCAACATAATGTCTTATAAAACCCTTCAAGACCTAAGAAGAACAAACCTAAAGCAAAAATCAAAATCTCACTTAAAACCAAAAATTTTCTAAGGTAAGCAAATGAGAAAACTTAAAATAAAAATCACAATCAAAATATAAAATTGAAGAAAACAAGTTCATGACTTAACATCTGGTTCTAGCTGCGGGATGAAGTCCTCCCTGTGAGGCTTCAAGAACCTGTAGACTAGTGCCTTATTTTCTGCTACCTACTAGTCTGCAAAATTTCCATTGGGTTATGGAGTCCTTATTATGCTTCACTCACATTGGTATATACAATGAAAAGTGAAAATCTCCTCAAAGACTGTAAAAATGCTTGAGGAATCGTCCATTGATAGGACTTGACAATTCCTCACCTTCCAAAGACTGCAAGACAAAAGTGTTATTCTTGAAAATCTTAGACACTAGGAAAGGGCCAAACCAGAGGTTGTCAAACTTACCATGCTTCCCTTTTTGCTCTTTCCTTGCATCCCACCTCAAAACCATATCACCAACTGAGAAAGTGTTTTCTTCGATATTCTTGTCAAATCTGCTTTTAATCTTCAATCTATACAACTGCGAACTTTCTTCTACCTTTTCCCTACTCTACTACAACTCTATCATCTCATAAATCCTTCTCTGCATATCATTTGGTTCTTCCTAGAAATTCTGAAGAAACTTCATCATTGGGATTCCCATTTGAACAGGAAAAACTGCATCTGTACCATAAACTAACTGGAAGGGAGAGGTTCCAATTGCTTGTTTGACTGTTATCCTATCAGCCCACAATGCATATTTCAGCATTGAATCCCATGATCTCTTGTTATACTTGAGCAACTTTCTGATACTCTGAATGATGTTCTTATTCGAGGACTCAGCCAAACCATTGCCTTGGGGATAGTAAGAGTTGAATGTTTAAGCAAGATACCATTCTTTTCACAAAAGGCTTCCATTGCCTTGGACTTGAAAGCCTTTGCATTATCTGTTACTAATTTCTGAGGACAACCAAACCTACTAAGGATATTCTCCTCAATAAATTCCATGATTACTTTGTCTGTGGAATTCCTAGTAGGGATGGCTTCCACCCATTTGGTAAAGAAGTCTGTTGTAGTTAGAATCCACCTGTGTTGCCCTGAGGAAGCTGGATTTATTTCCCCAATAAAATCCAGACCCCACTACTAGAAAGGAGCATTTACTGCAATAGGTTTTAGGGGTAATGACAGTAATTTTTGTTTGCCATCAAACTTCTAACAAGGGATACAGGATCTTACCTGCTGATAAACATCTGCAAACAAAGAGGGCCAATAGTATCAGCTCTTAAAATCCTATATGCTGTTGTCTTCCAGTACTTGTGGCCTCCACAAGCACCCTCATGAGATTCAGAAATCACTCCTTCAATTTCAGAATTATCCAAGCATCTGAGTAGAATACCGCCTGGGTCCTTCCAGAACAACTTCTCTTCTACTAGACAATACTTAGTAGCTTTAAGCTTTAAAGATCTAGCAGCTTTTATATCTAAATGCTCAGGACATTGAAAAAATAACAGAAAATACACAATGTATGCATACCATGTAGATGCTGAATAATAGTCCATGGTTTTCTCTTTTTCCAAATTTGCTTGATCTTCTTCCTGAGCTAACTCTTCAGTCATCACATGCAATCCCAGAGCTTGACAATTTGATTCAGCCAGCAGCTTGGCTAAACCTTGTGCCTTGAGTAGTTTGGTAGGTCTGATATCTACATCATATTCCATGATTTTAGCAATCCACCTGCGTCTTTTCCCTTCACTATCGGGCTGTGTTAAAACATCTTTCACAGCAGCATTAGGCACAAATGAAATAACTTTAGAATGCAGAACATAGATTCTGAAAAACTTTAAATCTTTTACCAAAGCATAGGCCTGTTTTTCTAAGATACTATATTTTTGTTTAGAATCCCTGAGAGTTTTGCCGAAGAATGCAATAGGCTGCTCCAATCCTTCCTTATTCTTCTGTAACAAAATAGCTGCTATTGTATCTTCTGAGGCAAATGAGAATGTAATAAATTCTCTGGTAAAATCTAGGCTCACCAATACAGGAGCTTCAGTAAGAGCCACTTTAATCTTTTCAAATGCATTTTTTGCCTCAGTGGTCCACCTGACCTCTTGATCTTTTTTCAGCATGACTGTGATCTGTTTGATAGTTTCAGCAAAGTTTGGTATAAACCAACGCAAAAAGTTGATTTTACCAATGAATGATTGGACATCCTTTTTACTCCTTGGTAAACTTATTTTCAATATAGTTTTTACCCTCTCAGGATCAATCCTTATACTGTTAGTAGACACTAAATGACCAAGCAATTTTCCTTCCTGTATAGCAAAGTGTGACTTCTTTGGATTCAAGGACAAGCCAAATTTTCTACATTTCAGGAAATTCTTCTTCAAATGCTTCAAATGTTCATCATCTGACTGTGAGAAAACAGTAATATAATCCAAGTAGATTACCACAAACTTGTCCTTTTCTCCGACAAAAGCAATATCCATAGCCCTCTGGAAGGTGGCTCCAACATTCATTAAACCGAAGGGAATCTTATCATACATGAAAGTTCCCCAAGGAGTAGTGAAATCTGTCTTCTCCTTATCATCAGGATGCATAGAAATATGATTGTACCCTGAGAAGCCATCAAACATAGAGATCCTCTGTGCCCCAACTACTTTCTGCAATATTTGCTCAATTTTAGGCAGAGGATAATTATCCTTTAGGGAAGATCTATTCAAATTTCTGAAGTCAACACACAACCTGATTTCTCCATTCTTTTTTCTAACAGGAACCAGATTAGCCACCCATGAAGAATACCTGATAGGCACTATGATCTTGGCATCCAACAACTTCTTCACTTCTTTTTCAATAACAGGAAATAAGGCTGGATTAATCCTCCTTAATTTCTGACGAAAAGGTTTGACATTTGGTTTTAAAGGGACTTTATGCTGTATGATTCCTGTGTCATAAGTTCTCAATTCCTCATAAGACCATGCTAAAACATCTACATGTTCTTTTAACAGTTTAATATACCTGTTTCTTTGTTCAGCTGTAAGTGCTTTAGAAATTTTGACCATTCTAGGATGTTCTGCTGAATTGATGTTACAATCCACCACATTTTCTTTTGAGGACTATACTACAGGTTTCAAGAGTGTATCATCTTTTGAAAAGATCATTTCCAAAGGTACCAACCCCTTTGGGATGAAATTACTTTTTAATTCAATAATTTTATAACCAGCAATCTCATTTTCAGCAATCTCTTCCACTTCTTCATCCCCCTCATCTTCCTCTTGATCAATCATGGAATTTGAAAGCTCATGGGTAAGCTCTAGAAACCTCTTAATCTCTAGGTCATCTTCAAACCGTTCTCCATTGCTTTACATTATCAGGTACAGATGGTCTATACCTCACTTCAATGGGATATCTCAACTGAGTGGTCTTGGGGATTCTAAAGTGTGTGGCAGCCAAGGCCAATGAATCTGCATCATCATTCCATTTTTTCAGGTATTTCTTGTTTTTGGGGTAGTGGGGTTCGTCAAAAGTATGCCGAGTGGGTACTCGTTGGATGCGGAATTTAATTCTGCATCCAAAGAGCTCTCCCGATCGAAATTTGAGTAAAAACACAGGGAGATATGTCAAAAATACAAACAAAAAAGTAGTTTTTTTCTTTTCTTCCTCCAAAATTAATAAATATTATTTTATTATTTTAACTATTATTTTATTAATTCATTTTAGGAGGCCCATTTTGAGTTGAAATTTCCTCTAATGGCTCTCCACTGCTTTACATTATCAGGTACAGATGGTCTATACCTCACTTCAATGGGATATCTCAACTGAGTGGTCTTGGGGATTCTAAAGTGTGTGGCAGCCAAGGCCAATGAATCTGTAGTCTGATTATGGTCTCTTGGAATATGGGTAATGTTAAAAGCTACAAAATAATTTTCGAGCATGTCCCATACCTCATTTTGATAGACTTTCAGCAAACCCTGCTTCACTTGATAGTTGCCTCTCACTTGCTGAACAACTAATTCGGAGTCGCCAAATGTAGCAATCTGCTAAATTCCCAAATCCTTGGAAGCTTTTAATCCTAACATCAAAGCTTCATATTCAGCAGTATTGTTTGTAGTAATAAACTCCAATTTATACATCAGCTTTACTATTTCACCTCTAGGGGATATGACAAGAACCCATGCACCTGCACCTTCTTTACAAGAGGACCCATCAAAGTATAATTTCCACAGCTCATCCTCCTGTTCTCTGCTGCATTTCATTGGCTGTTCTTTCTCAACTTGTAACAAACTAGCAGTATTGTCTTCCTCACTGAAATGTAACATGCAAGTACCAAGGTCTTTATCAACATCATACAGTGGGTGGTTGGTTGGGTTCTTATCATCCGTCACAATATATGCAAGCTGAAGCTCTCTATACAGCCTTTTATTTTCTCCTCCAAACACAGGAATAGTAGCATATGATAGATCCATTTATAAGGTCCCACCAACCTTCTTTGCCCAAGACCTAGAGAGAAGTAAGCCAAATTTCGGTGTAATATCAGCTACCACAACATCCATGATAACAATTTTCATGGGTAACTGAGCTAGGCTGACAACCATGCCCTTTATTACCCCTAAACACTTCACTGCTCAGGAATCAAAGGCATACATATCATGGTAGGGTTTGGTAATACTCAGCCCTAAAGCCTCCATAACGGCCTTTGGCATTAAATTGTGTGAGGCTCCCAAATCTAACAAACAATTATGAATCATTTGTTCATGGATTGTAAGGGTGATGTAGAATGGAGGTGAAGCACCTGCTTCATTTTCAGTCTTTTCAGCCAAGGCTGATCCAATGAAAATCCTAGGATTTTCTTCTTGCAAATTCACTGTGTCAGAAATAGGCTGATTGCTTGTTGAATTAAGCATTTTAAGGACTGATTCTTTATATGAAGGGTTTTTTATCAATTCAGTTAAAGGTACAGGAATCTTTAACTTGCCTAATTCATTTTCCAGGCTGAAATTCTGAATAGTTTTACTTACCTCTTCAACCTCTGTGGTCTTCTTTGGTTTTTCTAAAACTTGTCTCTTCTCAGTCACAGGATCAGATGACTGCTTAGCAGGGACAACTACCTTATTCTTAGGGATTTGTACCACCTATTTTGGACCTGACCTTAGATTCACAGTCTTCTTAAGTTCATTTTGATAGACAGCAGCAGTTACAACAGTCTTTTCCAGACCTAAATCATCCTCTATTTCGAACATGTCAGCATCATAGTATTATGCATTTAGAAACTCTTCCTCAGTGACAAAACCCCCAAACAATCCTTCTCCAAAACAATTCATATCTTGATCAGTCTCTTCATCAACCTCTTCCTCATCAGCCACATTGTTCTGAAGAGGTGGTGGCACTCTTTGGTCCTCATTTTCTCTCCTTTCTCACTGGATATCATTGTTCCTTCGTTCTCTAGGCATGAAACGGGGAGCAAATTGCCTTCTGAACTGGTTCTGATTGTTTGGATTTCGTTCACCTTCTGGAACAGGCTTGATGGAATTTTTCTCAAGCTCTACTTTATTCAATTTTGCAGTCAAAATTTTCACCAACTTAGCCATTTCATCAATCTTCCCTTCAGCAGAATGAGAAGCTGAACCTCCGGGAGCTACCTCCTTCTTTCCTTTTCTGTCATAAAGCTGCTGAGATGTTTCCTTCTTCAATCTATTGGAAGCCAATATGTTAGATTCTACCTCCAAAGCTGCATCTTGCATATTCAGTAAAGAAATAGGCCTCCTTTCTCTTAGTAATAAAGAGAATTCATGATCGAACGCATTTGCATATGTTAGCTTAGCAGAAGTTTCAGTAGGCTTTATTTCTGCAGGAATTCTACTGTACATCTTGTTAAACCTCTTTGAAAAGTCTGCAACAGTTTCATCCTTTTTCCTCCTAAGTGCACCAAACTCAGTTATGTAGTATGTATGGTCTTTGGTGTCACCCCATTGTCTCATGAAGAGATCACGGAGTTCTTCAATGATAGTGATTGAGTTAGCAGGTAACTCTCTGAACCATTTCCTTACATCTCCATCAAGGCTCTGCACGAACATTCTCATCCATACATCCTTGGCCTCAATGTTTTGGTTGTCAGCATAACTAAGGAAAGCTTCCCAATGTTCTTCAGTTGTAGTTTCTCCCTGTCCGTTGAATCTAGGCAAATATTTCTGATAGTCACCTCCAGGAAGTGCATTTAAAGGATGAGGCAAAACCAATGGTGCATATCTGGCTACAACCATTCGGTCCATCATGTCTATGGGCTGATTTTGGGCTGCCATTTTAGGACTGACTGATTTTGGTGATGAAGAGGTTTGGCTAGAACTTGGCTGAAAGGGTTTTTTACTTACTTTCAATTGAAAGAGAGGTATCTTACTAGGAGAGGCAGTTTTAGCTTTTCTGAAGGATTGAGGATTGGTAAAAATTTGGAAACTACTGTCAGGAATTGTTGGTTTTACCCAAGGTGAAGTTTCTTCTTCTTTTCTGGACACAGATGAAGCTAATGAACCATCCAACTGGTTAGGGTCAGATAGGGAGGGTAATGAATGAGATCTTATAATATTTCTTATTGTCCTCAATATCTGTTCAGGATCTGTAACACCCAACTGCAATTGTGAAGTAGGTCTGTTCCTAGTTCCCACTCCTCTAGTAGCCATTGTGACAAATATGGTGAAAAGTAGCCTTAAAAATGTGTTGGTTTAAGTTCACCTCTTAAAACCAGTAAAACTGATAAGTATCCCAGGGAAAATATGTCTTCAACTTCGTCCCCAACAACGGTGCCAAAGATGTTTGTGCCAGAAATTGTTTCCAGGACACAAAGAAACAAGCCAACACAATCTCAAATATTTTATCAAACAAAACTAGGGTTTAGGGTTTTTTGAAAAGCTTTCTTTCTTGTAAAGTTTAGTAACTGAAGGGAATACATTTATAAGCCAAGCAGGAACTGAATCATAAATAAATAAGAACATAGATGCATAGTATAATCACCAATATCCATTAGAACATGACATTGAAGTTCATTCACAATTGACAAGCACTACCAGCATACAAACCATAAACCAGCAATGAATTTATCAATCATGTAACTAAACAAGTTAAAAATAAAGCCAAAACACGGATTGAAGGGTGGAAAGGATCATATATTTCATAATTCTGTTCAACAAATACACATGAGAGTTTTAGTATTAGCTTATAAACAAGTCACAGACCTCCTTAAGCCAACCAAAAATCGAACCCTTTGTTCTCTTTCTCATCTACCTAAATACTGTTTCTCAAAAAATCAGTTAGGGTATAAACCCTAAATGTCTTCAGTCAACTCATCAATGGGATAATGTCAAATTATAATATACAAAATAAAGTATTTCTTCAAAAACATAACAAATAACTAACTAACTAAAGTATTTCTCAAAAGACATAACAAGTAACTAACTAACTAACAAAACTCAAAGGTATTTAGCAGCTTCAGCTAGTAAGGCTATTCCATCCAAATCTTGGGCCTTTTTTCTGGCTCTCTTCTGCTCAGCTTCCATATCTACTAACCTTCTTGTAAGTTCTTCATTCTGCTGTTGTAAGCCTCTGACAGTCTGCTTCAATTCTGCACATTGTAAATCTGTGCTTCTCTTCCTCTTCAGGGCCTCCTTGGAAACTGCAGTAAGCTCTTGGTAATGCTCATTTACTTCTTGTAAATCCTCCCCGAGTCTTCTATTTGCTAGGATTAGACCATCATTTACTTCCTGCATGTAATCCATTTGATGCTTATATTGTCTGATGGTTTTTTGCAGGTTCTCCTTTTTTGAGTCAAAAGCCTTCCCTGTTGTGGTATCCTGTATCTCACTGGGCAGCCATGGGATATCTAGCTTTCTGAAAATGTCTTCATCCTCCTATAACAGCTCTGAAGACACACCATGAATACTAGGGTTTTCCTGATTAACTATTTTAGTTGGTGCAATTTCATCAATCAACTGCTGGTCTTCAGAATAAGACACTTCAGTTTCTTTTCTCTGTTGTTCTTTCAACATTTCATCTCTTAATTCAAGAAACACAGCTAATAGTTTAGTTTGGGTGAGGCTGGATCCTTCCACTGTCTTCAAAGGTTTCTTTCCTTTACTTTTACCTGTGCTAGATTCTAGGTTTTCCTTTGAAGAAGAGGTATCGATCATAGTAACCTCTGCTGTGTTTAATTTAGGGTTTAGAAGATTTTTCATATTAAGCCTCAATTTATTTTTTGATCTGGTTTTAGGTCTCCAACTTGGGGCAAGGTCTTTCACCATCTTCAAATTTTTTCCTTGATGTCTAACTATGGCTAACTCCATAGCTTTAACCCTAATCTTCTTTTTCTTCGGCCTCACTGTGCTATATTCTTGACTAGAGAATTCCCTGTATGTACCAACCCTAGTTTCATCCTTGACTGTCAACTCATCTCCCTCTAGAAAATATCCTTCATCTTCAGATAAAATAGTAATAGTGCTTCTTTGTTGGACCTTGGCATCCTCTTCCTCCACTGCAACTTTCTTTGTGACAATAGTTTTCTCATCCATGAGAATTTCTGCTGGTGCCCTATTTTGCACAGGCTGATCTTCCTTTTTTATAAACAGTGAACTTTTTCCCTTATTATCAGCTGAAGGCTGCTGATGTTCATATTCTGCTTTTGAAGGTTCTATCACTTCTTCAAGTTTAACTTCTTTTTAATCTTCAGACTTGACTTTCTGACCTAGTTTTCTAACTAGGGTTTGCCCCTTGTCCACATGTTTTTTGGTTGGCTGATCTTCCTGCTTAATTTGGAAACTAGACGAAAAGAGGAAATAGTCCCATGTCTTCCCTTCACTTTGCAAAGCAGTGCTGATAATTAACTTGATCAATCCATGATGGAAAATGGACTGTGTAGTGTGATCTTGATGCTCCTTGACCCTGCTTTCCATTTTCTGCAAACTCTTCAATAAGAAGAAGGGAAGACTCATCCTTGCTTCACCAGCCAGGTGCTATAAGAACCTGAAATGATACTTATAAACAAAAGCATACCTCCCTTCACAGGTAATGTAGCTTTGTAGGACTTTAATGGGCTCCACCCATTCATCTCTGAAATTCTGGATTAATATTCCTTTGCTCCAGTCTGGAAGAATACGAGGTAAAAGATACCTTTGGGCATTGAAGGTGAATGGCAACTTTTTGAACCACATTTCTCCTTCATTTCTGACTCGTATAGCTTCAGCAACTAATTCCACAGTCAACTTAAACTTCAGAGTATCAAATACTACCATGTCCTGGTTATAGCATTGGGCAAATTTATAAGAGACCTCGGTGTTATAGCCATCAATATTTTTGAAGAAATCCAACCATCCAGCATTCTGGAAGAGCTCTACACAACTTGGAAATTGGTCAATCCAATTCATCTCAGTGGGCTCAGCCCTGTTGGTCTTCCCATTTTTCCCATATGCTTTCAATGACTGAATTCCGTGTAATTTTAAGGCCCTGTTAATGGCCTAACAGCTCTTTTTCCCTCGAGCTCTCAGAGTTTTGACAGTCTATTTCTATGGTTAATGTAGGAAATCTTTTACAGCAGGCTTGAGTAACTTAGGTCAACAGAGTGCCAAAAATTCTTCAACAAAACTGCTGCTGAAATTAACTAACATCCAAGATGTCCATTTTGATGCTAGACCATCTCTAGAATGCATGAAAACATCTGTGTGTTATGGTTCTACACAAATAATACCCTTGGATCCTTTTAATGCCACTAATGAGCTATCTCTTTGCAAAAGGATTTTCCATTAGTGCTTTCAAATGCCTTCTTCTTAAATCAAATTATGATTGTTTTAACTAGGGGATGGAAACACATGAGAGCAATCTTATGTTTGCTAACTTTCTATTTCAACTTGCATTCAGCACAAAACCAGTCAGCTTCTGGAACCTACTCAGACAATGTCTACATGTAATTGACATGCTCAGCTCACTCATTGCATTGCTTACAGGTAACAAGTTAATATGCGAAACCTTGGTCGCCACAAACTGTACAGATCTTCACCCTACCATATTTTTAGGCTTTGATAGGGTAATTGTTCAGTGCAAGTGCTATCTTTCAACTTATCATTTGCCAAAGCATCTAAAAAACCTCTTAGACTGATATCTCTTCGACAGGAGTTTGTTAAAAGCATACATTTATGTTTTCCTTAATCAATTTTAACATAACAAGCTTTACTAGGAAAGCCCCAATTTAGCAGCCACTATCAGGTTAATGTGGAATACCTCATTCCCATTTTGCTGCAGACGTTTAAAATCGATCCTTGAACTATCTTACAGTTGAAATTAACTATACAAGTGTCTTCAGGTCTTCAGTTTGCTTCCAGCTGGCATGCTGAGAAAGCCCTAAATCTCCTATGTAACTGCAAATTCTGGATTTTAAGCAGATGTCTTTGTTCCACTTCGCCTCCAGCTTCGTGATGCATATGTGGAGAACTTCCTTCCCATCAAACTCGGCTTGTACCTCTACCTGTCATGATACGCTGAGCCCTAGCTGCTGATTACCATGATCTCCTTCATGTCACGAACCACACTTGTTTGCATGATCATTTCTGATGAAACACGTATCACAACCCTTTACACATGGGATTATTCATACAGAGATCGAAATCATGAGAGAATTTGGCTTAAAAATCAGCAATTTTGGTGCCCGCGATATTCTTGTGGCGCCGTAGTGTTAAAATTTCAGTCGTTGCGCTACAAGAATATTTCAAATTCAAATTTGGCACTTTTTAGTCATTATTTCCATTTTAATTGAGGTTTTAAATGATGAACTTTGATCATAATGTTATTTATGAATCCATTACTCAACATAATGTCCTATAAAACCCTTCAAGACCTAAGAAGAACAAACCTAAAGCAAAAATCAAAATCTCACTTAAAACCAAAAATTTTCTAAGGTAAGCAAATGAGCAAACTAAAAATAAAAATCACAATCAAAATATAAAATTGAAGAAAACAAGTTCATGACTTAACAGGGTCCATAACAGTTTCCCAGATGCAATCTCTGAGATCTCAACATCATTCAGGATGAAAGTAACTCTCTTGGGAACTTTGGTGTGTTTCATTTGATATACACTCAATAGATTGGAGGCTAAGGAGGGTACATACAGGACATAAAAAAAGATGCCATGTTCAAGTTTTACAGTACCTTTGCCTTTCAAAATGATCTGAGAATCATCTCCCATGTGTATGGGAATGATTTTGTTAGAATCCAGGGATGAAAAAGATTCTTTGCTTGCCATCATATGGTTCGAAGCACCAGAGTCTATGAGGATAGATTTGGGCTTTGAAACAGTTGCCATGAGGGCATGTCCTCTTTCTGGTTGGATGTATAGATCATGATTATCTCTCTTTTGAACAGTCTCGGGAATATTGATATTGTTCCTCTCAAGGAGGAGAGTCATTTCATCAAAAAATTTCTTCATGCAGGAATGTTCAAGGTGAAATCCCTTCCTGCAATAGGAACACTAGACTTTTTATTTTCCTTGGTTCCCTTTGTTCTTGTTCTTCTTTGAGCCGAAAGGCTCATCTTGCTGTTGGTTCTTCTCCTTTAGATTGGGAGCATCAAACTTAGTCTTTTGATTCTTTTTCTTTCCCTTACCCTTCATATATTTGGGCCCTAAAGTAAACAATGCTTGATCTTTGAAGGATCTAATGATCCCCATTTGCACAAGCTTGTCATGCTCGTTTGTGAGCGACTCAATGAAGGCATTGAGAGTAATCACTTTCCAACTTGGGGTTGTTAGCTTCTTGGTATGGAATGTAGAAACAAATACTGAGTAATCCAATCCAAGTTTGGAAAGAATAGAGAGAATGAGTTGATCATCCTCTTTCTCCACTTCACACTGCTTCAACTAGAGCACTAGGTGCTGTAATTTGGTGAAGAATTCATTGAGAGTTTTGAAATTGCTTGGGTGAAGAGAAATCAGCTCAGTCTCTAGCTGATAAATCCTCATGTCATCTTTCTTATCAAAGATATCAGCAAGTTTATCCCAAATTTCCTTCGGATTCTTCAATCCAGTGACATAGAAATGAATATCTTTGGAAATTGACGGGCACAGTAACCCAAAAGCTTCATCCATCTTATTCCAGTATCTTGCTTTGTCTACAACATGGTTTGGCTCTACCTCGGTGTCCATTGTGACTCTGTAGAGTCCCTTGGCACAAAATTGAATATTCATGTCTCCCTTACATAGGTCCATCAAGGAATCTGTTCAAGAAGCAAATCCTTTTCCTTTCGTGGCTCTGATACCATGTGAAAATTGAGTCATAGTAATCTTGGGATCAAGGAACAATTCACAAAGATTCATAATCAATTTCATAAGAAATTTGGCATGAAACACATTGCAATTAGGAGTTGCAGCTGTAATAATGTATTCAAAAATCAAAAGTAGAGATACAATGTGATACACTTGCATGAATAGAAAGACAATTAAAATCCCAAGGAGGTCATTCAAATTGGAAACATGACAGTGGCTTAGCTATCATTTATCCACACTAAACACATCAGTTAACCACTAATCACATCCGTAATTGAATCTAACTAAGGCCTTACTTAATCGAAGGCAGTAATGACTCAGTCTAACTGAATAGAACTCAACTGCATGTCAATCAGCAGGTGGGGGCGCATATCTAACTCAAGTCAGCTGCGATAAGTGAACTGAACTCAACTGAGTCACCATAAGTTGTTAGAGGAACCTTAAATCACTCCAGTTAACTCAAATCAGCCCAAAATATACAAAGAGATGAGGAAGGCACCTTTCCAACTCAACTTAACTAATTGTTAGGTGAAACAACATTCAGTTAACTAATTGGTGCACTTATGACAAGCACATCAACCCAGATTTTCTCCTTGATTGAAGGAGGATGCCTAGTTAGCCTCCCTGATTGAAGGAGAAGGATTAGTTGGATTCCCTGATAGAAGGAGCGTGTTGGTGCTGATGTTGATGTCAAGGAATGTGCTGGTGTGCTGATGCTGATGTCATTAATTCAAGTCAATACTTAATATAAGTGGGTAATTAGGACAAATTGACCAAATAAAGATGTGTGGGTTGGATAATGAATGCAACAACATGAATATTGAACAAGAAAGGGTGCACAAAGAAAATAATATTAACAAATATTTTAATGAGATGCATGTTCACTCTTTGCATAAATAGGCTAAATGAATTTAGTGCAAATATAACATGAAGGCTCTGTGTCAATTTGAATAAATACATGACGAAAACTAGTACATGAAATATTGTTTGAAGAAGTATATGAATGTCAATTTCAAGAAATACATAAGAATTACATTAAAAATGAAGAGTTAATTAAGGTATTATACACAAATCCTAACTGCACCCATTCATGGTTCTTCAAGGTAAAAGTCAAAAGAATTGGTTTGACAAAGGTTCGAGAGTGCGTAAGAGGTGTGAGAATAAAATGCAATTGGACAAGAAATCTAATCCCAAAAGTATTCAATACCCACAAGAGATGATACTTCAAGGGAACAAGACCACACTTGAATTAATTACAAAGTGTGAAAATCCCACTAAGAAATGGGACACCTGTACACATAAGTGTCCAGTAAAGAACAAACACATATGTGCAAATACCACCAAGGTCTTCGATTGGAGTGCAAAAAAATACACGTGCTAAATCATGAGAAGATATATGCTCATGAGAGATAGAATGAAGTGCTTGGCTTAACCAAGAAGTAAGGAAGTATGAAAGTCATCAATTCAAAGGAACCCCAATGTATGGACACACTCTTTGAGCAAGAGCAGTATAAATAGACACCAAGTGGTTGTCATAAAGTAATCTTGAAGATGAATTTGACATGAGTTTCTGAGTTTCCAATCTTTGTAATTTTTTGGGTTCAATATCTTGTTGATATAGAAGGAAGATATACTACAAGGAGGAGAATGTGTAGAAAGCATTAATGCAGATCAACAGAAACTACGCAAATAAGGAGAGTTCTTAGCATTTAGATCTGTGAAGGAATAAACAAAGGCACATAACATTGTTGATATGATAAATCACAAAAGGTTGTATAAAATATCTATTATTTTCTATTGTAAAGGATTCTTTCACATATGTTGTGAAATTTTTGTTCCAAAAAGTTAAAAAATACACAAATTAGAAAAAATGCACAAGACACAAATTAGAGAATATCACAAATAGCTGTAGAAGACGCAGATAACTGTAGAAGGCATGGATCAAGATGCAACCAGAGAAGATCATAGAGAGATGTAGAAGTTATAGATTAGTTGCAGATTGTTGCATGTGTAAAAGATGTAGATATTAGAGAGTGCATTAGACGTGGATTTTGGAAGGTGCATAAAGATACAAATTCTATAAAGTACAAATGATGTCGTTATTGGAAGTTGAAAAATATGCAGATTATGGAAAGTGCAAATGACACGGATATTGGAAGGTGTAAAAGACACAAATATTGGAAGGTACATATTCTAGAAAGTGCAAAAGATGCATATTTTAGAAGGTATAAAATATGAAAATAGAATAGAAGACATAGATCAAAAGTATAATAGAGAATGATCAAAGAATTCACAAATCTTAGAGATTGAACACTACAGGATGAAAAGATGCAGTTTGTAGAAATTGAAGAAAACTTCATTTTAGAGTAGTTGGACGGGGCAAGGAGAGGGAGTTGTAGTTTCCTTCCAGTCGGTGCTAGTAAAACTAGTGAGTCGGTTCTCACAATCATATTGGTTCTTGTATAATCAAATTTGTATCCTATCCTGGTTAGTGCATGTTTCCCCAAGTTGTTGCTTGTGTAATCGATATAAGTTCCTAAAGGTCAGTGCCTATAAAATACAAGTTAGTGCTTGTAAATACAAGATGGTTCTTCCATACTTGTTAGGTTGGTTTCTGAGTGAGTTAGTGCTCACACTCAAATATTGGTGTCTCCCATTGTAGTCGGAATTATCTATCTATCTATATACTTAAATATTTACGCACTGGTGTTTTGTTGGTTGATTGAAATTAAATTGAAATTTATTTTGAATAGCAATATCGTTAAATATATGATTTATATTGATTCACCCCACTATCTGTATAAACAATAATACCAACATCACTAACCGAAGTTCCCCCACCCCACCTACATCCAATCCCCTCATTCCTCCAGCCCCCTCTTCCTTCCCCCACATTGGCTTCATCCCAACCTATTGAGATAAGAGATGAGGAAGGTGAAACGCCACTAGAATTCGCAAGATACATCACTTTGATACATCATCAATATCTAATTCAGGTATGTCATGGAACTAATACTACATTAGGTCCAAATCGAAAGCTCAAAAAATGTTTTCCCAACCTTCTAAAAAAGGCTTGGAAATGTTTCACTATGAAGGTTAGGAGAATAAAAACAAGGGATGAATATTGAAAACTACTAAGGAAATATTACATGTGGATATATAAGTTCAACAAAGCAGGTGAAAACAATAATAGTGTGGTTAGAGAAATGGAATCCTTGAAGGAAGGATCCACATAAAAATTCACTCTCTAGATAATACGGGATTGGGATCTACCTGTAAAAATCTATCACTGGATATACTTATTATGGTTCATAAATTGGAATTATTCTTATTCAAGAAATATTTCATAAAAAATGATGTGAAAAAACTTGCTCAAGAAGCCCCTATCGGGATGGGATTTTGACTATGTTAATGCTAGTAGATTGTTAGGACTAATAGTCATAACATAAAAAGGGGAATTTCAACATTTTCAGTAGTTTAAAATCATCTAAATATGATCTGGTAACTTTAATACCACAAGATACCAATGGAAATATCGATATTTTAAATGTGTATGAGCCCCTACATGATAGATAATATCATAATTATTTTTGCAAGCTTTAGTGGACTAAGGAATTTTGAAATTCCCAGTCCTTAATGCTAGGGGAGACTTAAATCACCTCACCTAGGGAATAGAATTTTGTGTCAAAATTATAGGGAAAAGCCATTGGTATATTTTTTTAGATTAGGCTCATTTGAAAAATAAAATTTAATTGATATTGAACCAATTTCAATTGCAACAACATATATAAATAAGAGAAGGAGTTGAAATATATGGGAAAAATATTGTATATGTTTCTCATCAAGGACATCATCTTTCTTGACCACTTTTAAGTTTGATTACATTCATTGACTCTTCCTAGAATCGATTTCTTACTCATAAGGTTGTGCAGTAGTTTAACTAATGAAGTATATAGAGGTGTACATATGCTACCATCACTAGTACACAATGAGAGATAAGTGACCAAAAACCGACAAAAATTTGCATATAAATGACCATTTTTTATTTGGCGATCACTAGTGGCTAATTTCCAGTCTCTTATGACACGACCAAACATGTGGTCATATTTAGTTTGGTCATGTATAGATTGTCTTGTGGTCATTAATTTGGTCGTATATTTGGTCATTAATTGCGACAATTAACGACCAAATATATGACCAAATTAATGACCAAAAGACAACCTATAAATGACCAAACTAATTATGACCACATTTTTGGTCAGGTGATAAGAGACTCGAAATTAGCCACAAAAACTGGCATTTGGTCATTATATGCAAACTTTGATCATTTTTTTGGTCGCTTATCCCTCATTTTTGGTCACTTATCTCTCATTGTTTGGTCACTTATATTTCTTTTTCTGTCACTTATAAACAATTCATATTGTATATGTTAATATGATGTTTTATTTTCCTTTTGGAACAAAGAAAGAACAAACTAAAAATCACTCTATCACACAATAAGAGGTGCATTCAAGGTAAGAAAAGGTGCATTAATTCTTCAGTTAAGAAAAATAAGGCATAGTAAAAATAATAATTATAAAAATACACCATACATATTTGCAAATCGACATGTATACGACCTGAATACATACATATTTTCCAATTGTGGAATGTTATCCTTACTCTTTCACTACCTGATGTTTTTTGTGATAAAAATAGGTACATGGTACCTTTTTCATGGTTACCTATTTGTTAAGTCAGTCAAGAAATTTATGAGTCATGCTCTATTGTTGTGTTTCATTTGCTTTTTTTGTTTGGCTAGATATTGGTCCCCAACATCAACGTGATTTCGAGGTGTTGGAACATGACACTAGAGGAGAACTTAATAAATTTTGTTGCATGATCATTTCATCAGCACTATCATGTCCAAAGAGATTTTCACAATATATCCATTCTCTCTTTTTCTAGTTGAGTCAATGTCTAGTGTTCACATCTCTTCTGACAAGTGTCGCCATGTGTGTCATCATAGTCCAACCGGTTTCATGTCTTAAAGTTTTTCCATTTTTTGTAATACATGTCATTACTTCATGATTTTTATACCATTCTATTTGTCTTGTCACACTAGTAACAACCATATTTCATTTGATGAAAATCATCATTGTTTTACCCTTTTGGCACTCAGTCAAATTTTCGACAAGTTGGAGCCTTTTGAATCACATTAGTTGAAATATTCCTATTTTTACATCTCTTGATTATTTTGTTAGTCTTGCCTATGGACATAATCTCATCATCCATATGTTCAGAATTAAAAAAAGTCCACTTGACCCTCTCCCTTCTAAAACTTTCCTATCTCCATGGATTTAAGTAAAAAATAGCTTCCCCTCTTTATAAAAATATTTCATAATCCCCTCATTTGAATTATTTTTCTCCCCCTATTATCCCATTATCATTCTATCCCCTAATGTTTCCTATATTTTTCCTTTTTCCCCATCTCTATTTCCATTATCCCTCTTAAAAAAATCTCCAAACCCCTTCCATATTGACCCCCTTATTAATCCTCATTTTGATTGTTTATCACTTTTTCGATTACCTTTTTCCTTGCCCCTATGTTAAGATATCTTGTATTGGTACCTTAATTTCCAAATGCCCTTTTCCCTTCACATTAAATTTCTACTCCCCATTTTATTAATGGGTGTGTGTAAGAATATGGGGGACCTTTTAGATGCAATCCTACTTTTAGGAAACACACTCACTATACATAAAAATACAACATGCTCGCATTATGTAATGCTTGGTTTGGTTAAGCTCACGCCTGACATGTCATATGACATATAGGTTAGGCTAAGAAAAATGTGCACGCATTTTATAGTTACAAAATGTGCACGCATTATGGAGAATCAAAATGAACACGTATTTTAGAGAAGTAAAATGCACATGCATTATGGATAACCACAAAAAATGGTTTTGGTGCATGGCTAGGGAAATGAATAAAAACAATAGTGTGCATCATCAATAGTTAAGACCTATAATAATATTTTAGCACCATTAAGAACAACATCTCAAACAACCATGCCTAACCTCCCAAGAGCATAATTTTTCTTTATGTTGTAATATGGACACCATTAGGAGGCTTTAAGAACTAAGTATTGGTCATAGTCCCTTGACCACGCTTAGGGGAGGAAACTCAAGACTTATTCCCTAAAGGTATTTTTTAAGGCTTGAGGTCCATGAACAAGGCATCAAACCTGCACACATGACCTCCATATGTGATATTTTTCATGTAAGAGAGAATATGCAGTGCATTAGAATTCTCTTAGCACTATGAACATATCCGTAGACATGGTTGAGGGAGGAAGCCTAGTGTCACGTCCCCGGTTTCGACCCCGTATGCATGATGTATATATTGTAATTAATCATGGTGAGGAGCTCAAAGCAAAAGCCCCACCATCGATTTTGTTGTGTATGTTTCGGCAATGGGGATAATTGCCGGTGGCATCTCGTGCTATAAGGCACATTATAATTTGGCATCATGTAAACCCGCACATCAATTAAAATAAACCACAACCAGCTACGGCACTGCAACGTTGAATGAAAAGGGCATGGTTCCAAAGGATAAGGGGTGGGGGATGTCAAACCTTGGTTATGGGAAAAACCCATTTTTTATTGCCTTGTTGTTTTGTCACCTTTCTTGTCTTACCCAACCTCTTTCAACCTCTTTAATGTTCTGTTGGGTAGTTGGGCAGCTATGGTTGTTGGTGGATGGGCAGTTATTGCCTTTGGGAGTGGGGTGGCAGGACTGTCAGTCCTTTTCCCACATCCACACTCCACCCACGACTCCATGCTTGCCCTGCCTGTTATGTTCTCCTCACGCACCTATTCATTGTGCCCATCGTGCATTCTCTCCACGGTCTGTTCACCTCTACCCACGAATTGTTCTGTTGGCTCCTCACGCACAAGCTCTGGGCGTTTTTGGGTCTCACGCAGGTTTTCTTCCTCTCCCTCATGAGTTGTTGAGCACCCACGAACTGCAAATTGAGTCCTTCCTGTTGTGTGTGCATCCACAGACAAAAACAGAGCCGTTTTTCCTCACGCAGGGTCTCCATTGTCTGTTCCTTTCCTTGTTGGTTCGGATTGTTTAACCACGCACCGGTATTCTTCTGTTTGGGGCGCTCATGAAGAGCTGAGAGCCATTCTCTTGCATCCACGACTGACTGTGAAGGGCCATTCACGTTTTTGGCTGTCTCACAGGTTATTTGGGCCATTTTACCCGGCTGTAAGTTATGCACACTCATAAATTCGGGGCTGTAGTTTTCCCCATGTTGTGAATGTCTTTACTGTTACGTCTGGAGCTGTTGTAAATTCGAATGAGAAGTCATTTTGGCCACGATAGGGCCAAGAATGACTCAGAATTCGCTCTCCCTGTTTAAGCTGTGACAGCTAAGTAATTGCTTGAGTGCAATGGTTGGTCTTCTGACTGTGCTGGCTTGGCTTGTCTGTTGAAAGCCCGTGAAACCCAGCTGTGTTGGTTTGGTGTTTATGACCCCTTGGCTATGTGCAAGCCTGCAATTTGTCCCCTTAGTCCTTGAGGAATCATGCCCATCTCGGGGGTGGCAGCGTTGCTGAGAGATTGATGAGCAAGCTGGCCTATGGTTGGGTGGAACGTTGCAGCGACGTAGCTGGTTGCGGGTGAAATTCTTCATCAAAAGATAAGTCTGCTGTCTATACTTCATCTCTGCAATTAATATTGATGTTAAATGAATTATAATGAACATGGAGAATTGCTGGAATGTGTGTGTGTGCTTCCGCTGTATGATTGAAGATAAATGCATTTGTGTATGCTTAGTTTCAGCATTTGATTTCTGTTCATGTTCATGGGGCTGTTTGCCCGGCCGTGTTTGTTGTGTTCGTCGCGTCCTCTTCGCCGGGTGAGGGACGGGGGCGTGCCAAAATGGTATCAGAGCACCATGGTTGCAACAATGGGCCTCTATGGGCCAAGAATATGCAGTGACAGAAGGTAGAATTACCTTCTCTGTTCAGCAGGGCAGCAACGAACTCAGAAAAATCGCCCAAGTGTGAGCAGTCGGACCACTGGATGAAGTTAAATTTCATCGTTGCGGGCGAGCTGGAGAAGTTTCTATTCGCCGTTGCGGGCAAACGGCTGAAGTCTCCCATCTGACTGTTGCGGGCGAGTTCACGGAGTTAACCTCCGTCGTTGCGGGTGGAGCAACGATCTTCCCCTCCGATCGTTGCGGGTGGCGGAGTGATATCACGTCCGATTCGAGATTCGTCCGATCGCCGACGCCGCGGAAAAATTTGAATTTTGGCTAAGTAAATGGGCGGCCAAATCGGAAGGTTTCATGAAGTCCCCGTCCGCCGTTGCGGAAGGACTGACAAAGTCGACATGCGCCATTGCGGACGAATGGGAGAAGTTTCCATCCGACCATTGCGGAAGGATTGGTAAAGTCTTCCGTCTGCCGTTGCGGGTGGCAGAGCAATCCCGCGTCCGATCCAAGAGTCGTCCGATCGCCGACGCCAAAGGGAGATCGAAAATTTGGCTAAGTGTTGGAACGATCGGAAGGGAGAATGGTCCGACGCCCGATGTTTCGAGATTCAGCCAACGCCCGATGTTTCGAGATTCAGCCGACGCCCGATGTTTCGAGATTCAGCCGACGCCCGATGCAGAAAGTTCGTCCAAGGAAGAGTGGATGTCGGAAGGGTTGGAACTTCCGGAGAGCCGCTGTTGCGGAAGGTTGGAACCTCCGGGGGAGCCGCCGTTGCGGCTGCGCAGATGAATAGACCACCCGATTCGAAAGGCTGCTGACGGTCGCCGTTGCGGGAGGTAGAAGCTTCCGGGAAGCTGCCGTTGTGGACGAGATAAGCCTTCCGAGAGCCGATTCAGCGGCCGAGAGGATGGTTCCGAGAACCGATACGTCGGGTGGATAGACGAAGTGAGGATCCGATTCGGCGGAAGACAGAAAGGTCAGAGAGCCGGTTCGGAGGAGGAAGGAATGGGAAAGGAGCCGACGTTGTGGCTGGGAGATCGAAGTGGGAGCCGACGTTGCGGCTGGGAGATCGAAGTGAGGGCCGATTCTGCGGAAGGAACAATGGTTCCAGGAGCCGATTTCAACTGTTTCTCAGTGAAATTTTGAGCGGTTTTCAGAGAATTTTCAGGGGCTGAAAATGAGAAAAATGGCAGCGATCTAATGCGCCAAATTGCAAGCCCCCTTGACCCCCGTCGTCCCTCGAGACAGTCGTTCTTGTGGAAAGAAGACTCTATGTTGGGGCAATTTAGTCGAGTCTAGAATTCATAAAAGATGAATGATGCAATGGAAGTGTGGTGGCTGAAGATAACATTCTCGGCCAAAATGCAGCTGTGTGTAAAATGCAAAGGTTTGCTGAAAGTCTTCATTCTTGGAAGTGGTGTGGTTTTCACATCCGGAATCGGAATGACGCGTGTGAATATGCATTGGAAATCTTATCCAATGGGGAACAAGGATAAGTGACCGGAATCTAAGCATGGAGCAGCAAAATGCTAATGATGGCCATTGTTATCAAATGGACAAAGCTGGATAGTTGCATGCCCAAGGGCAGCAAGGACTATGAAGTCAACCAGCTGCTGTTTGGAAAAGAAATTCCATAAGAAGAGGAGGGATTTGAAAGGGAAGTTTTCATTAAACCCTATCTTGCTGATTATAACTACATTTCCTAAGTTTATGCTTGAAATGCATGAGGATATGTATTGCATGCATAGAACATTGCATGATTGATAAGAATATTGGAAATTGTATATGTATAATGAACCACTGATGATAATCATTGTTTTGATGTTGGCATTAGTGGACAAACCAACGATGACATGGACCCGGATGGCTATGTTGCTGATGCTGATGAATGAAACCAGTAACCCTATGGAGAAGGGATAAGGCAACGAGTCCATAACAAAAGTTGGTGAGCAAATTCTGCAAATCTCCTGCAAGGACCAATCAAAGTGGTCATGGTAAGGGTGTAAGTATGACCCATGCAGGTAAGAGTTTGCTTATGACAAATTCCATGGATTGGTCTAGGTAAGAGACCTCACACCATGTGAATATTGGAATGTAGAAAGGTGTCATGCCTATACATGTTAATGATATTGATTATAGTAATGCATCCTATATGGGGTAG
>LPNX010315830.1:0-91426 GCA_001517045.1 Pseudotsuga menziesii | reverse complement strand
GATTTGAGAAATTGCTGACAACCACTAGCCATTGTTGGCTCGCATAAGCTTGTGTTTGGTTGTTTGAAGCTTATATTTCAGGTAGATTATTCCGAAAACGGCATTGAGAGGTAAGACCCTGACCAATGCTGGAATCTACCGTGTAAAAGAGCTTGTTAGATTTGCGTTATGAATTGCAAATTTAAGAAAATACTGACCACTTATAGTCATCATTGGCTTGCACAAGATTGTGTTTGGTTGATTGAAATTTATGTTTCGGGTAGATCATTTCAAACATGACAGTGAGAGGTAAGTCCCTGACCGGGTAGATCTTTTAAAGCTCAAGGTCCATGAACGACACCTTGAATCACCAAAGATAACCCGTGAAGTTGATAGTTTTGATTTGAATGGAGAAATGGGAACCATTATGGGTTTCTAAGTACTATGTATATGTCTTGAGACCTTAGACATAATAAGGGGAGGAAACTTATGCCTTTGCCCCTAGAAGATGCTTCTAGGAATCTAGAGCCAAGAATGATCTGTTGAACAACCTCAATATATCCTTCCATGGTATCATTTACCTTGAAATGGGGATACTAGTTCCATTAGAATATTTTTAGCACTAAGTATAGATATTAGGCCCCTTGACATGGGTAGGGGGAAACACTTGATCCTTAGGCCTTAAAGGAAGTTGTTGACCATTTAGGGCCAAAATTGATGCCTCCAACCACCACAGATGAAGTTCAAAGTTAATCCTTTGAATCTTGATGGATATATACATGCCATCATCATTTGTTGAGCACTAGGTATGCATCTCAAGGCCATGGACATGGTCAGGGGAGGAAAATATGGAATTAGGTCCCAACAAAAGCTTCTAGGAATCCAAGGATATGAATAATGCCTTAAAATATCATGCATGGAATCTCATAGGTATATTTGGACTATGAATATGGATTCGAGTGGAATTAGTTGGTTTTGAGCAGCAACTATGGGACCTCCGAGAAATGATTGAGGGAATATGCTTGTGCCTTAGGCCATAATGTAATATTTGAGGAACCAATGTTAATGAACAATTCCTTGAAGCACCATGCATGACCTACTCAAGCTATGTTTAGTCTCCAAGAAAATATTCACATGCCTTTAAGAGGTTTTGAGCATTAGATATGGGTATTAAGGTCTCAATATGATCAAGGAAGGAAACCCAAGACTTAATCCCTAAAGAATCATTTTGGCATCTATGGCTATGCATGTGCCTTACTATCCCTCTATTCCTTACTCATTGTCCCTCCCTACCTTTGTATTTCCATCTCTCTCTATCTCTACATGTGTGTGTGTGTTTGTGTGCATGTGTGTGTGTGTGTGTGGGTGGGTGTGTGTCTTCCCCCCTTCTCTATCACACAACCTCCCTCTCTCTATCTGTTTATCTCTATTTGTGTGTGTGCCCCTACCTCACTCCCCATCTCTCAGAACCCCTCTCCACCTTGTTTATACCTCCCTCACTATCCCTCCCTACATCACTCTCTCTCCATTTCTCCCTCCTCCCCCCTCTCTCATTGTTTCTCACCCCTCCCCCTCTCTCTCCAACAAAATCTCTCTGTCCCTCTCTATGTGTGTGTGTGTGTGTGTGTGTCCCTCCCCCCCTTTCTCTCACAACATCCCTCTCTCTATCTCTATCTCTATTTGTGTATGTGTGCCATCTTCACTCCCTCTCTCATAATCTCTCTTCACATTCTCTATACCTCCCTCACTATCCCACACTCCATCACTCTCTCTCTATCACACACCCCTCCCACATATGTGTCTATTGCTCAACCCTCCCCCTCTTTCTCCCACACATTTTTTTTTGGTGTGTGTGTGTGTCCCTCTCCCTTCTCTCTATCTATATTTATGTGTGTGTGTGTCACTCCCTCACCCCTCCTCTCTCATAGCCTCTCTCCACCTTCTATATACCTCCCTCACAATCCCTCTCTCCATATCACTCTCTCTATCATTCACGCCTCCCCCCCCTCTCTTTTTTGCTCACCCCTCCCTCTCTCTCTCCCACACAATATCTCACTCTCTCTCTCTCTCTCTCTCTTTCTCTGTGTGTGTGTGTGTGTGTGTGTGTGAGAGAGAGAGAGAGAGAGAGAGAGAGTCTCCTCCCTTTCTCTCTATATCTATGTTTGTGTGTTTCCCTCCCTCACTTCCCATATCTCATAACCTCTATCTACCTTCTATACCTCCTTCACTATCCTTCCCTCCATCACTCTCTCTTTATTTCTCACCCCTCCCCACTCCCTCTATTGCTCACCCATCCCTCTCTCTCCCACATAATCTATTTGTGTGTGTGTGTGCCCCCCCCTCTCTCACAAACTCCCTCTATCTCTCCCTCTCTCTCCACCTTCTATTTACCTCCCTCACTATTCCTCCCTCTATCAATCTCTCCCTCCCTTCTACCTTAATTATAGCCCTCCATGCCATTATCCCTCTACCCTATCCTCTCTCCCTCTCAACTTGTATCCCTCCCTCCCTATCTCTTTTCACCCTCCCTCTCCATGTTTCTCTCCCTCACAACCTCCCTCTCTCTCCATTGGTCAAACCTCCACACTTTGTCTTTGACACCATCTCTCTCTCTCTCTCTCTCTCTCTCTCTCTCTCTCTCTCTACATGTGTGTCCCTTCCCCATTTCTCTCCTTGTGTCTTTCCCCACCCTCTCTAACACACACACACACACACCCCTTATATCCTTCCATCACTATCTCTTTCCTTCTCTCTATTTCAATACCTCCCTCACTCCCCCTCCTCCCTCTCTATCTTATCCTCTCTCACACTCTCTCTACATCATTATCTCTCTCTCTCTATTATACTTCCTTCCTCTATGTTTTCAATTTATCCCTTATCCTCAACCCCCTACCTCATTATGACCCATATTCTCTATTTTATTTCATCTCATTCCCCTTTGTTCAATTCCCCCCTCCTTCGCTTCTCTCCTCCAACAAACCCTATTCCTCCTCTAATACTCCACATTCACCTTTCCATTCACCAATTCTCTCTCTTATCAAACCATCACCCACTTCCTCCCCTCCACCTTATCCCCCTTCGTCACTCAAGTCTCATGTACTACTTCTAACCCTCTACATATTCAAAAAATCTTCTCCTCCTAATAGTGCTCTCAATCCCCACTCCCCTTCACCCTTGTAACCCATCATGTTCCCATTCCATTCATCTTTTTCCACTTGAATTTACAACATCCTCCTAGGACATTAACCCTTCCCCACCCCCTCTAAACTATTAACCATACTCACTCAAACTTACAACATCCTCCTAGGCCATTAACCCTTATCCACCCCCTCTCTACTATTAACCATCCCCACTTGAACTTCCAACATCCTCCTAAAACCTTGACCCTTCTCCACCTGAACTTTCAACATCCTTCTAGGTCCTTGACCTTTCCACACCCCCTCTCAACTATTAACAATACATTTGATGTCTTGCATATAGTGATAGATTTTTTTCTCTACATAACATGCACACGTTATAGAACTACATAATGTGCACACATTTTGTAGTTCTATAACGTGCACACGTTTTATAGTTCTATAATGTGCGGGTGTTTTGTAGTTCTATAATGTGCACATGTTTTCCAATTCTATAAGGATGGGAAATGTAATTTGAATTTACACATGCCATTTCACTTGATCACATGTCACCAATAGTCCTATGTGTATGGTTTAGAGTTTGCTTCAGTAATACTAAACATGTGCTATGGTATATGATAAATCGTAGTTAATTGGGCATTTCTTCTAGTTTCTGAAGAAGTCGTTGTTTACGCACTCATTACAATATGCTTCACATAATCATTTTTGACGAAATCTTAAACATAAATAGCATTATTTCTCCAAATTCTAAATATGTAATTTTTATTAAAAAATTTCTATTTTCCTTTTTTTCAATTTCTATTGTGTCCTAACTCCTTAACTCAAAAAACATGGTGTTAGTGTTTTTTCTATAACCTTTTCAATTCTTAATCATTTTAAAAATAAATTATATGGTGCACTATAAGACATTGAACTCTACATTCTATAAAAAACCCTTTTCATGATTATTTCATTAAGACCTTCAAAGGTTGCACCCACAAAAGACATACCATTTTCGAGGAATGATCGCTTATATATATATATATATATATATATATATATATATATATCCCGAAACAATCATGTATTCCCTCAAAGGATGCACCCACAAAAACATATACCTTATCATTTTCCTAAAAAATAAAAAAGTGACTATTAGAAAAAATGAAACTTGACATAGTCATAAAAATTTTCAATACATAAAACTTATATATTCGGAGACGTAATTCAATTTCCCACATTTAATATTTTTTACTCAAAGAAATATATTTTCTGTAAGTATCTCAAAAAATACAATTAAGTTGAGGAATGCCTGATTTTTCAGTTTTCTATTGCATCTAACGTGCCAAAACTAACCCTCATTAGCTTGCACTCACCCTAATAATAAAAAATAACAAAAAATAAATGGAATTCTTTCAAAACCTCATAAGAATCATTCCATGATAAGACAAATCCACATTGATAGAGTCATAGAGGGTGAGGGAGATGAGAACAAACTTGGAAAACACAGAGAACCATTAGGGATTTAGCTGCTTAAACATGCATGAAATAAAACTGCAAGCAACGAGAGGAAACGATGTGATGGAAGTGGTATGAAGAAAGAGGCCTTGATAGAGAATAAGTGAGATGCGTTGAACAAAAACAAAAAGCGATGCCATAATGGTAAGAAGAGGAATGTGAAACACCTAGTCTCAGGCTCAAATATTGGGAGGAGAAGATATTCATTTTTTGAAAAGAGAAAATGAAGAAATGTGCCAATACAAACCAGGAAAAATTGTAGAGATTTGTCACAATGAGTATTACAGAAGCCAATGGATAACCATTTCACACACCATTGTAGCCCCAAGAAGGGGTAGAAAATAACCAAAACACACATGGCTAATATAGTGGCACGAGATGTTCACTAGTGACAGTTGGCCTTCCATCTATCACTATATTAGTCATTGTATGGAAACACCTAGTGTATCAACATGAATAATGCAAGGCTGTCATATATGAGTCATGATTAGATGATTTAGAAGAGAAGAGGTGACAAAAGTAGCATCAAAATATTTTGATTCGAAAATACTCAGAGATAGATAAGAACATATCCCCAGTTGATTCACCATTTTATGTTTATACTCAAATCAACATGGCTTAGGCAAGAACATTGAAAACACCTTTAGAGGGATTATTAAGGGGAAAATTGGGATGGAAACTTAGGTTGTGATTTAATCCCTTATATGGGTTAGATCATAAGGTTAGATGAAGAAACCAATAGTATCTTAAGTGAAACAGAACTATACATGAAAATATATTAATGAGAAAATTTTTAAATTACTGATTGTAATGAAATTAAAATGGCATTATTCATGACTAAATATGCAAAATAAATAGCTATACGTATAAAAACACAAATGAAATGAAATGATAATTAAATAAATATAAATATAAAGTTATGAAATATTTACAAAAACGAACTATACAACATTATGAAATAAATTTTTGAAAAATTGAACCTTAGAAATTAATTGGTAAAACATAAAATAAATCAAACCTTTCCGATGGATATGTTAAAATAGTTAGTTTCTTTCAAGGTGCAGAAATAAATTGTCAATAAAATTCAAATTTAGATTTTTAAAATACAAATTATTTCATTAGTTTTGTGAATAATCATAATTGCTTTGTGAAGGAGTTGTTGATGCTCAACATAGACATGATTCTGAAGTGTCAAAGCATGACGCTAGAGGAAAACCTAGTGAACTTTTTAACAATATTATTCTTACTATACCAATATGTCCAAAGCAATGTGCATGTCATGTCCACACCTTATCTCACCCATTTCATCGTCATATGACCCTTTTGGAAAATTCATCAAGTTACATCGTCAGTGTCGCCATGTCATGGTTGAGTCAAGTTTTGGGGATTAGTCGTCTGTCATTGCAACATCATCATGTGAGGTAGTTAGTGTCATTGTGTTCAACTCGCCATTCAAATCATGCTCATATTTTCTTTTCCAAATTTTGAGTTCATTTGACCCTTTCATGATTCAATGAAAGTTTTGGCAAGCATGAGTCTTTTACATTGTGTCAATAAAATGACAATAATATTGTGTCCTCTGAAATTCATCGCTTTTACCCATCATTACTATTATTGATGTGACTATGTTTATAATGTTATAATCTCTCCCTTGAATGCCCCTAATACATAAAATGCTAATATCCTACATTTTCAAATAATAATAAAAATCTCACTCGTAAACGTTTTCCCTTTTCTATATATCATTCCCCTTATCCTATTGTCTAACCAAACAAACAAATTACCGCCATTACCCTTTTTTTTTTTTTTTTAGCAAATTTTCTTCCATAAAAAAAAAACAATAATTCTTAAAGAAACCTCCTCATCATGATCATCTTATATCCCCTAGTGAAATTCAAAAAACATTTCCATCTAAACGGATTTCTCCCTAATACCCTCACCCGTATCGCCCCTTTGTTTTTTAACTCTTTCTTGAGCCTTCCCCATACATTCGATTTTTTTAAAAGGCATCCGTTATTTAAAAATCGAATGTAAACAAATATAGTGACAATACAAAGCTATTCGTTGGGTAAAATAAAGAGCTATTATTAAATCAACTAAGGCAACTCCTCTTCTTGAAACCCTAGCTCCCATGCAGGCCACCGAAAATGACGCCTGGCCATATTGAGGTAATCCTGTTGCTGACAGTTGACAATTCCACCATTTCAAAAGTATAGGTATGAAGCAGGCTGTTACGTTTGGAAGGACATTTGAAGATCCCATCGCAAGCAAACTTGGTAGACACTGATGATAATAAAAGAAATACCAACAAAGATCCATTGCCACTGAATAAAAACGTAGTCTGGGACCCCGCACCTGGCCATTACTCGTCCTTCGTGCACAGGTGGGAACTGGCAGAGAACATCGTGACAGAGGGAGACAAAATGCCAATGCACCAGACAGAGAATAAGGCATGCATATGTGGAGTAGAATGCATATGTGGAGTGTCCAAGGGCACACATGGCCATTCCATGGATGGAAAGGTTACAACAAAAAAATGTCGGCCTGGAGGGCATAATGGAAACATGCTGGAAGAAAACCCTAAGAATGTAGACACCAAAAATTAAGGCAGCATGAATGTACATGCAGAACAACATATTTTGAGGTAGTAAAAAGATTCCATATCTAGTCTGATGAAGATACCTACACCAACAAATAAAGATTATGAGTGAAAACAGAGAGCTCTCCATGGGAAATTAGAGAATGTATGTCTTCACAGGAGAAAGAGGGCTCAGTGTCAAAATGCACAAAGACGCCTTACTGTCTTGCATTGGGATTTAGAGTAGCAAGTAGTCTCTCACTAATTGGTGATTGCATCATAGATTATAGTAAGCATGAAATGAACATCACAAAAAATATGCAAAATATAAGGAAATTATTCAAAACAGACATTTTTATTTGAGATTTGGACTACAGCCTATACTTTTTCATCTATGGACTAGGATGAGACAAGTGTACTGTAGAGATTGATTTTATGGCAGTAGAGATTGATTATATGGCAGTCCTTCAAAATTTGAAATAAACAATTATAATAAAAAAATGTGAGATAAAAAAATAATGCTGATAAATGGCAAATAGATAACACCAAGAATGTGGGTGATAACATATAGGTGTGCAAGTCATAATTTGACATCAAGAAAAAACAGGAAGGATGAGGGTGATAACATATAGTTAGCATGGATAACTCACAGTTTAACTCGTTTAACTAGAAAAATATGAGGAATAAATCCCTATCGACTTGATCCAACCCCAAACAATGTGAGTGTGCTAGTCATACTTTGACATCAAGAAAAAATAAATATATAGATAAGGATGTCAACTTTATGGCCTTAAGTTCTGTTTATTTTCAGTCCATTACACAATTAAAAAAATGCACCAATACATGTTCTTAAGTGGAAAACACATAAATAGTTGTCTAAACCTACTAAAAATTTTGTTGACTAATTATGCAAGAAAAGGTTGACCATTACATGTCACTACTCATTCAAAAAAACGAGTTGCATACATGGATTATTTATTATTTCACAGGTAATCAACAAAATAATGACTTTGTATTACTTATCCAATAATGTTTTAGTTTCCATAAGGCATTCCTCTAGTGTTAATAAGTATATCATATGAAACACTTGAGAAATTTGACTAGTGGGGATTGAACCTTACAACAGCTGCCCATGTCAAGACAATTTTCCTGTAATTGTTTCGATGTAATTGTATTGCTTTTTCCAATAGTAACACTGCGGACAAGAGATAGACAAGTCAAATAATTTCTTAACAAATTCACATAAAATTACGTCAATAATGCAATCTTAATAAATGTCTTTCCCAACAAATATGTGATAGTAACAAAGTTCATGGTATGACAAATCATTTTCAAGACCAAGTAAAAACATGAATGGACAAAGTTCTCCCTATCAATCCCAGTAGTCTCTAAAGTACCTAGTCACTGCTTTGAGGGCAGAATCAAGGTGAAATGAGCCAATGAACCCTTCTTTCCAGTATTCAACCTCATCATACGGTAGCATCAAGTGTACCAAGTGATTGAGCTGAGTCACTATGATAGATGTGCCCAACCAAGGAAGAGTTGCACCCATCTATAATGAACAGAATATACCAAAGAAACTTGTGCTCTCTCATTGACAGTGATACTTTTTACACCTGCCAATAAATNTATGATAGATGTGCCCAACCAAGGAAGAGTTGCACCCATCTATAATGAACAGAATATACCAAAGAAACTTGTGCTCTCTCATTGACAGTGATACTTTTTACCCCTGCCAATAAATTCTACAAATATACATTGAAACTCGATAGCTACAACTTGTTTTTCACTTTTAGGGTTTGGATCAGGATCATATATGACCACAATGTCCTACTACACGGAAACTAAACCTTTGTGGCCTTCCCTAATCTAAAGCTTGGCATATTGTTTTCATGGCACAAATAAAGATTCCATAATGAAATTTGCAATTTGGATAACCTTCTGGAGCCACATACCTATCTTCGCGTATCGATTTACATAGCAATGCAATAATATGAATTGGAAAATGATCCATTACTTACCTCAATGACCATATGTGATCATCTGCCCTAGTTAGATAAATGGAATGAATGTTTTTGTTTCATATGCATTGGTTAGAAGGTAGGATCAAAACCATGTTCATGGTGCGACCATATGGTATTTTTTTGGTTTTTAAGTGAGTGGCAATGTAGGATCAAAACCATGTTCATGGTGCGACCATATGGTATTTTTTTGGTTTTTAAGTGAGTGGGTTATATTTTTTTGTGTTTTTTTTATAATATATATCTTATTTATTTTATGTTTTATTTATTTATTTTATATTTAATAATATATATAGCTATATTATAATATAAAACTAAATCAAATAAAATAAAACTAATATATATAATATAATATAATGATATTATATATATTAGTTTTATTTTATTTTTTTAACTTATTACTATATATGTTATTTTTTTCTTTGGATCTCCCACATATTACTAAATTAGCCTCCAAAATATAAAAATCAATCTAGTTTGAAGGAAAACCTTAACAACTATTTTTTTTGTTTGTGTTTTTCCCTTTTTTTTTTCTTTTATAATTTACCTTTTTTCCAAGCTCAATCTTGCCCTTATTTTCATTTATTTTTCTCTATTTCCCCATTTTTAGTCACCCTCTTTTTCCCACTCATTTGTCCTCCTTTTATTTTTATTTCCTTTTCTTTATTATATTTATTTTGTTATTTATTTTTTTCTAATCTATTAATATTAATATTAATAAATTACATATATTAATATATTGAATATATATAATAAGTATATAATACATTAACTAGTAACTATATTGTATTAATATAATATATAAAATATAGTATATTACTATATTAACTATATAGTATTAACTCTATATATATTGTTTCATCGAATGGATTAATTTCAATAATTTTTTATCATAAAAGGTTGGTGTATACCAAATAGTATCTATAAAGATTCACACTTTGAATGGTGGTCACAAATGAACAAACACTTAGCGGAGGCAGAAAAACAATATTAAAAAGGTTAAGGATTACCATTGATTCATAATAATATGTGCCACATTGATTTACCCTTAACTGATTCTAGCGTATCCGTAGTCATATGGTCAAATATGTGACCCAATTAGGCAAAACGATGGCATAGAGGGTAGACCAAGTCCATGGAACTAATTGTGAAGTGGATTGACTAAGTGCACTATGTTGTCACTTTGTTCTCTTCATCCCCTCTTGTCTTTTATCAAAGAATCCCTATATTGAATCAATGCTAAAAAAATAAATCTTCGATCAACAAAGAGTGACTATGATCATTCATAAGCTATTAGTGTACCATTAGTGTACCAATTAATAACCAATACTTGTCACATGAAACGTTGAGGATTTTATTGGGAATGAATATGAAATTGGCGATGTAATTCAAATTCCATTATTATATTTAGGAATGAATGTGAAATTGGTGAGGGTTAAATTGCCATAGAAGGATGTTTAGCCAACAAGTATGTAGAAACTGCTTGGTAGACGATAAGCACATTCAACTGGATATTGAATGAATCAATCTATAATGTAACAATTTACTAAATTTTAACACTAGATGGATTTAGAGACCCCCTAAAACGGGATCTCTGAATCCATATGCAGTGATAAAATTTAATAAATTATACAAATTCATTGTCAAAATTGTAATTTTCTATTGTTGGAGTGACACAACTAAAAATGACCAAATAAATGACCAATTGTTATGTGGTCATTTTTAGTATAGTTTTGATCTCGTAACCAAATTCGTCATTTATCTTGGTCATTTTCAGTTTATTTTTTATCCCGTGACAAAATTGGTCATTTATCTTGGTCAGTTTTAGTTAGCTCCCTTAAAATTTCTCAAATTTGGTCATTTATCCCTTGAAAAAATCGTGGTGACTAAATTTTTTGGTCACTTAGTCACTTATCTCTCATTTTGTACTAATGCATCCTCTGGATTTGAACCAATGGCCTCCTAGGAGGAAACACATGTTTTTAACCCTTATGCCCACTCAAATTGTAAGATAGCCTCACAAACATGAAGGAGGTGTCCAATATTTGGTTTGCAAATGTTTTTGGGGATGTAGAAAATGAGATAAAGAAGATAGAAAATGAGTCATTAGATTTTTATACCCATGTAACCACAACCCCTCCAGCGCTCATAAACTTTGGAAGAACTTGATTTATTGGAAACCCAAATAAAAAATATTATAGCATGGGAAGTGTCTCAATGGTAGATGAAAAGAAAAATTCATATGGCCCGGAAAAGGGGATAAGAACATTGCACTTTTTTGCAAACAAGTTTCAACGTCACACAAAGATCATTATTTAGATTGAGGAATCATCGACCATGAAGGTCAAATTTATGAAAAATTTGAAGATATAAGTTCAGCGAGGAATCTTCACTTCAAATATATTTATTGACAACCAAATGGAGAATCATTGAGCAGTGTGTTATTCAAGACAACAACTTCCAATGTTCAAGTACTCAGTGGACACCCCTCCTACCTTCTTCCCTTAATGATTGCGATCAATAAAATGGTAAGATATGGTATTTACTAGTAAAACTAGATTTCTTGTCCCTTCTCCTCCACAACATCTTGGCTTAGAGAAAGGGAAGCCTTGAAGGGTTACAAATAAAATTTCATTATCTATATAATAAGGGATTGTGGTCTACTTGTAAAATTATATCACTAAAGGTACTTATTATGGTTCACAAATTGGCCTTATTCTTATTCAAGAACTAGTTCATAAAAAATGATGTGCAAAAACTTGCACAACAAGTCCCTACCAAGATTGGATTTTGACTATTTTAATCCTAATGGATTTTTAGGAGTAATAGTGACATCATAGAAAGGGGAATTTCAACATTTTCAATAGTTTAAAATAATCTAACGATTCTCTAGAAACTTTATAATCACAAGATATCAATGGAAATATTGATCATTTAAATGTATATGAGCACTTGGAAGACATATAATTATTTTGGCAAGATTTAGTGGAAAAGGGAATTTTGGAATCCTTGGTCATTATTGTTAGGGTTACTTAAATCTCATCACCTCAAGAATAGAAAAATTGTGTCAAAATGTTAGGGAGGACCCATTGGTATACTTCTTTAGATTAGACTTGTTTAGAAAATAAAATATAATTGATATGGAACCAATTTCAACTGCACCAACATGGAGTAATAAGAGGAAGCAGTAAAAAATATATGGGAAAGATATTGGATATGTTCCTCATCAAGGATGTATTCTTTCTTGACCACTTCGATTACATTGATTGACTCTTTATTGGATGGTTTTTTTACTCATAATATTGCGTAGAGGTGTATATACCCTACCATCCTTTGTATTTGAACCAATGGCCTCCTAAAAGGAAACAAATGAAGTTTAAATTTTATTCCCACTCAAGTTGTAGTATAATCTCACGAAAATGAAGCAGGTGTCCAGAATATTTGGAGTACATTCTTTTTGTGGGGGGTGTAGAAAATGAGATAAAGAAGATAGAAAATGAGTGATCATATTTGTATTCCCATGTAACCACAACCCTCCCAATGCTTGCAGTATCAGAGGAACTTGATTTATTGGTAACCCAAAGAAAAAAATTTATAGCATGGGAAGTGGCCCAATGGTAGATGAAAAGAGAATCCATACGGACCCAAGAAGGGGATAGGACCATTGTATTTTTTTCGCAAACAAGTTGCAACACACAAATCTCACTATTCCATTTGGAGAATCATGGACCATCAAGGTCAAATTTATGAAAGATTTGAATATATAAGCTCAGTGAGGAATCTTCACTTCAAAATTATTTATAGAAAACTAAATGCAGAACCATTGAGCATTGTTCCATTCGTGGTAGAAAATTCCCCATTCAAATACTCAATGGACACCCCTCCTCACCTTCTTCCCTTGCTAATTGTGATCAATAAAATAGTTAGAGATGGTATTTACAGGAAAAACTAGATGCTTGGACTTCTCCCCCACAACCTCTTGGATTAGAGAAATGGAAGCCCTGAAGGAGGGTTCCAAATAATAAATCATTCTCTAGATAATAAGGGATTTGGATGTACCTATAAAATTATATCCCTGCAGATACTTATTATGCCTCAAAAATTGGCCTTATTATTATTTAAGAAGTAGTTCATCAAAAACAGCCTACAAAAACTTTCTCAAGAAGCCTTGTTAGGATGGGATTTTGACTATGTGAATGCCAATGGATTGTTAGGACTAACAATGATAGCATATACTGGGGGATTTCAACATTTTTCAGTCGTTTAAAATCAAATAAATATGCTCTAGTGAATTTATAATCATAAAATACCAATGGAAATATCCATATTTTAAATGTTTATGAGCCCCCACAATACAAATAATTATTTTGGCAAGATTTAATGGAATAATAATTTTGGAATCCCTAGCCCTTATTGTCAGGGGATAATTAAATCTCATTACCTAAGGAATAGAAAATTTGCACCAAAATTCCAGGGAAGATTCATTGGTGGTATTCTTCATATTAGACTTGTTTGAAAAAAAAACTAATTGATATCAAACCAAATTCAATTTCAACAACATGGATTAATAAGAGGAAGGAGTCAAAATATATGGGAAAAATATTGGATATGTTCCTCATCAAGGATTTATTCTTTCTTGACCACTTTGATTACATTTACCGAATATTCACACAATGTATTTCTTATCCTAAGGAGTCACAATAATTTAACTGTTGAAGTATACATAGGTGTACATACCCTACCCTCCTTTGGGTTTAAACCAATGACCTCCTAGGAGGAAACACATGTTCTTAACCATTATGCCCACTCATGGTATAGCATAATCTCATAAAAATGAAGGAGGCATCCAAGATTTGGTGTACAAATTTTCTTGAAGATGTAGCAAATGAGATAAAGACGATATAAATTGATTCATTATGTTTGTATGCCCATGTAATTGCAACCCCTCCAATTCTGACAAAATCAGAGGAACTTGGATTATTGGAAACAAAGAAAAAATATTATAGCATGGGAAGTGGCCCAATGGTATATGAAAAGAAAATCCATATGGACCTGAAAAGGGGATAGGAACATTGCATTTTTTCATAAACAAGTTACTACACACAAATCTCACTATTGTATTTGGAGAATCATGGAGCATCAAGGTCAAATTTATGAAATATTTGAAGATATAAGTTCACGGAGGACACTTCACTTCAAATATATTTATAGACAACAAAATGTAGAATCATTGAGTAGTGTTCTTTTTGTGGCAGCAACTTCCCCCATTCAAGTACTCAATGGAAAACCCTCCTTTCCTCTCCCTTGATGATTGTGATCAATAAAATGGTTAGAGATGGTATTTGCAGGAAAAACTACAATGTTTGGACTTCTTCTCAACAGCTTCTTGGCCCCAAAATAGCATTCTATGTTGAGAATTGCCTAGAAATTGTACAATGATACCATTATCGAAGCTAAATATCTCCAATGTGGTTGGTCACACTGCCTAAATACCCCCCTTGGCCAATTGAGGATTTACTTCTGTTATCCTCAAGTTCTTTAATATCATCCATAGGTGACATCAACCAACAAAAAGTCCATGTTATATGGAATCCAAAGATGTGCTTTTCTAGAGGTGATCTCACTGATCCTTTGTTGTTGCATAATTTTCCCTATAGCTTTTGAATGATGCCAAGGTGCACTATAGATATAGTTTTCCCTGTAGGTTTAGAAACCAAGAGAGAGGGCCTAATATGAATTAGCATGTGTAGGAATAGGAGGAATAGGGACCTAATACATCACTATTGTTGCATCAAATTCTTAGTAGATAGCAAGAAAACAATATTATTTTTTGAAAGAATTTTTAAACATGAATATACTAATTTATTTTTCTTTGTATTTGTTGCTTGATCTGAGACATTGTTAGTTGTTGTAACATTACTTTTATGGTGTTCTATTCACTAATTTTTAATTTATGTTGTATTCAAATCCATATATACAATCTTAGTTGGATTTACCATATTCTACAATATGCCTAATAAATTCAAGGTACCCTTTAATATCTACATAAGTTGGATTTTCCTTGGAATATCTCCCAGATTGTTCCTTGTGCGAGTTGATTTTTCCACTTTGTGATTTCCATGATGTTTTGATTTTTCTTAATCTTGATTGTTTACAGAACTCTCTAACACATACATAGGGTATATGAAACAATTATTATGTTTTTCACAATAAATTAAGTAATGATATGGACTTGATCCATAAATAGAATGAGAGATGGTAACTAACATTGATTACAATTCCTTGAGGGAATACAGAACAAAAAATGCGGATATTTGGGTGAAAGATGAATTGTATCCAATCAACCCTATGTCCCACTCTCATTTTGATTTCAAAACAATAACATGGCTATGCAATTTTGCATGCCATGGAAAGAGTGGTCTTCAGGGATACTGCAAAAACTTGGAAGGTAATAGTATTTCTTTTGTATAGAAAATTGATGAAATTGATTTAAATGTATGGAATCTCCAGCAGAAAAATATGATTCAATGTCAAGAAAACATAATATTAAACCAAAGAAACAACAACTTATTGAAATAAACTGAGAGTTTTAAAACTAATATTTGTCATCTAAAAAAACGTATTTGCAATGAAGGAAACTCCAACTAGGTGGAGGAATAGATCAAAAGAAATGAAAAAATATCATTTTTGGAAAAGACTCGAGGTGCTTATAAGAAAAGAGTGTATCAATTAAAGTATATATTAGATCCAAGTTTTATAGATTCTGTGGACTTTTGCAAAACTACATTAAAAAAAAACATTTTACCAATGCTTAAACAATCAAAATTTTATGCTTTGAGGAAATAAGTAGTTAACCAATTCATTGCAAACATGACAATTGATGTAAAAGATGTTGAAGGAGTTTGTGATGGTAAGGGGATTATAAGGGAAGCATATGCAAGTATTTTTAAATTTCTAAGAAAATGAATGTTGAATGTTGGCATTAACAAGGAAGAGCATGCAATACATAATAAAAAAATTGTTGATCCAATGGGAGATGCATATCATTTAGAAATGATGCATGAAGTTGCAAGTAAGAGTAAAAATAAATTACCAAGTGAAATTATTCTGTTAGTTAAAAAAATAACTTGTGGTTTTACCTTAAACGAGTATTACAGTTGATGGTGAGGTACTGTGATGTCTCTACCGAAGAGGCATGTTGGAAGATGATTGTTGTGATAAAATCAGATGAGATGGAGCTAGTCAACAATGAAAAATGAAATAGTTTCAATCAAATTAATGAATCATGTATTACATCCAAAACTTGATAATACAAGTAATAAATATTTTCAAGTTTATTCTGAAGATCACCTTTTCTGGTTGGGAATTTTTCGTGTCAACAAGGAGTCCCATGAGTCCTTGAATTTTTTTTTTTTGTAGCAAAACATCTTTTTAATATCAGTTATGGTTTCACATACTATAAGATAATAATTGTGTGTGCAAATATATGGTTCATATTTTATGGAACGACATCTTGCAACTGATTTAAAAACTTTTAAGTGCGTGTACAATATTTCTCATGGTGCAAATGAAACACAGTTTCTTATATTGCATACAGAAAAAACAAGAAGATCATATTTGGAAAGTGATATTTTTATTTTTTTTAAAGATATTCCACCTAATCGTGATGAACTTGATTCAAATATAGATATTATCCTTCCCATACCATTGATGAGGGCGCACATGTGCACTTTGCATGCATTTGAGAAAATTCTTGATAAAATGGTATATTTATCGATTTTGGTTGTTTGGGGCAAAAACTCGTAAGATGAAAGTAAAAAATCAATTGAGGCCATTGAATGTGTTCTTTGAAAAGTAGGTTTGTATGGTGGACATATCAAAATTGAAAAGGATACTAAGAGGTCAAGTACAAGAGGTAATATTCGACAAATACATCAATGTTAGGTGTCAAGGCACATCGTTTTCTTGAAAAGAAATGTGGAAATGGATGTTTCGGGTTGTATGAATGTTTAATTAGTGCAAAATATAATTAAGATCATGGATGGCATGAATCAAATAGAAATAAAAATCATGTTTGGAGATCACTTTCATCTTTGTTTTTGTTGACGGATAAGGAAAAACTCATAGAAGGTGATGCATAGCATTTCAAGAAGCTATTAGAAACTTCATTAAACAAATGAAAGAAGCTTGGGGAGATAACCATATGACACATCATATGGTATGCATATTTAATTTACATCCCACTAGTATTATGTTTGTGTGATTTTCCTTAATTTATATGTTATATTCTAAATTAAGTTCAATTTGTACATTTGTTTAGACTTATAACTATAGATTGAACTATGTATGTATGTAGCATCAGTTCTTTGCACATGGGCCATGGTTTGCAATAGTATATGGAATATTGTCCATTTTGGGTGCATAAGGTATGGATAAATTGTATAAGATAGATCGTACCATTTACCATAGATGCACACAGAAAGGAGGGGGTTCCAATCATTTAGTTGTTCTTCTACAAATGGGTTAGGCATTTTATAGGAATACAATTGATGGATTTAATAAGAAAAACACCTTCCAGAAACAATTGAGCTTGGTAGAGTGATAAAACAAGCAATGCTAAGTAGAAAATTCAAGAGATCAGAGGTTTCTGAAGGTGTAGTTATGACAAGTGCAAGGTATGCAATCTTCATGTTAACTCTTCTTCCTTCTCCATTTAATTTATTTATTGAATTTTAGAGGCTCATTATCATTATTTTTTATAGATGTGACCCTATATCAACGGGACCTTCCACAAGCCATTAATATTGCATATAAGTGTATTCTTTATCAAGAAATTATGTAAGTTATAAAGTTTATAATATTCACAATTATGTGTCAAATAATTGTGTATTCTTGAAAGTAACAAGATCTTAGATTCCAAAAAAATTGATAGTTACAACTTTTTTGTTTTGTTTTCTTATGTACTTGTTTTTTTCAATAATTTGAGTGCATTATTTGAATTATTTTTGTGTGTGCAACAATTTTATTAATTTTAATTATTTCAACATGGTACATATGGTACTCACTATCATATCATTCACTATTTTCTAGAATAGGAAAGAACATGGACATATACAAATTCAATTTCTAGGTACACTACCTTAACCTATTCATGCATGAGTATAATTTTTAGTTGTAAAAATTCAATATTGTTGAAATCAAAATTCTAGAAAAATATGTTTATCGGTATCAAAACTAACCTACTTATTCTACATGAAAAAAAGTACAACATGAACATTTCGACACCAATGGCCCAAAAATCCATTTTCTATATGCTTTGGAATTCATCAAGTTAAAAAATACCTCTGTAGTAGTAGTTAGTTATTTGGTGAGTCTTGCATTATTTCTAGTTGTCACTAGTCAAAGTTGGATAAATTATATGATTGGAGTAAAAGTTTCATCCGTCCAACTAATACGTGAATAAATAATCTGATATCTGTTATATGTTATTTGTAAATAAATATTCTCATATATATGTTCAGCCATTGTTCTTGAGTAGTGTTTACTAGGTTTCATCCTTTCATACAGTATGTAATAAAAATCCCACATATGTTATAATAAAAAGAGTATTTTGTGTTTATATTTATTTACCATACACAACCTTTGCATGATTTTATTATGTCAAAGATTTATTGTGGAGAAGTATCCTATGTCTAGATTTGTGTCCATTTAATATGTATCTAATTAACTTTTAGTAATAAATGCCATTATTTAAATTTCCCCAAATTATATAGAAAGATTAATTTTCAATGAATGGTTTGAGAAGAAGAGCTGTGGACACAAAATTTCAAACTAGGTAAAAATTTTCTCGCATCACTTTTAATAAGTTATATTTCTTTCTTGGCATTAGTTTTTGGCTTTTATCCTTTGGCAATATAGTCCATATGATGGACTTGTAAAGTTTTACCAAATCACATGATTACTTAGTCAATGTGTTGAGTCTTTTCCATAGTTCATATCCCACACACTTTGATATTCAAATTGAGTAGAGTGGAATATCATAAATATTTCTACAATATTCTCACTATTGTTGGTTGAAATTGTCCCGTATCCTCCATGTCTCACACAGATTTATATTCAAATTGAGTATAGTGGACTGGCATAAATGTTGCTACATGATTCTCATTATTGTTGGTTAAAATATGCCCTTTGCTCCTAACATTTTCCTACTGAATCTCATCTTCAAATAATACTTTCAAGAGGTTATTCAAATATTATGTATACCTACCACAGAATTCAACACTATGTATACGTTACGGAATTCACAAAGGATGGTTGTGATGGTTAAATCCTTTGCTGTAATAAAAGGTACTTGAATAAAGGCATGGATTTCTTGCAAGAAATTTTTATTAAAAGATTTCTTTATTTCTCGCAAACTATATTTATTAAAAGATTGTTTGATATAGGCTACACCATGAAAGTTTTGCCAACTTCAGTTTGATTTTCACCCCTGAGAAAGGAGAGGGTGAATCTCATATGGCCACAAATATGATATAGTCAAATTACATACAGAGACTATACAGTCAATATGGTGTGGTAAGGATGTTGATTTATTCACTATCTGATGATTTGACATGCATATGGTATCATCATAAGAAAAAATATTAGGCATGGCATACATGGGTGAAACAGGGCTATTTTATGTTTCCTCCATGTAGATTGTAATGTTGGTTACAAAGAATTCAATCTCTCTGACTATGTCGGAGGAGGATAGCCTAATTAAAAACTTATAATAAAATATACTTTAGGTAATTATGGTGTTGGTTCAACTGATACCAATTTTATGAAGTTGACATCACCTAATTCTATAGACACACCTTGAGCTTGAGCTTGCCAAAGTCCACCAATACGATAAACATGTATGTCATATTATTTATGAATAGTCACTAACACTCTCTACCAACTTTATTATCACATGTAATATATTGGTCCTCCCCATAGTCTATTCTCGTGTGGCCGCTAATAATTGCTCCACTATCCCTAGCTCTGAAAAAACACTGCACTTCCATCTATAATCGAATCAGTTACACAGATAAAACTGCAAATCAAGTAAACAGTCTACCCTAAAGTTTCCATTCTCTAGTTGAATATCAAAATGGTCATCAAATATAGTTGAAATTATGCACTCAGTTTTCACTTTCAACTCTCATTAAAAATAGTACAATTGTCAAAACACTCTTGGACACAATTGTTGGTTAGTTGGAGACATATCCACTATCTTTATCTTATGCTTAATGACAACTTTATGCCAACTGGAACAAAATAGATAAATTAAATATAGTTGAATCCACCTCCATATATTTCTTAACTTTTTCTAAGAAATAACATTTTGTACCATATCCCTCAGTAAAGTCTTTTCAATTAGCTAAAACCATCCGCTGTTGCCAAACCAAGAAATGACATTCTCCCTAGATAGTACTGGTCTTTCTATACCGTGCCTATAAAACTGAGTTTGATGTTGTCAATATTTTATATGTTAGACTAGATATCACTAGTGTTCATTTCAAATTCACATCAGTAGCATATGCAGAATCACTGATAAAAACACAATCACAATATAGACACAATATTTATCCTGGGAAAACCTCAAGGGGAAGAAACCAAAAAAAGTTCCTCTGTATAAGATATAACCCCAAAAAAGGTATTCTCCTCCTTGATGTTTCGTCTCTCTCTCTCTCCTATGCGCTACACAAGTGAGTGTGTTTGTGTTCAAATAAGAATCACTACACTTCTATTTATACACATTGAGCCAATTGAATTTTACCCTAAGCAAATCAGCCCCACTAAACTGTCTGGGATGACTTCACCTAGGAAGACTCAAAACAATATTTTATATAATTCATTAGGGTACTAATCACCCGAATTACAATGGAGGCTTTACCTCATGACTCTATGATGACCAATTACAATAGTGACACCCCAATGGAGGAATAATAACATCTCCCTTGGCTTACATCAGTAAAATACATTTAGAATATCCTTTGAAGTTAAAATATTAAACACTCCCCCTTAACGAGAAGGTTATTATACTAACAACATCATCATAGGATTGTTGTAGGCACAACAGATCCCATGTTTTTAATAAAACATGAGAACCCTGATTTTACATGTAAGGTATGTTTTATGAATTTCTTAAGTCATTTTGGGGCCCTCAAAACGTTTATCATAGTTTCTATGATTTGAATTAGATAAATTATTCTGATTTATGCATGTTTTTAGTGCTTTTTGGTGGATTGCTGAAGACTACTTCCTGCATCCTGCAACTCGCAATGTGGATTGTGGGATCTTGAAGTTTACTATTTGCGAGTTTTCATCCCGCAATGTGAAATGCGGGATGCATAAACATTTTTATAAGTGCAGTCGGTCAACCCACAACCTGCATCCTGCAAGTTTCGAATTGTGGATTGCGGGAATTATTTGATTTATGATTGTGTTGTGTGGATTGTGGGAAGTTTGTATGCCATGGAAAGAGTGGTCTTCTAGGATATTGCAAAAACTTGGAAAGTAATAGTATTTCTTTTGTATAGAAAATTGATGAAATTGATTTAAATGTATGGAATCTCCAATAGACAAATATGATTCAATGTCAAGAAAACATAAGATTAAACCAAAGAAACAACAACTTATTGAAATAAATCGAGAGTTTTAAAACTAATATTTGTCATCTAAAAAAAAGTATTTGCAATGAAGGAAACTCCAACTAGGTGGAAGAATAGATCAAAAGAAATGAAAAAAATATCATTTTTGGAAAAGACTGGAGGTGCCTATAAGAAAAAAGTGTATCCATTAAAGTATATATTAGATCCAAGTTTTACAGATTCTGTGGATTTTTGCAAAACTACATTAAAAAAAACATTTTACCAATGCTTAAACAATCGAAATTTTATGCTTTGAGGAAATAAGTAGTTAACCAATTCATTGCAAACATGACAATTGATGTAAAAGATGTTCAAGGAGTTTGTGATGGTAAGGGGATTATAACGGAAGCATATGCAATTATTTTTAAATTTCTAAGAAAATGAATGTTGAATGTTGGCATTAACAAGGAAGAGCATACAATAGATAATAAAAAAATTGTTGATCCAATGGGAGATGCATATCATTTAGAAATGATGCGTGAAGTTGCAAGTAAGAGTAAAAATAAATTACCAAAGTGAAATTATTCCGTTAGTTAAAAAAATAACTTGTGGTTTTACCTTAAATGAGTATTACAGTTGATGGTGAGGTACTGTGATGTCTCTACCGAAGAGGCAGGTTGGAAGTTGATTTTTGTGATAAAATCAGATGAGATGGAGCTAGTCAACAATGAAAAATGAAATAGTTTCAATCACATTAATGAATCATGTATTACATCCAAAACTTGATAATACAAGTAATAAATATTTTCAAGTTTATTCTGAAGATCACCTTTTTTGGTTGGGAATCTTTCGTGTCAACAACGAGTCCCATGAGTCCTTGATTTTTTTTTTTAGAAAAACATGTTTACAATCAGTTATGGTTTCACATACTGTAAGATAATAATTGTGTGCACAAATATATGGTTCATATTTTATGGAACGACATCTTGCAACTCATTTAAAAACTCTTAAGTGCGTGTACAATATTTCTTATTGTGCAAATGAAACACAGTTTCTTATATTGCATGCAGAAAAAACAAGAAGATCATATTTGGAAAGTGGTATTTTTTTTTTTTTTTTAAGATATTCCTCCTAATCGTGATGAACTTGATTCAAATATAGATATTATCCTTCCCATACCATTGATGAGGGCGCACATGTGCACTTTGCATGCATTTGAGAGAATTTTTGATAAAATGATATATTTATCGATTTTGGTTGTTTGGGGCAAAAACTCATAAGATGAAAGTAAAAAATCAATTGGGTCCATTGAATGTGTTCTTTTAAAAGTAGGTTTGCATGGTGGACATATCAAAATTGAAAAGGATACTAAGAGGTCAAGTACAAGAGGTAATATTCAACAAATACATCAATGTTAGGTGTCAAGGCACATCGTTTTCTTGAAAATAAATGTGGAAATGGATGTTTCGGGTTGTATGAATGTTTAATTAGTGCAAAATATGATTAAGATCATGGACGTCATGAATCAAATACAAATAAAAAGCATGTTTGGAGATCACTTTCATCTTTGTTTTTGTTGACGGATAAGGAAAAACTCATAGAAGGTGATGCATAGCATTTCAAGAAGCTATTACAAACTTCATCAAACAAATGAAAGAAGCTTGGGGAGATAACCATATGACACATCATATGGTATGCATATTTAATTTACATCCCACTAGTATTATGTTTGTGTGATTTTCCTTATTTTATATGTTATATTCTAAATTAAGTTCAATTTGTACATTTGTTTAGAATTATAACTATAGATTGAACTATGTATGTATGTAGCATTAGTTCTTTGCACATAGGCCATGGTTTGCAATAGTATATGGAATATTGCCCATTTTCGGTACATAAGGTATGGATAAATTGTATAAGATAGATCATACCATTTACCATAGATGCACACAGAAAGGAGGGGGTTCCAATCATTTAGTTGTTCTTCTACAAATGGGTCAGGCATTTTATAGGAATACAATTGATGGATTTAATAAGAAAAACACCTTCCATAAACAATTGAGCTTGGTAGAGTGATAAAACAAGCAATGCTAAGTAGAAAATTCAAGAGATCAGAGGTTTCTGAAGGTGTAGTTACGACAAGTGCAAGGTATGCAATCTTCATGTTAACTTTTCTTCCTTCTCCATTTAATTTATTTATTGAATTTTAGAGGCTCATTATCATTATTTTTTATAGATGTCACCCTAAATCAACGTGACCTTCCACAAGCCATTAATATTGCATATAATTGTATTCTTTATCAAGAAATTATGTAAGTTATAAAGTTGATAATATTCACAATTATGTGTCAAATAATTGTGTATTCTTGAAAGTAACAAGATCTTAGCTTCCAAAAAAATTGATAGTCACAACTTTTTTGTTTTGTTTTCTTATGTACTTGTTTTTTTCAATAATTTGAGTGCATTATTTGAATTATTTTTGTGTGTGCAACAATTTTATTAATTTTAATTATTTCAACATGTTACATATGGTACTCACTATCATATCATTCACCATTTTCTAGAATAAGAAAGAACATGGACATATACAAATTCAGTTTCTAGGTACACTACCTTAACCTATTCATGCATGAGTATAATTTTTAGTTGTAAAAATTCAATATTGTTGAAATCAAAATTCTAGAAAAATATGTTTATCGGTATCAAAACTAACCTACTTATTCTACATGAAAAAAAGTACAACATGAACATTTCGACACCAATGGCCCCAAAATCCATTTTCTATATGCTTCGGAATTCATCAAGTTAAAAAAGACCTCTATAGTAGTAGTTAGTTATTTGGTGAGTCTTGCATTATTTCTAGTTGTCACTAGTCAAAGTTGGATAAATTATATGATTGGAGTAAAAGTTTCATCCGTCCAACTAATATGTGAATAAATAATCTGATATCTGTTATATGTTATTTGTAAATAAATATTCTCATATATGTTCAGCCATTGTTCTTGAGTAGTGTTTACTAGGTTTCATCCTTTCATACAATATGTAATAAAAATCCCACATATGTTATAATAAAAAAAGTATTTTGTGTTTATATTTATTTACCATACACAGCCTTTGCATGATTTTATTATGTCAAAGCTTTATTGTGGAGAAGTATCCTCTGTCTAGATTTGTGTCCATTTAATATTTATCTAATTAACTTTTCGTAATAAATGCCATTATTTAAATTTCCCCAAATTATATAGAAAGCTTAATTTTCAATGAATGGTTTGAGAAGAAGAGCTGTGGACACAAAATTTCAAACTAGGTAAAAATTTTCTCGCATCACTTTTAATAAGTTATATTTCTTTCTTGGCATTAGTTTTTGGCTTTTATCCTTTGGCAATATAGTCCATATGATGGACTTGTCAAGTTTTACCAAATCACATGATTAATTGCTCAATTTGTTGAGTCTTGTCCATATTTCATATCCCGCACACTTTGATATTCAAATTGAGTACAGTGGAATGCCATAAATATTTCTACAATATTCTCACTATTGTTGGTTGAAATTGTCCTGTATCCTCCATGTCTCACATACATTGATATTCAAATTGAGTATAGTGGACTGGCATAAATGTTGCTACATGATTCTCATTATTGTTGGTTGAAATATGCCCTTTGCTCCTAACATTTTCCTACTGAATCTCATCTTCAAATAACACTTTCAAGAGGTTATTCAAATATTATGTATACCTACCACAGAATTCAACACTATGTATACGTTATGGAATTCACAAAGGATGGTTGTGATGGTTAAATCCTTTGCTGTCATAAAAGGTACTTGAATAAAGGCATGGATTTCTTGCAAGAATTTTTTATTAAAAGATTGCTTTATTTCTTGCAAGCTATATTTATTAAAAGATTGTTTGATATAGGCTACACCATGAAAGTTTTTCCAACTTCAGTTTGATTTTCACCCTTGAGAAAGGAGAGGGTGAATCTCATATGGCCACAAATATGATATAGTCAAATTACATACAGAGACTATACAGTCAATATGGTGTGGTAAGGATGTTGATTTATTCGGCCTTGCACTGAACCAGTTTACCCGTGCTGTGGATAGGGATGTTGCTCCCGCCTTTATCTGGACGTCTCCTTGGGAACGACATTACTCTCTTTCTGTCCCCACGATCTTTTTCTGGTGTTTATACCCTTACCTGGTCCTGTGACTAGGGTTTCTTATTGGTTTGCAGGTTGGCTGGTGCGGTCAGTCTCTCGGAGTCCCTCCCCTTAGCTGGGGGACTAGTACCAACCAAGGGTAAAAAAATTGGGAAGAAAATCGCTTTCAGACTGACAGCACTCGGTTTTTTTGGCTGGGTACAGACAACCTGCTCCGGTTACATTTTCATTTGGTTTTTTTCTCTTTGTCTGCCTTTTTTTCGGACTGGTTGACTTGGGTACCCTTTTTCTCGGGGTGCTGGGTATCACGTGCCCTACCACTTGCATGAGTGCTCTGTCACTTCCTGGATTTAACGTGCCCTGTATCTTTCGCTCCGTTGGGGTTATTACCTAAGTTGCTGGCGGGTTAATATTATTATCCATTTTGCCTTGCAGCCATATCCCTTATGGGTTTATTTGAGAAGGCTCCCGGGTTCTCTTACCCTTGCCAGGGTTTATCATGATTCTTTGTCAGTCCTCTTCTCCGGGATTGGGTCACTGCTCGGTATCTTCTACTGTCACTGTCGTCTTACTACTTGGGGGTTTGACTTTTGTGCCCTGTTTTTCGAAGACCAGGTAGTGGACGCGTTTGGTTACTCCATTCTGCCCTCGGGAGGACCGGTTGTGGTGGACTCCACGATATTATAACTTTTTTTCTGTGGTCACAGCTTCCGACATAATGTAGGATCAGATCCCCTGGTCTCGTTCCCGCCGAAAAAGGAATGCAAAGCACATCAAGGCTCAGGAGGGGCATTACAGGTTTTTCCTTGGCCACGATATATACATGGATATAGTGTCTACCCTCTGTACACATGCTCTGATTGGGCGTCTAGAGTATGCTCGAATGAACAAGTCTGAATGGGTCGAATGGGCAAATTTGAATTGGAAGCTACTAATAAATTATGTTCCCACGATCAGTTTATTATCCAGGGGTTGGATTGTCTTTGTATTTATAGAAGAGGCCCACTGTTCGCAGATATTATATGGCATTTGGCGTATGGGTTCTGGTTCCTTGGTGTTGGACCACTGGCACCCACATTTTGATCCTCTTAAAGAAAGGATTGTCAAGCGACACCTATGGGTATTACTTCCCCATTTACCCTTCCCCTTATGGAATAAAAATGTGCTGGAGGGTGTCTCCAACACCATTGGAAGGTTCATGGCATTCGAGCCTAATTTTCTTTTGGTTTTTGACAAAAGAGTTACGGAATTCCTTGTAGAAATGGATACATCGTCAGGGTTACCAGCGGAATATGGAAATACTCTGCGGGGAACGTTTATTAATTCAAAAGCTGGATTATCTTAGGGTTCCTTTCAGATGCAATATTTGTCATGAGACTGGACACCTAAGGTGACATTGTCCATCTCTGCGCTCTAATATCGATGATTCGGGTTCTGACTCACACCTGTCAACTGGTATAAAATATCACAATTTATCCCGGTCACCACCAGGTACACATGAAAGGTCCTCCTTTCCTACTGAGTTAGTTTCTGTTTCTTATCTTAATGATATTGATGGTCTAATAATGTCCCACTCCAAGGATTCTCTGTCCAAAACCTTAACTCCACCTTTTTCTGATCGTGAGGTACCTTCCAATTTACCGCCGGCTGTAGCTTTGACTGGGGTGTCCACGTCTTCTATTGTGGAGTCGTCTCTCGCCTCCCGATCACCATCCTTTGCACTTGAGCCTTCTCCCTCTCCCACGTTGGTTGATGGTCCAAATGAGACTGCTATCTCACACTGCCTTCCCACGATGGGAACTTATATTAATCCTTCACCTAATACCTCTGCTGTCTCAATGCCTTTAGCCCTGGATTCCACTACATTTGGTGCCCCGGTACCCTCACTCACCTCTTCAGCTGATTTTCCGTCGTTGGGTAACTGGGACTCTTCACCCACTCTTCCCCCTTCCCCCTCCAGTCCTACAACTTCTCCATCATTCTCGGACCCATCCCTTAAACACACCCTCTCCATCTTCTCAGCATCTACTCCAACCTCACCCACTACTTTACCCCTGAACTCTATTCGTTTCTCCAATGTTACTATTCGGAAAAAAAAAGGGGAATAAGAATCTCCCCACATCATCTCCTCCGTACATACCCATTTCTACCCACATAAGAGAAGTTGATGCTACCCGGGGACTTAGAGACCTGTCTCCCCAACATGGTGCTCCATGAAGATTATCTCCCTTAATGTCCGTGGCCTAGGAGGTAAGGCCAAGCTTCATCGTCTCCGCACCCTCTTCCACTCGCTCAGGCCGGACATAGTCCTTCTCCAGGAAACCATGTGTAGCACCTTCCCTGCTTTATATGCTTTCTCTAAGATTTTCCCTAAGTGGGAGTTTTGTGCCACTGATGCCATAGGACTCTCTGGTGGTCTCCTCTCAGCCTGGGACCCTCAAAAATTCTGGTGCCGTGCTTATCATACATGTATTGGTATCCTCCTTCAGGCATCTTTCAGAGGTCTCTCTTACCCTTTATCTATCTTCAATTCTTATGGACCCTATAAGAACTGGGAAGATTTTTGGGATGCTGCACTCAAAAGTGGCTTACTCAGCTCCCCTAACCTGATACTTGGTGGTGATCTTAACTTGATTTTGAACTCTTCTAAGGTTTGGGGAAACAACCCCACGCCGGATCCCCTCTCTGGTTACTTCCTTGCACTTTTTGACTCCCTTGACTTACGAGACCTGGCTTCCTCTTCTGCTGGCCCTACGTGGCTAAATGGCCGTGTTGGATCTGATAGCATCAGCAAAAGACTGGACCGTTTTTTGATCTCGGGTTCTTTAATTCCTTTGCTTGGAACCCATAGAGTCTAGACACACTGTACGGACATTTCAGACCACTATCCTATCATTCTGGAATGGAACAGGCATAGGACCTCATTCAACTACCCTTTCAAGTTTAATAGGTCTTGGCTTAACGATCAAGAATTCTTGGATTGGGTGTCTTCCAAATGTTGCCTTCTCTCTCAGCCTGAAATGGATTCTGCACTTGACTCTCTCCTTTACAAGCTGCACTCTCTCAAACCGGAAACAAAACAGTGGATCAAGAATAAATAGACCCTTTTGGATGGGGACTTGATCAATATTGAACAATCTATCTCCTCCCTCCTCTTGTGCTCTTTCAGTGGTATCTTATCGGAAGGCGATTCGGCTCAACTTACCCTTCTCAGATCTCAGAGGAAATTGATTCTGAACCATTCTCTTCTCACCTGGCAGCTGAAAAGTAGATCTAAATGGGACCTGCATGGAGACTCTAATACAAAATACTTTCATATGCTTGCTTCTGGCCGGAGAAACCAGAACACTATTTTGTCCCTTTCTGATGAGGCTGGTACTACATTTGAGGATGAGACCTCTTTAAGAACACTTGCTGAATCACACTTTGCTAATATATTCAAAGATGATGGGGGAACTTGTATCCAGCACCAGCTAAAGGTTATCCTCCTTTATCCCATGATGATTACTGTTGAAAAGGTTGCAAACCTTACCTGTCAGGTTTCTCTTGGGGAAGTTGAACTTGCTCTGAAATCTTTTAGAAAAGATAGAATCCCGGGACCGGATGGATGGCCTATAGAGTTCTACCTTCATTTCTTTGATCTTATGGGGGCGGATCTACTCTCAGCAGTGGATTTGACCAGAGTCTCGGGAACCATTCCCTGTTCACCGAACTCTACTTTTATTGCTCTTATTCCCAAGAAGGATAAACCTCAGACCTTTGCTGACTTCAGACCAATTTCTCTTTGCAATCTTCTGTATAAACTTATCTCCAAAGTCATAGTGGTCAGATTAAAGCCCTTCCTGGACTCCGGCATTTCCCAGGAACAATATGGGTTCCTCAAAAACCAACAGATTGTTGATTCGTATTGTTCAGGAATCACTTCACTCTATCAAATCAAAAAATCTCTGTGCCTTCATCCTCAAGCTGGATCTCATTAAGGCTTTTGACAGGGTCAACTGGACCTTTATTCGCCTTATCCTTATTCAGATTGGTAATCCCCTACAAACTGTAAACTGGATTATGGGTTGTATTTCATCTGCCACCTTTGCTGTACTTGTCAATGGTTTGCCCACAAATTTTTTTCTTGCCTCAAGGGGCATTCGTCAGGGATGTCCTCTTTCCCCTTTGCTCTTCATCCTTGTCATCGAAGTCCTTAGTTTGTTAATTTCTGACGCCCATCGTCATGGCCTTATCCGTGGTGTCAAAATCACCTCTTCCCTTGCCCTGACACACCTTCTCTTTGTTGATGATGTATCCTCTTGGGTATGGGAACTCTCAAGGAATGGGAATCCTTTGAAGTGATTCTTGACACCTTTTGCAAAGCATTTGGCATGTCTATTAGTCTGGATAAATATCTCCTTCTACATAACTGCATACCTGCTCCTGAACTCATTAATCTCTCCAATGCTGTACCCTTTAAAATGCTCCCTATCACTGTGGGTTTCAAGTATCTTGGATTTTTCATCGAACCCATGGGGTACAGGGTCAAGGATTGGCTTTGGATTGTACAGAAATTTGAAAAGAAAATCAGTCTGTGGACCCACAAGCTTCTCTCTTTAGGAGGCAGGTTGGTGCTGGTTCAAGTTGTTCTCTCTAGCATCCCTGTTTGATGGATGGGTTTAGCTCCTTTACCGCTTTCCATCTTGCATAAACTCAAAAGCATTACCTTTTCATTCCTTTGGGGATCTTCAGGGCATTCTCATAAATACCATCTTGCTAACTGGATGGATTTATCTTAGCCAAAAAAATATAAAGGACGGGGCATCAAAAATTTTCTTTGGTTTAGCATTGCTCTCCGTCTTAAGACTTTTTGGAGAGTCCTTTTTTATGACAGTCTTTGGCATAGAGTCTTAATTTCAAAGTATCTGAGGCAGTCCACTATCATTTCTTAGCTCTGGTAAAAAAAGTTCAATACTAGGGGCGTATCTGCTATCTGGCGGGGGTTTATCCAAACTCTTCCTTGGATGGGTTCCCACCTCTCTTGGCAAGTTGGGGATGGGAATGATATTCTGATTGGTATTGATCCTGTGATGGGAAATTCTGCTTCCTCTCCCTTCCCTGATGATCTGTGAACATATTTGGAGGATCTGGGCATTTCCACTCTTGCTCAGGCACATAATTCTTTAACTGATGCAAATCACTACTGGTATACTACTGAAGATTTATATCTCGAAGGGGATTGGAAATATGTGTGGAACTCATTTATCAGTTGCCTGAATTTGAATGGCATTAGATTATCTACTAAACCTGACTCGCTGATATGGGAATATAATAAATTAAACGGGGTGATCACTGCTGCGACTGTGTATGATTGTATTGTCAATACACATCTTCATGATCCGGGCTGTCAACTGTTCTCACACCTTTGGTCGTGTCCCCTTCCAAGGAATTCTGGATGTTTTACGTGGCTGGTTTTAAATAATAAAATTCTCACCTGGGACAATTTACAGAAGAAGGGGAAAATTGGGCCGGGCATATGCTCCATGTGTTATGCAAATTTCGAGACTGTCAACCACATTTTCACTAGTTGTCCGATTTGGAGATGTATATTGGAGGCTGTATGTGATCAATTGCAGCTTCGTACTCCACCTACTGTTGAATCTATTATAGTTTTTTTTAAAGATTGGGTTGCCTCCTACCATCACATCTCTGCTCTGTATTACATCCCACATTTTACAATTTGGGCTGTTTGGAAAGCTCGCAACAGAGCTGTATTTGATGGCTGTAAGGTTAATATTTTATGTGTATTACATCAGATTCTATATGCTGCTCATACATCTTCCACTCGACCTGTCGCCAAGGGAAGGAATATAAAATCTGCCAGGCAGATTGGGCCTAAACCACTCATGATCTATCCATGTGGCTTCTTTGATGGTGCATCAACTTCTATAGCAGCGGGTGTTGGTTATTGTTTACATATCAATGAGAATCACCGTCTTGAATTTGCGCTAGGGGTTGGACATGGATCCAATACAAAAGCAGAAATCCTTGGACTTTGGGAAGGTCTGCACTCATCCCAAATGATGGGAATTCCTTTAGCCCGCATTTATGGTGACTCTCTGGTCATCATTCACTGGGCCAAAGGTATATCTTCTCTCTCCCCACCAGAGCTCCTTCACTGGTGTAGAGAGTCTCAAAACCTTCTCAAGAGCTTCAAATATCTCTCCATCATTCACATCTATCAGGAATATAATGGGATTGCAGACCGTCTTTCAAAACAAGCACTCACATACTCTCCTAGTTCTGGGTGTTTTTTTGAATATTTTGATGACCTTTTGGTCACATATGACTCTTTTAAGCTCATTTGAGCATGGCATTTGAGACTTGTTATGTTTATGGATCGAGTGCTTCTTTCGGACCGCAGCTCTGGTCCCATGTTTCCCGATAGGTAGGAATGATGATGTATGATCTCCAATATGATGAGGCAGATTTCTGATGGGATCACATTTATCTGTATTCCATTCTCCCCTGACACTTTCTGGATGTGTTTCGTTTACACTTATGATGTATTAACTGTTGATGTTTTTATTGCTGATGTATTCCCCCTATGGGTGGCTGTTACCAAAGCCCTTTGATTCTTAATAAAGAATACCAAGGACTGATTTTTTCTTCTGAAAAAAAGGATGTTGATTTATTCACTATCTGATGATTTGACAGGCGTATGGTATCATCATAAGAAAAAATATTAGGCATGGCATACATGGGTGAAACAGGGCTATTTTATGTTTCCTCCATGTAGATTGTAATGCTGGTTGCAAAGAATTCAGTCGCTCTGACTATGACGGAGGAGGATAACCTAATTAAAAACTTATAATAAAATATACTTTCGGTAATTCTAGTGTTGGTTCAACTGATACCAATTTTATGAAGTTGACATCACCTAATTCTATAGACACACCTTGAGCTTGAGCTTGCCAAAGTCCACCAATACGATAAACATGTATGCCATATTATTTATGAATAGTCACTAACACTCTCTACCAACTTTATTATCACATGTAATATATTGGTCCTCCCCATAGTCTATTCTCTTGTGGCCGCTAATAATTTCTCCACTATCCCTAGCTCTGAAAAAACACTGCACTTCCATCTATAATCGAATTAGTTACACAGATAAAACTGCAAATCAAGTAAATAGTGTACCCTAAAGTTTCCATTCTCTATTTGAATATCAAAATGGTCATCAAATATAGTCGAAATTATGCACTCAGTTTTCACTTTCAACTCTCATTAAAAATAGTACAATTGTTAAAACACTCCTGGACACAATTGTTGGTTAGTTGGAGACATATCCACTATCTTTATCTTATGCTTAATGACAACTTTATGCCAACTAGAACAAAATAGATAAATTAAATATAGTTGAATCCACCTTCATATATTTCTTAAAATTTTCCAAGAAATAACATTTTGTATCATATCCCTTAGTAAAGTCTTTTCAATTAGCTAAAACCATCCGCTGTTGCCAAACCAAGAAATGACATTCTCCCTAGATAGTACTAGTCTTTCTATACCGTGCCTATAAATCTGAATTTGATGTTGTTAATATTTTATATGTTAGACTAGATATCATTAGTGTTCATTTCAAATTCACATCAGTAGCATATGCAGAATCACTGATAAAAACACAATCACAATATAGACACAATATTTATCCTAGCAAAACCTCAAGGGGAAGAAACCAAAAAAAGTTCCTCTGTATAAGATATAACCCCAAAAAAGGTATTCTCCTCCTTGATGTTTCATCTCTCTCTCTCTCATATGCACTACACAAGCGAGTGTGTCTGTGTTCAAATAAGAATCACTGCACTTCTATTTATACACATTGAGGCAATTGAATTTTACCCTAAGCAAATCAGCCCCACTAAACTGTCTGGGATGACTTCACCTAGGAAGACTCAAAACAATATTTTATATAATTCATTAGGGTAGTAATCACCCGACATACAATGGAGGCTTTACCTTATGACTCTATGATGAACAATTACAATAGTGACACCCCGATGGAGGACTAATAACATCTCCCTTGGCTTACATCAGTAAAATACATTTAGAATATCCTTTGAAGTTAAAATATTAAACAGTCCCCCTTAACAAGAAGGTTACTCTACTAACAACATCATCATAGACTTGTTGTAGGCACAACAGATCCCATGTTTTTAATAAAACATGAGAACCCCGATTTTACTTGTAAGGTAAGTTTTCTGAATTTCTTAAGTCATTTTGGGGCCCCCAAAACGTTTATCATAGTTTCTATGATTTGAATTAGATAAATTCTTCTGATTTATGCATGTTTTTAGTGCTTTTTGGTGGATTGCTGAAGACTACTTCCCGCATCCTGCAACCCGCAATGTGGATTGTGCGATCTTGAAGTTTACTATTTGTGAGTTTTCATACCGCAATGCGGAATGCGGGATGCAGAAACATTTTTATAAGTGGAGACGGTCAACCCGCAACCCGCATCCTGCAAGTTTCGAATTGTGGATTGCGGGAATTATTTGATTTATGATTGTGTTGTGTGTTTCCGCAACCCACAATTGTGGATTGCAGATTGGGGAAAGGGTGTGTATATTTGCAAAATAAATTCCTACAATTCTTCTCCCACATTCTAGATCTTTGGTATTATTTGGATTGTTTCCTTTCTTATTGATCTCTAGCTTATATTTTCTCTTTTATTCATTTGATTTTCTTCTATGATCTTGGTGGTTAGATTATCATGTTATCTTTCGCATTCCCCACATAAGCTTGGTATTCACCGCACAAATTGATTATTCGAGATAATGGCTGGTTATTACCTTTGCTTTGGGATTCAGATTGATCTTATCATTTCTTCTCTCATGATTTTGGATATTGCATTAGTTTGATATTTCAACATGATAGAGTTTTATTTTCACATATACATGCATAGAATCATAATGTAAGTATTGTAAATAATATTAGTCTTTTGGTTATTTGCTTATATTACTTTAATGTTTTTAATGTTTAGTTTAAGCTTATTGAAATATTTTAAATATTCATGGTTATGTTTTAATTTTCATTAACTTAACTTGTGTATTTCGTTAAATCCATATATTAAATTTATACACAATTAGATGTTATGAAGATTAAAAAAACACATGTTTTAGTTAGTTTGAGTCCTAAATTCCCTAATTTTTATGAGATTTGCTTTTATGATTATTTGGAAACTTGTGAAATTATAATTCAACATTCACGAATGTGAAATTAGTTTGATCATGGTTAAGTATTTTATTTTCAATAAGCTAATTTGATTTTGAAAGTATAACTTCTATTTTTCCATTTTGCAATTTAAGGGGATTTTCATTTATTATTCTACAAAATGAAATATTATTTTCTATGTTTTCTATTCTTGGAAAATGATTATGTTAGAAACCTGGCATTCATTAACTCTCCTATATTATAGGAGTGATTCTTTTCCTATATACATAACTAGTTTCCAACATTTATTTTTTTAAGAATTAAATTGTAAATGGTTTTTATAATTTCTTGGTTTAGGGTTTTTGATATTGGATTTTCTTTCACTTTGTAAATATTTCTAGATTTTTAATCTTTTCTCTATTATTGTTTTATTTCAATCTATTTTATACAACCTTACAGAAAATTAAAAAAAATTCATTTTTTAAAGCTTTCCAATAATTTGTGTGTGCTTGTGGAACTTTTAATTTTGCTAAAATTCAACCTTTCCGCAAATCCTTCCTGCAACCCACATCCCTCATGCAGGATACAGATTGCAAAATGGATTGAATCAAAAAGTTTGATATTTTTGTGATCCTGCATCCCGCATGTAGGATGCGGGTTACAGAAATCATTTTTTTCCACTTTTTCATTCTGGCATTTTTTCGGATCCTAAGCTTATCTTATGTTATAATTTAATTTATTTGCGGGTCTGTAAATTTTGGTAGTTTTAGTTTCTACTTAGGGTTTCTATTTGGTTTAATAATTTTTAGAATTCTAAATTTCTTTCCGGACATTCCATTTCTGTATGTCGGGGAAATAGATTTTGGATTTTTGTTTGATTTAGTTTATTTGGAAAATAATGAACATTGATAATAGATTTAATTTGTTAAGATCATAAAAAAAACAAAAATATCATTAAACCTTTCAAGAAATCAATAAAGGATTACATGATGCAATAGTAAAATTATTGGAGGATCATGCCATGAATCACAAGAAACTTATTAGGATTTCACGGAGTTCAAATGAATTTTTTTTATCCTTTTAATTAGTTTTACTTTTCTCTCAATCCATAATAAGTGTTTTTTTTATGTTAATTTATATGAATTACATTCTTTAATGTGCAAGGATAAAAGTTAAAGGGATAGAAATGATTTCCAGATTTGAAAAATGAGATCGAAGGGAATAGAATTTCTTCCAGAAGATCTAAGCCACATCATCAAATGGAAACTATGGGAAACTATAGAACTCTCAAGAAAATAACAAAACTTGGATCACGCATGAGTTGGAAGAGGCTAATTTCAGGCTCCATTTGCTGTCAAACCATGAAGAATCTGACAAAACGTTCGAAAACCCACTTCACAAATTGGGTCTTTTACTCCTACTCGCATCTGTTTTGGGAATCTCTCAACGGATTTGGAGAAAAGCATGCCCGAATAGAGGAGTATTTTTAGAAGTTGGCTGCGGCCGGTTTGGATGGGAGTTGAACGAACCAGAGTTCCAATGGTTGTATCTTATCCTTCCATTGCTCATCTCTTCTATAAAGTTGACCCAAATGTCCGAGATAGAGGGGGGGGGGTGTCTCCAGATCAGGGAAACAATTTCTCTTTCTCTTTAAATTTCTCTAAGATTATTAGACAATAATCCTGTGCAATCATAAAAGCTCTGTATTTTTACTGAAGCTGAAAAGAAACTCAGACATTGGTGTAGAAAACCATTGTTGCAAATATTTTGGAGAATAGGAAAAGCTGTTGTCTTATGTCTTTGATCTGATTGAATTTCTTCGACAGATCTCAATTTTCTTGTTTCGAATGATCAGATGTTGTTGTCAGTTACTGGTAATTAATAAATGTGTTTGTTCACAATTTAGATTTTTCTTTGTTACTGGTTAATACATTGACAAAGCTTTAAGGAATTTATTTTTTAACTATCTGTATCTATTTCTGCAAGTGATTGAACAGTGAAAGTTTTACATCTTACATGTTGGTTTTTTAACTAACATATGCATATGCAGGTTATCTTGAATGATTTAATCTTGAGTTGGTTTTATTTAATTTTTATTAAACAATTGTGATTTGAGTGAGAAGTTTGTCACCTCATTTACATTTCTGTTAATGTGGGGAATTACTTGTTCTTCAAATACCTTAAGACAACCTGTAACGAATTCAACATCCATTCTAAAGCAGTTTAGATTTAGATCAGGTTTCCTTTCCTAGTTAGGTTTAAGTTTTCCTTTTATTTACATCATCCATTTTCTTTCACAATCTGGGAGGCAGATCCTCTGTGGATCAAATTTAGACAAGCCAGCAGAGGCTACAGAAGTATCTATGGGAGATCACTACCTCAAACAACTTGAGGATAAAGCAATACTTGCGTGGAATTGCTTGAAGCCTTTGACTGGGTTTTCTCCGTGTGTTGTAAGCCTTAAACACCATTTTCAGCCACATATACAACTGAGGCTTCAACAAATGGCGCTAGAAGGAGGGCTTGAACCTCCGGCAAGTAAGCCCTTTCAGCTGTTTTTCTTTAACTTCATTTATTTTTGAAAATGGATCATGTCACTGTTCTAGATCATGCTTTCAATTTTTCTAGGTCTGTTGGAAGTATTCCTAGAGGGACAACAAATTTGTTGCAATGATTAAGCTTCAACGAAGAAGGTAAGATCTCTGCATCTCAACAACTTTCTAATTTTAATGATTTTTGTGATTTTATAAACGTATCTAATGAGAATGAGAGATGCAGAATGTTTACCGCTACTTTTGATGGAAAAATTTGGAGTTGGTATGAATTTCTACCAACTAAATCTATTCATTCATGGAAACAATTCACATAGTTATTTCTTAATGCTCATGAGAATTATAGTTACAAAAAACTTGGTTTTGGATTGGAAAATATTCGTAGATACCAAGATGAATCTCTTGATGATTTCTTTTCTAGATTTATGTTAATATGTTGCAAATTTCATGAGAGACACCAACTTTCTGAAGAAGACACAATTTATTGGTTTTCCCATCTTAACTCTTTTTCTGACGCACTTGATTTAGAAAAGAATGATAAATATGAAATTAATGACATGCATATTGATAATTTTGATTCATTAGTCAATGTTGATTTGGAATCTAATCCTGTTAATTCCACTCAAGATAATGAAATTGTTGTGCATACACAAGAATTAGGATTTTGTGATACACATTTTCATGAACAAAAGAATAAGGATTGTAATTCAAGTCTTATATTAAGTAATAATCCTAAATCTCTTGTTATAGAAGATACGATGGAAGAAGAATTAAAGATTTTGGATCTAGCAATTGAATGTACTAATGATGATTCTATTATTGATATTACATTATCTTCTTCTCATGATCAGCCAGATTTTGAGGTCTTATTACAAGCCGACCTGTTCATGATCATACCTTCTTATGGAATGAATTTATCGATATCTGGTCCTCAGGCCAGGGTACTGGTTTGCAGCCGCAAAAACGACAACAAGACAGGGGGTTTCATCATGAGCCAGCCCGCTCATTATCTGTAAGTTGGTGTGAATGACATTGTCACCGAGTCAGGATAGTGGTTTCCAACTTCTTTCTAGGAATGCAAATCTTTAACAAGGGTTGATAAGCTTTACATATTTAATTAATTGATGGGATAAAAGAAACTTATTGGGTTAAAAGGTAACCCCATCGAGGCTATAAACCCTTGTTGGCAGTAGGTCCATGCCTATGGTATTAGAGGCTAATCATTAAGATAACATCTTCTCGTCAATTGCTCATTTAGAATGTGGTCAAATGAAGAACATTTTGTCGGAAATCTAGTTAATCAATACTTGTCTTTGTATTTTCAATGATGGCTATAAATTTATAATTAAAAAATCACCTACAACTGGGTATATCCTTGAAAGGTTGACTTGTTAATGTGGTACCAATGTTTTAAGCTAAACTCTCTTTTTTGGAAACCTTATCTTTTGTCTTCACATACATGTGAAACTTCTATCTTTTCAAGGCAGAGATAACTGCTTCGGCCCAGTGTGTTGCCATTTGTTGGCACGCCAACAACTCCCCTTGATTTTACACAAAAGAAAAGGGCTCCTTGTGAATTTTGTAAATATTTAGTTTGTTGTTTACGTGTTTGGTTTGAGAGGATGATTCCATGGTCCTGTATTTTGTTTGGTTGTTTGTCTTTTGACTTGATTTTTATGACGAACGATTTGGTGATCATATGCTTTCTAGAGTGTTTCAGCTTTGAGTACTTCATGTTTGGTGCTTCTGCTTATTCTTTTTATACTATGATGACTTTGTGACTTATCATAATCATTTTGTTCTATTTATCAAAATGAAATACAATGTTATTTCTTATCGGTAGATCTTATTTGAGATAAGGTAATGTGACTTATTAAATACATGAAAATATTTATTTTATTTATTTCTTCTTTTTCCATATTACATATTTTCTAAGTCATATTACCTTAATCTAAAGGCAAAATAATCTCTATTATGAAAAGCTAAACTTTATTTATTATTATCATTGTCTAAATCAGTTTTCAACATTCTTATAAAACAATGTTAATAATTAATTGCTAAATTATAAGGTCACATAAATACTTTTCACATGCACTCATCGCTAAATTTTATTCATTTATTTAAAAAATCATAAATCAAAATTTGAAATATTGACATCTCTGTTCATATTCGCACACCATTATTAAAAGTATTTAATTATGAACATTGACTAAACCTTTGTGTCATATTACCATTATTATATTACATGCATTAGCTATATGAAATATGGTTTATTAAATTCACACATACGAATGGTATTAAACATATAAACGTTATATATTACTAAAAAGAAATTCCGAGACGATATAGTGTGGATTATATGGGTTAAAATTGGCATGATGATGATTTATATTATTGAGATTTTTTTATTATTAATGCCTTATCACTAAATCGTCAATAAGATTAAGGATTCACGATGATTGCTAAGTCTGGGAGTGCATGTGGATTTCTAGATAGCTATGAATATGCCATTGGTTCTGCAAAATTGAACGATGATGTGATTACCCCGTATTGCGTTATTGCGTTGTGAATTCGAGATCATTCACTTTGTTTGTTTATTTTTTTTTTTAATGTTTTATAAAAGGGATTGAATCGTTCCACATATATTGTGATTGCGTCGAGAGGCACTCTACAGTCCAGTATGGGGGAGATCTTGTAACATTACGTAACGTTATGTAACGTTACATAACGTTATTTTTATTAATAAAAAATATTTTTTTTTAATTATAGGCTAAAATAAATGTCGGCCAAAAAAACAACTTAATATGGGGGAGATGTTGTAATCTTCCTACCTAACAAAACAATAAAAAAGTGTAAATTTAATTATCTGTAAAAATAATGTGGGTCATGAAAAAAACACAATATCGGAGATATGTTGTAATGTTCCTACCTAACAAAATAATAAAAATAAAAATTTGAATTATCCTCAAAAAAATGTTGGCCTTGCACATGGTTTTAAAACCATGTGCAATACCTTCTAAACAACCCATGGTTTAGGAGGGCCTTGCACATGGTTTTAAAACCATGTGCAAGGCCTCCTAAACAACTCATGGTTTTATTCTACATGGTTTAGGAGGGCCTTGCAAATGGTTTTAAGAAAACCATGTGCAAGGCCTCCTAAACAACTCATGGTTTTATTCTACATGGTTTAGGAGGGCCTTGCAAATGGTTTTAAGACCATGTGCAAGGCCTCCTAAACAACTCATGGTTTTATTCTACATGGTTTAGGAGGGCCTTGCAAATGGTTTTAAGACCATGTGCAAGGCCTCCTAAACAACCCATGGTTGTAGGAGGGCCTTGCATGTGGTTTTAAAACCATGTATGGGGAAATTTTGTAATGTTCGTACCTAATAAAATAAAATAAAATAATAAATATTATATGTCGACCATAAATAATATTATTAATAATAAAAATATTATATGTTGACCTTAAATAAAAAGATGTGTCTTTTGGTTTGAATCAAATCAATGTATACCTAAGAAGAGATTTGATCCCTCTCGGTGCTTGATAGAGCCTAGGATTTGGATCTATGCTGGTAACTATAAAAGACCGTAGTCAACTGCTTGCTCAAGTTGTTGTCTTATCATCTTGTTATAACAAAAGAACTTTGAAGAAGATTCTGTAGAAGATTCACCTGTTCGATCAGTTATGAAATTGTAAATGAAGACGTTATAGAAATAAATGCTTTCAACTGATAACGCAACCATCTCAGATCTCATCATTTTCATATCTCTTGTTATGAGTTCCATTAAATTTCTTTAATAGATTTCATGTCTTTCCTGTTTTAAATGGATTAATGTAGCTGGTTACTCATTTGCAAATCATTGAATGTGTTTATTTATAAGTTAGATTTTTCTCTGTTGCAAATTTATACATTAATAACTCTTAAAGAATTTCTCCTTTCAAGACTTTATCTGTTTCTGCAAGTGAATGAATAGTTAATTTTTTTAAAGCAAATATGTCAGTTTTTCAACTAACATACGTATATGCAGGTTATCTTGAATGAATTCATGTTGAGTTGCTTTCATTTAATTTTTATTAAACGATTGTGATTTAAGCGAGAATTTTACCATCTCATTTACATTTTTGTCAATGTGATTAAAATACTTGTCATTCAAATATCTTAGGATAATTTGTAAATCAATTCAACATTCTCTTTAAGTTACTTAGCTTTAGACTAGGTTTACTTTCATAGTCATATTTGATTTTCCTTTTCTTTCTATCACCCATCTTGTTTTCCAATCTGGGAAACAGATCCTCTGTGGATCAAACTTACAAAAGCCAGCGGAGGCTATTTAAATATCCGTGGGAGATCACTACTTTAAACAGGTTGAGGATAAAGCAATACTTGTATGGGATTGCTTGAAGCCTTTGACTAGGTTTTCTCCATGTGTTGTAAGCCTTAGACACCCTTTTGAGCCACATACACATGAATGAACAATTAGTTTTTTTTTTTAAATATGTTGGTTTTCAACTAACATACGTATATGTAGGTTATATTAAATGAATTCATGTTGAGTTGCTTTCATTTAATTTTTATTAAACGATCGTGATTTAAGCGAGAATTTTACCATCTCATTTACATTTCTGTCAATGTGATTAAAATACTTGTCATTCAAATATCTCAGGATAATATGTAAATCAATTCAACAATCTCTTTAAGTTACTTAGCTTTATATTAGGTTTACTTTCATAGTCAGATTTGATTTTCCTTTTCTTTCTATCACCCATCTTGTTTTCCAATTTGGGAAACAGATCCTCTGTGGATAAAACTCACAAAAGCTAGCAGAGGCTATTGAAATATCCGTGGGAGATCACTACTTTAAATAGCTCGAGGATAAAGCAATACTTGCGTGGGATTGCTTGAAGCCTTTGGCTGGGTCTTCTCTATGTGTTGTAAGCCTTAGACACTCTTTTCAGCCACATACACAATTGAGGCTTCAACAAGACTACATGAGAACAGAGAGACAACATCTTCAGCAATATCAAGGTAATACATCTATACATAATAGAAAGTTTTCACAATCAGTAACTAGAACAATTACTCTTCAATGTCTTCATCTTCTACATCACACGATCACTTGATCCTTTTGTAGCAATCCTTTAACCTTTCGATCCTTCGTAGAAGCACTTTGATCTTTTGATCCTTTGCAACAGTACTTCGATCTTCTCGACCCTTTGTAGCAGCACTTTGACCTTCTCGATCCTTTGCAGCAGGACTTCGATCCTTCTTGATCTTTTGTGGATGCACTTTTATCCTTTTGATCCTTTGCAGCAACACTTCGATCCTTTGCAGCAACACTTAGATCCTTCTTGATCCTTTGTAGTCGCACTTCGATCTACTTGATCATTTTCTGTCATACTTCGATCTACTTGATCCTGTGTCGCCACACTACCTGTAGTACATAGGATCTCTTTGTGGGATGATCAATCCCTATCACTTTAGGACATAGGTCCAAGGATGATGAAATCCTCCATTAGCCTGGTCCATAATATCGACCAGCTGAATCATCTACAACTGAATGTAGGTCTTGACCACACCTAGATGCAGTCCTTGTAGTCCGTGAGGACTCATCATAGAAAATTCATACCACTGAGGTTAGGACCACTCCTAAGTGAGTGTTACACTACAGTATCTACACTTATGTGTACCCATACTCTTTCATGCAAGAGTATTATCTGCAGAGCAGATCTTGCCTGCATACAAAATGTCATCCCACATCGTAGAACATCCTTACCAATGAGGCTAGGACCACTCACAAGTGAGTATTATATTATGACACCTATGAGGACTCATCATAGAGCATCCATACCACTAAGGTTAGGACCACTCCCAAGCGAGTGTTATTCTATGGAATCTACATATAAATGTAGGCATACTCTCCATACAAGACTAATGCCTGCATAGCAAATCTCGACCGCATAAAAATTTTGGACCTGTCGTCCATGAGTACTCATCGTAGAGGATTCTTACCACTGAGGTTAGGACCACTCCTGAGTGAGTGTTATTATACGATATCCACAACTTAATGTGGGTAGTCTCCATGTGAGAGTAACATCTGTAGGGCCATCCTTAGCCAGTAAATACCACTCTCATGCATAAAGTGTTATACCTTCCATCATCAAGAGAGGATATTATCGTCCACAAGTGAATTCCATACCTTGTCAGCATCTTCAGGTGCACTTGGACTCTTTCATGATGGAGCATCACTATCATCCCATCATAGATTTCGGTATCATTATCAATCCCCCTTTCCCGGGAGGATCCATATTATAAACCTGCTCCCCCTTTGTATGAGGAGGTTTCATGTCTTCGACCTGTTCTTCCTTTTCAAGGAGAGTCCATATATTCTATTTGTTCCTCTTTTTCGAAAAAGGTCCATATCTTCATCATTTGTAGTACCATCACTATTCCTCCTTGCAAGGAAAGTCTTTTCGAACTACACCAAGCTTGTCACATAAATATTCAAACTTTACTCGAGATAGAGGCTTGGTTAGTATATTGACAACTTGATCATTGATACTCACATACTGGATATTTATAGATCTCTTTTGTACCATATCCCTTATATAAAAATATTGGATTTCTATGTGATTTGATTTATTATGGAACACTAGATTCTCTATCATCTTTATACAACTCTAGTTGTAACAAAGAATCACTGTGGTGTCCGACTCCATGTTAAATAATCTTGACATCAATTTCGGAATCCATATCGCTTCACAACTAGCGGAGCAAGCTGCAATGTACGTTGCTTCAGCTATACTGAGATAAACACTGGATTGTTTCTTACTAAACCATGATATCATGGTGGATCCCAGACAATAACATCCACATGAGGTGATCTTTCTGTCTGCAGCAATTCCTGGCCAATATGAATCCATATATCCATATAATATGTAGTCATGATCTATACTACAATAAAGTCCCAAATCTATCGTACCTTTTAGGTACCTCATCACATGTTTTGCAGCTATCAGGTGAACCCATATAGGTTTAACTAGATATTGACTCAATATTTTCATAGCAAAGCATATATCTAGCCTTGTGTTCACCAGATACATTAATGACCCAATAATATGTATGTATTGATTCATATCCACTAACTCTGATGTCTTATCAGATAACAGATTCAGGATGGTTTCCGTGGGTGTGGCCATGGCTTTACAATCCAACATATCAAATATTTTCAATATTTCTACTGCATACTTTTTGTGATTCAGAAATATTCCTTTTGCTCTTCTACACTTCAAGCCCTAGGAAATAATGCATCAATCCAAGACCTTTCGTCTCGAATTATTCAGGTAGCTTCTTCTTGTAATCTGTCATATGTTTCTCATTTCCATTTAGGTATATATCATCCACATACGGTAATAGTATGAATGGTTCATCATCCATAATATTCATATAAAGGTTAGGATCATCTTTACTCTTGGTAAATACCATTCTTGTGAAGAAGTTATTTATTTTACCATACCAAGCTCTAGGAGCTTGCTTCAGTCCATACAGATCCTTTTTCAACTTGTAGACATGATTCACTCGGTATTCGACTTCAAATCCTTATGGATGTTTGATTTAAATATATTCCTCAATCACACCGTTAAGGAACATTGTCTTTACATCCATCTGGTGTAATTCCCACTTCATCATGGAAGTAAGTGCCATGATGGTTTTGATGGAAGTGTACCTTTCTATTGGAGAAAATGTCTCTTCAAAATCAACCTCGTCTTTCTGAGAGAATCATATAGCCAAAAATCATGCTTTGCATTTTTCAATACTTCCATCTGCAACATGTTTTATCTTATAGATCCATTTCGAAGACATCACACTTTTGTTTTCTGGTTTGAGTACTATATCCCAAACATCATTCTTTATTATTGACTGGTATTCTTCTATCATTGCTTCAGCCCATTCTTTATTCTATGAATCTTCATCATAGTTGCTAGGTTCTTGATCTACAAGGTCACACATCAAAGCTACTTAACTGGAATATGGCTTTGATATTTTTCTTGTTCTTCTGGAGACTTCTAGAGCTCCATATCTCCCTACTTATTGTATGATTTGTCTTACCCAAGTAGGTTTTCTCTTTCGAGAGATCCATAGTAGGGGGTTCGTGAGGTTCTAGCATATCATGATCTTCATATGCTACTATTTCAGGAGAGGGTCAACTTCTACCATTCTGGGAGGTACATACTCTTCATGTACTTATTCAAGCTGACACTTACTAGATTTCTAAAGAGTCGTCTCTTCATCAAATGTTACATCCCTACTAATCTATATATGATGGAATCCCAAAATGTATATCCTGGAGGCTTTGGATACGTCACAGTATCCAACAAATATTCCTTTCTTTCTAGAAGATCCAACTTGGTTCTCTTCTCTTTTGGAATATGCACATATAAAAGTCCCATCAAAATATCTTGAGATGGATCACTTCAGGTTTCTTTCCTGTATACATCTCTTCAGGAGTCTTAAATCCAAGAGCAATGTGAGATAATTTGTTATGCACATATACGACTGTTCTTGTTGCTTCATCCCATAGGTGCATAGGGAGGTATTGTCATGAATCATAGTTTTCACTGCTTCCATAATAATGCTATTCTTTCATTCCGCAACAGCATTCTCTGAGTATAGATTCTATGTTGGCTACTCTAGCTTATTCTTGAATACAATCTTCCCATACTATGTCAAACTTCATAATTTCTTCTTTGGCACACATAGTCTATATGAATGGGTCCTAAGGTCTAGTGAGACCATTGAGAGCAGGCATAACTAGTTCATCCTCATCAAGAGTGTCTCCAATAGCACTTAGTTGTTCTCTGAACTGGGAAACCCTTGTGAAGTATTCTTGAATTGGTTATCCTTTTCTCATCTTGGTTCCCTTCATTTGAGCTCTCAGGTTCATCTTTCTGTTGATGTTCCTTCTCTCATACATTTTGGAAAGTGCATCATACATCTTATTTGGTGTCTTCTTAGATGACACTTGATGGATCAAGTGATGTTTAATAGAATTAACAATGATCCTCATTGCCTTGACTAGGTCTTGTTCATGCTTCTCCTTAGCTTCAACTTCAGTTGGTTTTGAAATTTCATCCTTGATGTACTTCTCAAGGCCATTCTATTGAGAATGAGACCAATCCTGTACTTCCATGCTAGAAATTTTTCTGTGCCTTCCAATTTGTCCTCAAGCTTAGTGCTTGGGGTCGTCATGTCCAGTAGGTCACTAAAAATTGAAATTTATTAAAATGAAAAGATGACCTTACCATGATATGTACTTGAATGAGGCGAGTTGGCTTTTCCAACTGATTTTTGGAGATGCCAAATCTTCACCCTTCAAATCCTACTTGCGAGGTTGCAAATCTACAGAATTTTAGGTTCTGGTTTTCTACAGTTTTTTGGTTCAAGGCCAAACTAGGGTTTGGTTTTCTCACATATTCATCCACCCAAAAAATTCAATCCTGGGATCAATAGATGCGCTCCAAGGAGGCATAACTTTCTATGCAAGAAAATAATCCAAATTCCAATTTTTGCAGAAATCCTAATTTCTTCTGGAGAGGGAGGAGAGGGAGTTTCAGCTTGTGAAATTTGTCCTATTTAGGCTAGCTCTAATACCATGCTAAAATTTGTAATGCTAGACTAGATATCATTAGTGTTCATTTTGAATTCACAGTAGTAGCATATGCAAAATTACTTATAGAAACACAGTCACAAGATAATCACAGAATTTATCATTGGAAACCCTCAAGGGGAAGAAAACTCGACAAAAATTCCTCTGTATAAGATGTATAAGATATAACCCCAAATCAGGTATTCTCCTCCTTGATTCTCTCTCTCTCTCTCTCTCTCTGTCTCTCTCTCCTATGCGATACACAAGTGAGTGTGTCTGTGTTCAAATAAGAATCACAACACTTCTATTTATACACATTGAGACACCTGACTTTTACCCTAAACAAGTCGGCCCCACTAATCTGTCTGGGCCGACTTCATCTAGGAAGACTTTAAAAAGTATTATATATTATTCATTAGGGTACTAATGGCCCGACTTACAATGGAGGCTTTACCTCATGACTCTATGATGACCAATTACAATAGTGACACTTTGACCGAGCAATAATAACATCTCCGTTTGGTTACATTGGTAAAATAAATTTAGAATATCCTTTCAAGTTAGAATATTCAACAGATGTCACATGAAATTTTACTCATAAATCAACAAACTCCCACCAAGGACTGTGATGGAAAAATCTGCACAATATTTCTACGGAGAAAAAAAAGGATTCCAATGACAATTTCCAACATTGACCCCAATAAGTGCAGTTTTGGGTCTCAAATGGGTAGTTTTCAACATTGGCCCTGATTAACAGATTTCAAGATTAGTTTGATTCCTCATCCTAGAAATTTACCAAACGGATGAAAAAATAATAATTCATTTAAGATAAACAACTTGTTGTATTCAGAACAATCCCATCTCGATAAAGGATGGGAACCCCATTGGTTTAGATTATTTTTCGTTTATCTTCCACTTTGATTTATTATATTTATTTCCTACTTAACAAATAGTGAAAACGATCTGAAACAAAATAGCTTTATTTATCAAATTCCAAATCTCGCAATGAATTCTGTTTTTTTTTAAATCTAACAGTCAGAATGTGGTATGATTATATTCATTTATTTACTCTCCTGACTTTTTGTCCCCAACTTCATATTTTTTCTTATTTTCGAAAATCGATAGTTGGAGGTTATTTAATAAAATCTAATTTTGGATCCTGAATTTTTGACCTTGATTTTCAAAAATTGGAAGTAAAAAATAATATTTTATAATTTCAATTTGATACTTTGAACCACGATGTTCGATATTTACTTCCGAAAACCTTTCTAGATGTCAGAAGTCTGACATTATTAAACTCTTACTATATCGTATCGCTGAATTTCGACTCCTCACATTTACAGCTAAACTTAGTGAGCAGGATTGGAGCATTGCCAATTCATACGATATTAATCAACACCGGATTCCAAATCCCCACTCTATGATCTATACATGGCTATTTCGACACTAGAAATTCAGAGGATGAAAAACTATTTCAATATACTATGCCTTGATCTCTCACTCCCGACATTATGGGTCCCGCAACAGGTAACTTAGTTACGAATTCAAAATTCAATATGTGCCATGGTGAATCGGTATGATTACATTTAATAAAATTTATGGTTTTGAACTGTCGATATAGCTACATTATAACCATTATTTTTAAACACTAGTTCTCCATTTAAATCAAACAAAATTTGAACTCGATGCCACTGTCACCCAAAGAGATCATCCCTGGAAGCAAATCTTTTGCGCAACATCAATTGTTAAAAATCATTATTTCAAATTTTTAGGTATTTTATTGTTTTCGTGGTTATATTTGGGTTATACTGAATTTAATGTAATTATGTGATCTAATTTCTATTTACAGGATCAAAATGCGATGGCCAAGAGAACTAGATCCAAAGTTCCCACTCACTATTTGAAGAACAATGACCCTAATTTTGGCTTCTTTTATGATACAAACACTCGAGTCCCAAACACTCTATGTATCTACTGGGATAGAATTTACACCATTTTTTATAACAATGACTTCTTTGAGTTCCAGGATGAATCCCCTAAATACCAAAATATTAGTAACTATCATTTCCATGTAATTATTTTTCGACTAGACATTCTACCATATATAGAATTGGTAAAATGGGTAATTTATTTTGTGGATATACCTACCCAGACTTTCAAATATGCCAATTATATGGTGTTTGAGAATATCAAACCAAATACGTTCTCCAATATTTTGGCACTCAAGGTTCCACAACAACTACTTACACAAGAGGTTATAAAAGCATTCGAAAAAAAAATGAACCAGGGGTCTTGCTAAAAACACAGATGGATGACCCTAGCACATTCAACATTATAACTAATAGACAATATCTCATTGCTTTGTTCAGAGAACCCTATAAAATACATGCTATGTATATTTTATGGCGTCAAGAATTTCCAATAATTTAAACTACAATGGACCCCATTAGAATATTACATCACAGCTGCAACTAACATTTAAACTGGGCACAAATTTTCTCTATTACTTTTAAAGGCATCATCGTCAAAGTGTAGAAAACTCCTTCCACAAAGAATACTAGTTTCTGTCTATCATCGTATATAATGGATGTGGTATGTGCTTTATTCTCCTTTCCTGCCATGAATTGGAATTTGACGAGGGACCCTCCTCCATTTCATATTTATTATTCTATTTTATTGGAAGATAATTACCAGCAACACATTTACAACATCTATGACAGTTTTATCAGTGTTGTTTACTTTTCTATTTTTAATAAGAATGCTCCCAGGTTTTCCAAAAACACGCTACCACTGATAGTATGTTACAAAGTACTTCACTTATCTCAGGATATGGTGAAGTAAAACAGTGCATATATTTCCTTGGGTAGTCCCTGACAAAATGCCACTTATAGAAGTGACTTTCTAAACACTTACAGTTGGATTTCATGGTCAAATCCATTCCAATAAGAGGGGATCATGTCCCAAGTTTCCTCTGTATATTAGGAATCTTGTAATTCAAAATTTCTCTTATGGAGGTTTCATCGCCAAGGAGGTGACTTGGATGAAATTTGTTGGTTCATAAAAAAAGACGCATGACCCCAAAGGGTTTATTCTAGGTTTTTTTACACATGCCCATTTAAAAAGTTATTACATACATTTTTTATGTGAGTAATATTAGAAATTTTATATTAAAATTTAAAAAAATTTGTACATATTATTATAAAAACTGATCTTTGAAGACCTATTGCAGGCCTGTTTTTCACTTTCCTATAGTATTAACTATCATTATAGCATAATTATTTTCCTAATTACCCCACTTTTCCCCATTCCCATCTCGATTACAAATAATATCAGCATTAGACTCCCCTCAAAAAATCCCCCCCACTTAGCCCACATCCAAAGCAAAAGAACCTCACCAAAATAGGCTAATGACCTTGATAAAACATAAACCCAACTTGGCCTACAACCATCACAATACATCCCCCCCAATACCCATTATTTATAAATTCTAAATAGAACAAGGCCAAAAAACCATATCCTTTCCATTCTCCCATCGTTGTCGACGTTTCCTCCCTAAGGAGGGATCTCTATGCAAGTCGAAGGAACCTTCTTTGGGATATCTAAAGGAGAATTTACATTCATTGTGCCACCCATAATGGATCTTTATTTAGGTCCAGATATCCCTCCATGTACACAAGGTTTATTTACATATATTCCTTGATATTTTTTCAGGACCTAGGTAACTAGGTCTCCAAAGCTCTCACACTCCATCATGGTCGTCACAAGAATTTTCCTGCAAATCTAGTACAGGCTCAACTAGGCTTCCATGGCTCATTATTCCACTTTGATCTAATTATCATCCTCTTCCATTGTCGAGATGGCCTTGTCAATATGAGGTGGAATCCCTTCCATGAATTCCACACTCATGTCAACCTCATTAGCCTTCATCTCGTTGCAACACCTCATTAAACAAATAGGTCCATTCCATAGAATTGAAGTGCTTTAAATCCTTCATCATGGATTCCAATATCTCTGTGTACTGCACCTCCATCACCATGACTACTCCTTGCACCCACGAAGTCATGTATTGGATATTAATCTCCTTTATGTCACCTCTTATTAAAACATGTAGACCTCCACCACATTAAACCTCCTACCTCATATGCTTAAGAACTTAAGCACTCCACCTAACTTCAGTTGTGACCTCTACTCTGGATGCTTGCACATGTCCTTCTCTTTCCATGGCCTCTCCCTCTACTGGTCGTGTGTCCTCATTCGCACCTGCCATCAGGAAACAATTCTTACATACATGAACAAGATCTTGATGACTCTTTATTCTTGGTTTCTCATAGTATTTAAGAGGTTATGATCAAAGTAAGTGATCCAGATTAGAGTGTATGTTCAAGAAGCATAGAAGCAATTAAAAATCAAATCATTAGAAGAGAGGAATATATTCTTTGAACAAAAAGAATATTAAAAAGAAAGAAATGCAAGAAGCTGGTGGGACAAAAGTATCTACCTCAACTACTACTAAACCTGAAGAACAACTATTGTTGGAGAAGAAATAAGGTAAGAAACTTGCAACTAGTCCTCAACTTGCTTCTCCCATTCATACTTTAAATGATTTGATCCACAAGACTCAAATTATGCAATAAATAACAATCCCTTTCACCAGGTCAGTTAACCTTGTTTCTACTGTTCCTAAAGTAACACCAAATATCTCTATCAAGGTTGAGGATAAAGAAAAATCAAGTGCAACACCTTCCCAAAAATCTACTGGAGAAATAATTAACCTAGAAAAGGAGTAGCTAGAAGACGTTGTCAATCCAACTTGAGTCACCATAGAGATGTTTGAATTATATTATTACTAAGAGGGGAGGTGAATCAATAACTTCCCCGATATGTATATTATTTATCTATGACAAATTTTCACCAATTAAAAAACTTTTCAGCAACTCAATAACAAATGGAACAACACACAAATATATGAAAAATAACTGTATATATATATGTGTGTGTGTGTGTGTGTGTATAATTACATCAATGGGAGACTACAATTTCCAAACATGAGCACCCACTCATTTCAAATGTTAACATGATCCCCAAGTATAATCTTCAGGTTGCTGGAACCGACCTACAACAACTTCAATCTACACAAGCACCGACTCACAAACTTTTGGAAATGACCTGAACATATATATGTCTATCTACACAAACTATGAAATGTGACAATCAAGCTTTGGATTATGGATAACTGTGCTCTCCAGTTATGTAAGAACCAACTTTCAATTGTGTTCTCCAACACTGACTGGAAGAAAGATGTAACCCTTTAGGTTTTATCTACTCCAACAAAAAGGATGCTATAACACCTTAACTATATATACCAACTGCAACTGGAAGGAGGCTCAAACCCCCTGGGTTTTATCTGCATCAACATAAAGGATTCTACAACACCCAAATTTTATTTATCAGCTGCAATGGGAAAGAGGCTCCAACCCCCTTAGTTTTATATGTACCAACAAAAAGGATTCTACAACACCCTGATTATATTCTCTAACATCACCTGGAAGGAGGCTACAACCCCCTACTCCTTTCCCCGTTCGACCTCTCTGGTATGAAATAAGATTGTATTGAAAAACTGCAAATACAAAATTACCTTATCCTTGTGAATGTCTTCACAATATGCAAATGTTGTAAATCCTTCGATCTACATATGAGTAATTGCGTCTGAACAAATAGTTTCCAAAATCACAATGTGCGATAATTACTGTGATCTCCATCTTTTCAATGGATCTATGTTCTACATATGAATAGAGTTTCTAACTCAGACACATTTTTGTTCCACGGTCTTCATTGTTTACTAATCAATAACATCACACATATAGAATATTGGTACCATCTACATCTAACACACTTATTCACTATTCATCATTGACTAATTTGTGCACTTAGGCTTCGTTGCATAAAGATACTTACTGTGATCAACAAGCCATCAATACCCAAAGAATTTTGAAGATATCTTGCTTATTTATAGTCTTTTTAGATCAAGATAGTCTTGCTTATTTCACAATATTGCTTCACCACATCCATCTCTTTCTTATTTATAGTATTTTTAGCTCAAGATATGTGTCTACTTGATGACGTTCCTAATCCTTGGATAACACCCCACTAGTTTGCATTTTCTATAAGTTAAGGTCTGTGTCAGTGTGCCACTTATCGCAATTCATATTTATGTTGTGTATGGCGCACATATGCCAACGTCCATGGGGGAATTTTGCACATAGGTTCATAATCCATATTTTTCTTCACAATTCTACATACCATTTTCATTTTGGGACAGTTATACACAAATTTACGTTTAATGTTATTCATTCATATGTCTCACAAATGGTATTTGTGCATATGTTCCATTTTCAATGTTATTCTTTATGTATTATTGTATGCTCACTTGCGACCAATGTCATGGTGGGATATTTTCTCTCATGTGACTTCCACATTCTTCTATATGTATTTCTTCAACCTGGTTTTGCGTTATAAACTCCTCATATTCTTTTGAAATCCCCTTAATACTCAATTCAATGCATAATTTCAATGCTTTTGACATTTGATCCTAATATTTGATCCTTTGTAATTTGATTATTTGACATCATTGAAAATACATGTTTAAAAATCCCCCCCTTTGTCATTGATGTCCGAACCCCACTTTGAATTATAACGCATGTTACAAACTCCCCCTGAAGGTGAGATCTGGCTTTGTGTGCCAAAGTATTTTTCTATGATCATGTTCTTGTTTCTTTTGTGAAAATATTTCTTTTGATTTCCAATGAATAATGAATTCCCTTCACAACCTTCACTTGGTGGTTTAGTATCAGCAGGAGGATTTGGGATGACCGCAGGTCGATATAGGTGTTTGGTGGAACTAGGTAAAGGAATCTAACTTCATGTAGTGATTACATCAATCATAGTTTAACTATAGCACTTCCGAGACACTGTATAGCTTGACTAGGAAAGTGGTCCTTTTGGAACAACAACAACAACCAACGTTCAACCTTCTAAATGGAATTGGGATGGAGAATGTTTCTTATGATTCATTAACTTTATAAATGGAACTTATTTCTTTGATCATTGTCTCATGATTATGTAGAGTTGGATCCAATGGATTTCGACTTGCACCTTTCACATCTGCCTGCCAGCCAAGTTAAAGAATTTGATCTCGAACTGCGTCTGTCACTCAACTTCATCTTCTGTCGACTTCAATCTTGTTTTTAACGGGATACCAACTTTGATTTTGTTATATTCATATCTATTTTTTAATTTCCAAATGGTGGATTAATGAAATACAAACTTCAAAGCTCCAAATTTTGTAATCATATTTTGAATATAGTACAAAAGCTTCCTTTTTTGCGAAGTCAATATGTATTACTTGTACATGTGTCTCCTTACTTTTTTATGCATGGAAATTTTCACTTTGATAATAACAACTACACATTTCAAAAGATACCAACTCTTCAAATAAATCCAATGCACACCAACTTACTACATTAAGCCTTGATTTTTTTATGTACCTATTTTAGACTCAAGGATATTGCATAACCCCTCTAGGTTAGCATTGTATGTAGCAATCACTTACTGTTGGTATTGTGTAGTTGTTATTTCCATATTTTTCACACACCTAAGATATATTCACTACCCATATATTTTTGATAGGATGATTTGTATCAATAGTGTTTGCATTTTTTATGTATTCCTAAGACACATTTCTTACTCACGTATTTTGGCACATAATCGAACTCTACCTTTGGGGTGGATGAGCTTTCACAAAATTGTGCCAATCATGTTTCCTATTTTGGTATTCTTTTATAAAACGTTATGAAGACTTGTGCCCATATTTATCACACACATATCATCTTATGCCATGACAATTTCTCTATATGTCCAACAAAATTACATATCCAACATTTCATAGTATTTTTACACTTGAAGGTGTTAGCGTACATGGGCTTCTCATTTCGTGCAAGTTGTTCATATTTTCTTTGAAATATAGCCTATTGATTGGAACCAAGTTCTTCTTTATCGCACATGCCATCACTAGCCTTTACATATCCAATGCTAGTTTTATCTTCTAGAGATCATCGGCAACTCAAGATTTCATATAGGATAGTCGAGCTATTATTGATCTATTTTTGGTTGTTTGTGTCAATGCATGTTCTATATTTCTCTGGAATTGCGAAAAATGTTTTATATTTCAAGTGTGAAACTTCTGATTCTTTTAGTGCAATTTGTTACTACAGTAACTCATTCACTAATTCTGACTCCCTCCAGTATTTCTCAAGTGCACACCCATTTTCTAGTTCCTTGACTCTTTATTTTGCACAAATCAATTCATCTTATTTGATATCCATTTGTTTCTTCAATGATTCATGCATATCCCTTATTTGCTTCACCTATTCTTCTTCCTCTTCTAGTTGTTCCTGTAGTGCCTTGTTATCTTTTCTTGATTTATTCAAATATTCTAGAGCCCTAAGCAATTCACCTTCCATTTTGACATCAATATTATCCTCATCTTTAGACTTTGAACTTTCTTCAGTGCAATTGAACTCTTCACTGACTTCAAACTTCAACAATGGAACTGTGATTTCATCAAAGGAGTGTTTGTTTTCAGTAGTCTTATCCAATTTGAACGATTCTTTTGTGCTACTTGATGTTTTCTTTTCTTCAATCTTTGGAGAGAGCATGTGTATACAATTGTAGGTCCATTTCTTTGTCATTTTTGAAGTAATTGTTGGAGCTCCTTTGGTTAAATACTTTCCTCTTGTTGATTTTTCATCTTGGATTAGCGCCATGAATAGTACATCCCTCGGGTTATCATTTTTGTCTTCATCTTATGAAACATTATCTTCCTTGGTGTACAGGATTTTCAGTTGGCTCTGAATTTATTTTTTTGCACAACTCTGTTTTGTTGATACTTACTCCTTTGCTATTGATAATATAAATCTTCTTTTCTTTCACTTTCTTGGTTTTATTCATATGTACATTTTGAGGCGAAATTTCCAATCCTGCCACATTTAAATCACTTAAAAGGTAATTTTACCTTGTACTTACCTTGTCCTCTTTTTAATTTTCTCACAAAATTAGCCTCTTATCTGTCGGACAAGTTAGACATATTTGTGCATTCATTTTTGTTGGATTTTGTATTCCATGTGGCTTTAAATGCAACTTCCTTCCTGGACACATCTCGGGTTATGTTCTCATCTCTTATGCCGTGAGAATTCCATACAAGTCATCCTTGGTCAGGTTGTTCAAGTCATATCAGTCTTCCAAAACTGACACTTTCAAATTGAACCAAGCAGGAAGAGTTCTCATGATGTTTTGTACACTGTGACTTTTCTTCAATTGTATCTCCAAGTCCTGCTATAGAGTTTACTATCTCATCCTCTCTTAGTAATTATGTAGAAACATATTCCTCTTCCTTCATCTTGAGCATTTCAAATTGTGTTAAGAATTTTTGTAATTTGGCCTTCTTGACTTTGCCATCACCTTCATAAATACTCTTTAACTTGTCGTACACTTTTTTCTATGTGGTGCAATGCATTAATTTGGTAAACTTGGCATTAACTAGCCCACATAGTATGGAATTATTTTCTTGCGCATTTCATTAATATTTTCTTCTATTTTTAGGGTCAACAAACATTGTTCTGAAGGTTGTGCACTCATTTGTTCTTCTGAATCATCTATATATTTCGGGAACTAGTATCCATCTTCCACTGATTTTCCAAACATCCATACCAAGTGACTGCAAATAAACTTCCATTCATATTTTTTAGAAAGCATAATTGGAGCCATCAAATCTTAGGGCTTAGTTGGTGGAAATACCTTATTTCTTATCCATATCCGTGTTGGATCCTTTTTCCAGATGTTAGTATGTTACTAAAGACACCTACTCTGATACCAATTATTGGATTTATATTATTACTAAGAGGGGGCTAAATCAATAATTGCACAGATATGTATATTATTTATCTATGACATATTTTCACTAATTAAAAACTTTTCAGTAAGTCAATAACAAATGAAACAATGCACAAATATCTAAAAATTACTTATATATCTATAAGTATATGTGTATAATTACATTAGTGGGAGATTGCAATTTCCAAACATGAGCACCCACTCATTTCATGTGTTGTCCAAATCCCTAATTACAATTTGTAGTTTGCTGGAACCGACCTACAACAACTTCAATAAGTGCAAGCACATACTCATGAACTTTAGGCATTGACCTGAACAAATATATGTCTGATTGCACAAACTGTGACTTGTGACAATCAATCTTTGACTTTTGTATAATTGCACTCTTTGGTTGTGGAAGCACCAAATTTTGATTTTGTTCTGTAGCACTTACCGGAAGGGGGATCCGAATCCCTAGGTTTTATATGCTCCAATAGAAATGATGCTACAACACTCCAATTGTATTCATGAGTTCAAACTTGAAGGAGGATCCAATCCCATGGGTTTTATCTACACCAAGAGAAAGGATGTTGCAACACCCCAATTATATTTACCAGCTGCAACTACAAGGAGGCTCCAAACCCATGGGTTTTATCTACACCAACAGAAAGGATGATGCAACAGCCTGATTATATTCTCCATCACCAACTAGAAGGAGTCCACAACCCCCTACTCCTTTCCCCATTCGACCTTCCTGATATAAATAAGATTTTATTGAAAACTTGCAAATGCAAAAATACCTTATCCTTGTGAATGTCTTCACAATATGCAACTATTGTAACTTCTTCAATATGCATATGATTATATGAATCTGAACAGATAGTTGCCAAAATCATGATGTGTGATAATTATTGTGATCTGCATCTTTTCAATGGATCTGTGTTCTGTGATTGAATAGAGTTTCTAGCTCAGTCACATTTGTTTTTATGTGGTTTGTGTCATTTACTAAAAAGAAAATCACACATATAGAATAGAGATATCCTCTTCATCCAACACACGTATTCATTTCTCATCAGAGACCGATTTACGCAGTTTAGTTGCACTACATAAATATACTTGTTACAATAAACAATCCATCGATACCCAAAGAATTATGAAGCTTCTCCAATTAGTTATCTCAGATCTTCATTCTTCACAAGGTTACTTCACCACATCCATCTCGTACTTATTTATAGTCTTTTTACCTCAATATATGTGTCCACTTGGTAAATTTCCTTGTCCTTGGATAACGCCTCGCTAGTTTACATCTTGCACAAGTTATGGTATGCGTCAATGTTCCACTTATCGCAATTCATCCTTTATGTGGTGTATGTCGCACATATGCCAACATTCTTATGGGAATTTTTCACATAGGTTCATAACTCATATTTTTCTTCACAATTCTACATATTATTTTATTTGTGGAATAGTTATATACAAGTTTATGTTTCATGTTCTTCATTCATAGGTCTCACAAATGGTATTTGTGCACATCTAACATTTTTAGTGTTCTTATTAATGCATTATGGTATGTGCCTTTGTGACCAATGTCATGGTGGGATCTTTTCTCTCATGTGACTTCCACATTCTTCGATATGTATTTCTTCAAGTTGGTTGTGTGTGAGGAAGTCTTCAGATTCTATTGAAATTTCGTTAATACTCAATTCAATGCGTTGGTTCAATGATTTTGACATCTCATCCTTTGAAATTTGATCCTTGATATTTTATCTATTGACATTTGATCTTTTAAAAATTGACCCTTTGATGTTTGATCCTTTGACATCAATGACAATACATGTTCAATAAGAAAATCAACATCCCATTGATTGCCAAGACACAGATTACTAATGACAATGTCAATACTCAGTTATCCCCAGTAAGTAATGCATCAAATGTCCATGCTAGAAAAGGGCCCGTTATCCAACCGATTCATGGTTCACCTGACCGCTCACAATCCCTCCCTATTTCTTCACAATCAGATGTTAAATCTTTCCATACCACCAATTATGATGGGACTTCTACTAATTCTCTCATCAAGCTGGGCCGTATGGATAAAATGGACTCTCAAACTACCCAACAAGATATAGACTCTACTAAATATACAAATACTACTATTCCTCCTTTACGAGATCAAGATTATCTACTTACCCAAGATACTGAACCTCATGTCCATGATCTATCTGCAATCACTAAATATCAAACCATTTTTCTAGGGTCTACTCAATTAATCCCATTAGATCATGACCATTCATTACCCATGACCAACACCATAGATATATTAACTTGCATAGCTGAAGAATCTACAGATTTTGGTTAAGGAGCCATAGTAGTCCTAGGGGATTATTGTTTTGATAAAAAAACAAAGGAAAAACATTAGAAGGGGTTCCAAGAGAATTAGAGAATGACAAGTTCTCTTTGAACCATTTTTTAGCCAGATCATTTGGAAACCATCCTCTGGTGATCCTCAAAGTGGAGCTATTGAAGTAGTCGCAAGCATGGGGGCTTTGGCAGGGGATAATTTTGATTTTGTATTTGTTCTAAAAAACTAACTTGATGTAGAAAAAGAAAATAATGTGAAGAGACAGAATGAAAAAGAAATTCAACAAGAAAAAATAATCAAGCAAACAAAACAACTCAAGAATAAACATAATGCATAATTACAGGATTTACAACTATAGGTCTAACAATTGTCAATACAAAAAGATATTGCAGAAGCTGAGGTGATGTGTTAGGCTAATGAGCTTTCTAATATCAAATCTCTAATGGAATAAAATAAAAATATAATGCTTCTTCCTCACTCTTGAACTTTACTACACATGAATTTAAAGTTGAAGTTATTCATGTAGTGAAAGTTTAAGAAGAATACATGTCTCATTTTTGGGGGATTAAATGAAGTACAAGTTGATTTTAATGCATTTGAACATTTATTAGATCTCCTCGTTGATCATGTGAATAGGAGGAAGAAGGACAATTCAACATATGAGCATATATGTGAATGGAAAAGATACCTAAAGAATACTCCCCAAGATGTTCCTCGGTTATATTGCATGAGGCTCATGAGAGTCCAATTATTAATAAAATATTGGGAACTTACTTGTGATAGTGTTGACCATATAAAAGAGAAATGAAATAAAATATGTGGCAGGAAGTGGATGCTTACATAAAATAATTTCTAGAGCTCAAGTTGTGCATGAACAATTCATCCATTGTTTTATGGATTATTTCAAGGTTCTACACAATACGTCACGATATTTAAGATCAATCCTAAATTACAAAATCCTCCCAGTTCAATCCTTGCATGAAAGATTAACGGCACAGTCATATTTTGATTTCGTTACAAATCCTAGTTTTACTTTATTTGGAAATATTTTGTCGTCGCTTAATCAATATCTTAATCTCATATCAAGAAGGCTAGGTCAACCGTCATCTCCTCTCGATTCCCCTCCTAGTTCTCATGGAAATTTTTTTTTTTTTATGGTAGTTCTTCTGCCAATCGTACTAAGAGTTCATCAGAAGAATCTAAGGAAGAATAAAATAACCATTGAACGTCTCATAATTTGAACATGCCGTGGCTCGATCAATATTCCGTATAAGTACCTGGTGTATGACACCCATTGCCAAAAAATTCCTTAAAATTTGTTACGTAAATATGATTCTGATGACAGACAACTAGACAATATCACATTAAGAAATTTATGCTAGAAATCTGCTTGCATAGCATGATACATGAAGACATGGTGTGACATTTGTTTCCTTACACCTTTGAGAACAAATATTAAACCTCATTATTTTTTTTACAATCCCAAACTATAGTTCATGGAACCAATTTGATAAGCTATTTTTGGAAAATTTTGGTGATGATAAAACACCAGAAGACCTCGTAATTGAATTACCTACTATGAATATGCATAATAAATAATGGATAAAGGACTTCAATCAAATATTTTTAACACATAAAAATGAGATCACTAATGAATCTATTCTAGTTGAAATACTGGTTGTGGGTGAAAAGATTGCATAAACAAACTCTACAAGAAGATTTTGATGAAGCTATCTTAGTACAGAAAGACATCATTAGCTTGAAATATATACTTGATATTAATACTTATCAACCAAGTACTCCTCGGAGGAAAACTAATCCCATAACTAAAAATAATCCTCCAAATAAAGAACAAAGTGCATTTGATTTTGAAAGTATTCAAAAGGTTTTAGAGAAGGTATCAAATGAAGTAATAGACCTTAAGGAAAATGCAAACGAAGACCCATCCAACAAGGGAGGCTATTTCAGAAACCCTTATAGGTGACCATATCAACAACATATTAATTAGAAAATGCATCCTTTTGAGGGGATGAACGTTGATGATGTAGTCTTTGTACTAAGAGATTTACCTACAAAACCACAACCTCCTCAAAATAGAGATAATAATTTCACTACAAATATTGAAGAAGATGAAAAGGTGCCAAAAGATCCAAATATCCATTCCCTTTATCATTTTCTAGAACTTCCAAATTATGTTGAAGAGAACAACGTAGAAATAGTTCATGTAGTTTATGTAGCTCAACATTCTTATAACACTGGAGGAAAATGCCAACAAACTCAATACATTCCTTCTATTTCTAACTCTACTAGAAACCCATCTGCAATTACCAAGGTCACTCCTCATAAGGAAAAAAATAATTTTGACCTTGATTATGACCCTGTGGAAGACTTTAAGAATGTAAAGCTAATATCTCTATATTCAAATTATTGAAAAACCCTCAAACTAGAGATAAACTTGAAAGTATTCTAGCTCCTACAAAAGAGAGAATTGTTGAACATAATATATTAGAGGATCCTCTTCAAGATAGAACTCAACAATATCTTGTCCCATCCTTCAATGGGAAAAAAATAAAGACATCACCTTTCCTATTGTCCTTTGAAATTTTCAATAGAAACATCCATAACTGTATGGTAGATTCTAGTGCATCTTCAAATGTAATGCCACTATCTATTTGTCAAAAACTTAATGAACCAATACAATCTTCGTTGACACAGATAGTGAAATTGGATAGATCTATAGTAAAAGTTGTAGAAGAAATGAAAAATATTTTAATCGAGATTTCGTTAGACCCTAGGATTCATTGAACCATTGATATTATTGTTGTTAATCTCCTTGAAGATTATGAGATGTGGGTTGAGTCGTGATTGGTCTTATAAACTTAAAGGATATTTTTCAACCAACTGGTCACATCTATGGTTTCCAAATGAAGGTAAGCCCAGTAAAATTAAAATCGAAAGAGAACCATATATAAAACAAATTATTACTGATCTTGATCACCCTGGTGAACTTGCTTTACCCATGAATTCCAATTTAGGCAATTACTCTATAGACACATTTTTTGGAGACCTACCTACTGACATATATCCTTTTTCCTAGTCTGAAAATCAATCAAAAGTAATGAAATTTTCCTAGATTGAGTCTTCTTAGTCGATGTTACATAATTTCTATAGTGTAAATACCAATTTTAAGCTAGATAAAACATGTTGAACTTTATTTTTTGATGGCTCTAAATTTAAACGTCGAGCTGGAGCTAGTTGTGTTTTAATTGATCCAATGGGAAATAAGACTATGATAGATTGTTGTTTCAAATTTGAATGTACAAATAATGTGGTTGGATATGAGGCATTAATTCAAGGTCTTATAAAGGAAATTGATTTAAAAGCTCAAGTTATTAAAGTTTTTGGAAATTCAGAGATAATTGTTCGACAAATAAGGAACACAATCTATTTTGTATTAACACATTTAAAGAATTATTAGAAAGAGATATGGGATTTGATTAATCACTTTGAATCCTTTAACATAAACTATGTTCTCAGCTAAAAAAACTCTGATGCATACCTACTAGCCAACGTCGCTTATAAATTAATGCTCGTTTAAGGTTTTGCACCCAATGCATTCTCTATTGAATTAATGTACATGCATTGAATACCTGATAATATTACAAACTGTAAATTCTTTGATGATGATCAAGAAATTGTGAATTTCCTCATAGCCCAAGAAACTTTTAAAGAATTAGTTATCAATGAAAATACTCATGATCAATCTCTATCAGAAATACAAAATCCTTCATATCCACAAACACCTACTGCTTTAATTCCTAGATTAGTTGTTGGAATGGAAGATTTTTATGACTTACAAGATAAATTTAAAAAGGTAACCAATTGTAAAACTAATTTCTCCTATATGAGTTATCAAACAATGAATTTCAGAACTTAACAGAATCCTAAGAATATCAACTTCGGTACTTAATGCACACCTACATAAAGAGAGGCTTTCATCAAATTATTTAAATAATTCAAAGATGTGTTTTCATGGACATATGATGACTTGAAAAAATTCGACACGAACATCATGCAACACAATATACCGATGAAACCTAATATTAAACCTTAAAAAGAAAAACTCGAGAAAATGCATCGCATCCTAGACCCATCTATTAAAAAAGAATTGGATAAAATATTATTAGCCAAGAAATTGTTTCCATTCAAACACACTTAGTGGACGACAAATTTAGTCTCGGTACGAAAGAAAAATGGAGGGATTCTCCTGTATCTTTATTTTTGAAATCTCAACAGAGCTTCAGAAAAAGACAACTATCTAATACCTCCAATGGAACGAATTTTACAGAAAGTATATGGATAAGAGATGTTTTCATTATTAGATGGTTCTTCAGGTTACAATCAAGTTTTAGTCTCTCATTCTAATCAACTCAAAATTGCATTTAAAACACCATGGGGCACATTTGCATATTGAAATATGTCTTTTGGATTAATAAATGTAGGTGCTACTTTTCACAGAGTGATGTACATTTGATTTAGAGGTTTGATACAAAACTATGTCATAGTCTACTTAGATGATGTGACCATTTTTTCAAAAAAAGAGACAAGACCATATATCATAATTAAGGTAGGTGTTGGAACGATCTAGGAAATATGGTATCTCACTCAATATTAAAAAAATATATCTTTGTTGTCACCGAGGGTAAGTTACTAGGATTCTTAGTTTCTAAACATGGTATAATGATCGAACATGAACGAACGCATGTGATATCTCAGATAAACTTGTTACTTTCCTATTTAAAAAAGTATATGCAAAATTTTTCAGGGAAGATAAATTTGGTAAGATGTGTCCCTAGTTTTGCCAAAATTGTTAAACCATTACAAGACATGATAAAAAAGTATGTCATATTTAAGTGGAATGATGAACAAAAACAAGCTTTTTTAATATTAGGTAAGATATTGCTAAATCACCTTCTCTAATGTCCCCTAATTTTTCAAAATATTTTATTTTATATACATTTTCTTCTGTTGTTTCGTACTCTACAGTCCTAACACATCAGAATTTTGAAGGTGATGAAATTCCAATATCCTTTATGAAATCTACTTTAAAAGCAACCGAGCTAAACTACCCAGTGTTAGGATTAATTATAATCATCTCTTGACCACCATAGTCTAAATTCCATTTCCTAGATTAGGAGTTTGTTGCCACTTCACTAGTGCCATGGAGAACTCATCTGGTCCCACCTACCACTCGATGCACCAATTTTCATGAGTTTAGGATCTCCATAGAAAAATCCCTATAATTTAGGATCCCACAGTAAGTCAAGGGAGTCCCATCATCCATTCACTCCAGTCTGTGTTGAGTTACCCTCTCATGGAGATCAGTTAGTTCATCTCCAGTTAGTATAGCGCTACACTTTCCTAATTTTAGGAGGTAGGCACCTTTTCCTACCTACCTTATTCAGTTAACTAGATGAGAATTGATTTAGTTGTCCTGAGCTACATTACTGAGCTTCTAGTGGTGATTTTACCATATTGAGTTATCACTAGAGTCATTCCAATTTAATGAATTTGAATCATACATAGTGGATCTGAATTCTTCCTATTGTATCGAATGATAATTGATGTAATGTTATGTTGGTTGATTTTTGTCTCTTGGTTGTTCAATTTCACCATGAATGTTTGATCAATGTACATTGAATTGTGTCTTTATCCTTCAACCTTATTTCACAGTGAGTTCATTCCATCTTGAGGATCCTAAGTTTTTCTAAATTAAACATGGTATCAGAGCAGGTAATCAGGCCCAATTCAATCCTCAGAAACTTCCATTGATGCACCAGAAGAAGCTGGATTCCACATAATTCCTGGATACTTTTCCTTACTCCCTCTGGATTTTGTCCATAGAATTATAGGCAGGTGTTATGCACCCAAAGAATGTGCACATGTTGAAGTATAGAGTTATTGAATTGGTTTGAATTCTAATTGAAGTGTTTTTGTAGGTAAATTGAATAATTCAGAATAATTGTGTTGCTCCTTGTTCGGAGGGGTTTTGGGGTAAGTGAGTTACAGAACACCGCAGAGGCTGCGCAAGATCACGCGACACCGCACAATCCAAAGATAGCGCGATCGGAGGAAAACAAAACACTTTTGAATATTTTATGCATCTGTTTGTATCGGTTGACCACATTTTGTGGATATAGGTCATTAGTAGTTAAATCAGCTAGGAGTTAGTTAGAAGTGGACCTTGAATGTAAAAGTGCAAGCCTATATATAGATTAGAATTGCAATTGTAAAGAGACAGATACAGAAGAGATATGTATGAGATGAGACTGATGTGAGAGATTAAATCTTTTGTGACTTGTATGCGACTCTATGGATTGATATTTCTCTCGATATGGAGAAAAAAAACTGTTGTTTTGGATCTGTTGCGATGAAAGTAATATGATATGATGGATATTGAGATGAATCATTGTTGTCCTTATTCCCTTTCATATGTTGCGATGTCTTTTTTTGTCTTTATATACTATGATGGTTTTGTTTTATGAATGAAGAATGTAATACTGCTGCGATGAATAGATAAATGATGCAATCTGTTAGATATGTGATTGTAATGATATATCTGTGATGAATGCTACGATATATGATAAATGGATTTGCTAGATCTGATAGTTATGCTATTAAATCACTGATTCCCCGATCCTCCTCCTTACTACCGGAAACTTGGCTCCGACAGCTCCCCCTCAAACATCTCAGGTGAGACATCATCCGCTCTGTGGGTGTTTCTAGGAATGGTGAAACTTGTCTACGCCGATGCTCAGGGAGATCGGGCTGGTTGGGCATCGACAAAGTGAGAACCCCTGTCGACGAGGATTTGTTGGTGGGTTTTGGCCAACAAATGGTAACATTGTTGGGACCTATTTTTGACTGAAGAGGAATATATGTTGTGGCATCTGACCAAACCGGAGATCCAAGATTGGTTTGATCTAAGACTACAAGAGTTCCCTGAAGCCAAGAATCAGAATCCAAAGTTGACAATAGACACATGGTTGGTGAGATACATTCATGACAGTCTCACGAATGGTTTTTCTATGAGTTTCCCGTCATACTCTATGAGTGGCTGGTGCAATTCACCTACAAGAAGCGCAACTTCTAGGGAGGAGAGCCAACATCCTGGACCCCCGAGCTAATTCAAGAACTCTAAGAAACTGTCAATAAGGTATCACGGGCTGTCGAAGTTTGGTTGGATAGTATTCTAGAAGGATATTTCACTGAGTTCACGGTTGATACCAACAAGTCCTATAGCGAAGCAGAACGAGAATTCTTCAATGGACAACGAGGTAGGTTCTTGCTGTCTTTACAATTGTCAATCAAGATTCTTGTTTGTGAAAAAGGTATACTAAAGATGCACCTCGAGTAGTAAAACTATGTTGTGCAGAGTCTATGAACACCGCGATAGAAGGGGGGTGATGAATGGAAAGATAAAGGGTAGATGGGTGTAAGTTTCGACAAGACTGTGAGGGCAGCCGAGGAAGGGAGTGGTTGTACAAGGGGAGGAACAAGGTTCCGAGTAGAGAAGAGGAATAGGACAGGGGAATGTTCTACTGCGATCGAAACACAAGACCGTGAAGGACAACGACATAGGATGAAGTGTCCCTACAACGAAAAAGAGGAAGAGTAGACACAAGCTACACCCAGAGTAGCAGCAAGATCAAGCCCCGGTAGCAACGTGTCCACACCTCTGCGCACTATTCCACCATCAGGAAAACATACACAATATACGTCAACATTTCCAATGTGCCAAGTGAAATCTAGTAGTAAGGAAACATCTACAGGAAGGAGGTCTAGGATTGTAGGAGACGATATGAAGCTACCTATGTTCCATGGAAATGGCACTGATGACCCAAAACAGTATTGGTTCTTATGTGAGGCAGTCTGGACTGCCAGACAGACTATCAATGAGGATGTAAAGAAAGGCCAATTAGAGACCACCCTTCGAGGTCATACACTCGACTGGCACATGAGATTCATACAGGTCCCACAGGGGACCGCGGCAAAGACTTTGGATGAGATTCGGAAGGGACTTCTTGAAGAATTCAAGAAACCGAAATATGAACCAAAGTACATTACAGAGCTGAATGAAATCAAAAAATTCCCTAATGAGACGGTTTGGGACTTTGATCAAAGGTTTAAGATGTTGATGGCATGGGTCAGCTTCGATATGAGTGACGTCCAACATAAATAATGGTTACTTGCAGCACTGGTCCCTCATATCCGACACCCATTAATGCGTCAAAAGATCGCGACACGGAGCGAGACTCTAGAAATTGCAATGAAGCTGGAAGCTTCACCTATAGGAGAAAATGTTTTTGGCATGAACCAAATCTAGGGACAGCTGATGAACTTAACAATTCAACTCCATGATATTAAGAAGGAGAAAGATGAACATGATAATTTGTGGTGCGTTCGGTGTCATGTCGATGGACACGCGAAACATACCTGTCCTTCTTTTCGGAATTATCTACTCTCAGTAGTGCCAAACCCATTAAGTTGCAGTAGTGTGTCGTGGTGTCACATATGTCAAGTGTATGGGCACCGACATGAAGACTGTAACTACATGTGGAAAATGGTTACAAATCCAGCAAGCTTATATTGGACCTTCCGTCGCTCAGTTGGGCACAAGGCAAAGGACTATTGAGCTTATGATATACTTTAAGAGAAGACATGCAATGCGTATTTCATGAAAGGTGAAGACCCTCGCATGATGCAACAACCATGGCCACGGGGGATATAGCCACCACCTCAAGTCCAGTATACATCGCCACCGCAGATGCAATTTATTCTATCACAACCACAGACACAGGATGCACCACAAATGCAATGTTGCACCGAGACCACAGTACACCCAGACTCCAATGGCTCCACCATAGCCACAGTATGTCCAATCATCACAATATGTTCAGCAACAGTCGAATCCCCCATAGCAACAAATGGTGCAACCCCTGTATCAGTAGTAAGTAGCTCAACCACAATATCAACAGCAAGGAGGATACTGTGGTGAATTTGAATTCAGAGGAAGAGGAGGTTTCGGCTGTGGAGTAGGACGAGGTTGTGAATCAATCCAGTGTTACAATTGTGGGACACTTGGCCACTATCATACGGATTGTACCCATTTTCAATGTGTATACTGTGCGTTGAATGATCATATAGTTGAAAATTTCCCTCAGCTAATTACGAGATGGCAGTACGGCAATGCCATCCTTTATTACAGAATTAGAATAAGTTCCAGGTCCATAATCAAGTATAGAACCAACATAAAATACATAATCAAGGTCATCCCCAAATTCCATTACAAAATCAGAATATCAATCAGCCTACAAATCCACCGGTGAACCAGAATCCACCTTTGAATCAACCTCCGTTGGAGAACTAGAATCAAGGGTCGATGGTTGTGACCATTCTAGCAGACTCATGGATAAAGGATGTTGATGTTGGGATTGTTACTCGAGGAGGTGTGATGACTAGAGAAGATGGATCGCGACTCCAAGTGTGACTGGATAGCAAGAATAAAGCACATTTTGATATCACAACTAAGAGAGATACCTTTTTCCAAGATCGCGAGGCGCTTGGAAGAAATCCTGGTAAGACACCTATTTTTGGCATGCCTTCTTCTTTTGATTCTTCACTAGAAGCTAGACCATCGTGGAAATATGGTACCTTACAACAGTTCTTCAAGATTTTTTTATCCCTGGAAAAATATCTCAATGCTCTGGTTGAGATCGAGAAGTTTCTACACCATTCGGATAGAGAGTTACAAGACTCCGTGGTAAATTTTTTACAGGAGAAAAAGACAGTAAAGGAAATGCAGATGAACATCCAGATTGGGGACTACAAAGTTGATTCAGTTATTTTGGATCTTGGGTTAGATGTGAATATCCTGACGAAACAGATGTGGAAGAAGATGGGGAGCTAAAACTTGGTTGGTCCCCAGTGCAGCTGAGATTGGCTAATCAGGCCAAAGTTCAACCAATCGGTTGTGTGTCGAATCTGGTTGTAGATGTCAAAGGTATGACGACTCGTGCTGATTTTGATGTAATCGAAGTCATTTATGGAGGGGGATCATATCCTATACTTCTAGGGATTATATGGGCCAATGATAGCATGGCCATGATAAATTTTAAGAAGTGGTTGATGATATTTGAGAACCACGATATCCGAGTCATCATCCCTATGGATTCTAAGGAAGGAAGGCGATATATTGAACATGTCAAAGATAAATTTGTTAGAGGATGGGATCATGTTTACAATATCTTTGAGGATTACATCCATCCTACCACTGACGGAGAACTGGGTTTCCGCAGCGCTAGCTCTGTGTCCTTTGATTCTGATGATGCGTTGGAAAATTGGAAAAATCAGATGTATGAAGTATCACTCAGAAAATGTGGGTTGATCATGCAGTCACTGCACCATGTCATGACTGAAATCATTGAGTTGCTAACATACGAAGGACTACTAGAACTATCTGGGTTCCTCGAGTAGTTTGAAGTGAAGGTATCTGAGCCTCAGCGCTTGTTGGCATTAGGAGAAGCATTGAAGGCCACTCCAGCATGTTGGTGGGAAGTTCATAAGGAGACCATTCATGAATGGGCACAGTGTTGACGGTTGATGACCCTGTGCTTCGGAGATATGGAGGTATATCACACTGAGAGATATGATGGGAAGAATAAAACTTGTATTCATCTGAGGGAATTCCATAAGCGATGGGCATCGCGACCCAAGGATGATTGGGTCCATGATTTTATTCACACATTGGATGAAATGCCAAGGTCTTGGGTACATATTAGCTGATATGCATAGATAAATCACCATTTGGGAGAAGCTGACTATTTGCTTTGTGCATACCTTTGGCTTTGCAGATGCTAATGTAGAGGTTAACAATGCACTATAGATCATTCGGTAAGTAGTCTTGAAAGTTGTCATAGTCGCATATCCTGTGGACCCACATGTGCATTGCCACATGAAATCAATGATGGAATGCTACAACCTCTCTAGAGAGTCGGAAGATGATGATGAATTGTGCAATATTAATATTCCAGAGACTGAAGGAAGTCGGGATGTTGTAGCACTAGATGTGCCGACGGATCCCATGACTCAACCGCTGAAGATTAAGAAAGTTAACAATGGGTGGAGGAGAATCCGAAATTTTCCAATATTGGGGAATACTGGGACGGGGAGACTATGGAAAAGATCACATATCTATTGCATGAGTTTCAAGACCTATTCCCAACAAAATTCTTAGAAATGAAGGGGATAATGGGTGACCTAGGGGAAATGAAAATCTCGTTAAAACTAGATGCAAAACCAGTGCGACAAAGGCCATACCATTTGAATTCGCGATATAAAGAACAGGTTAAGGCTGAAATTGATTGGATGCTAGATGCAAGGATTATCAAGCCTGTTGAAGAATCAGAATGGATAAGTCCTATGGTGATTCAAGACAAGAAGAATGAGGAAGTCTGAATTTGTGTCGATCTAAGGAAGTTGAATGATACTTGCATGCATGATCCCTTTTCGACACCATTCACAAATGAGGTTCCTGAGGGAGTAGGTGGTCAAGAAATGTATTCTTTCATAGATGGGTTTTCTAGGTATAACCAGATCAGAATTGCAAAGGAAGACTGCCAGAAAACCACATTTGTCACCAAATGGGGTTGCTTTCAGTACACCGTAATGCCCTTTGTTGTTGTTGCATTTAAATATTTTATTCATAAATTTATGTAAGTATATATGGATGAATAGACAGTCTACGGATTGATCATGGATCACTTGGAAAACCTTTGTTTGATGCTGGAGAGGTGTCGACATCATCAGATCACATTGAATTCAAAGAAATGAATCTTTTGTGCACCATTCAGGATACTGTTGGGTCATATCATTTGTAAGAAGGGGATTTTGGTTGATCCAGCAAAGATGGCGCTCATTTTGAGCCTGCCACCACCTACAAATATGAAGATGCTCTGCACGACACTGGGACACACTGGGTACTATCGCAAGTTTATCTGCGGTTATGCTATGATTACTTCCCCCATGGAGAAACTGTTAAAGAAGGATGCCTCATTCATATGGAACCAAGAGTGTCAAAATAGCTTCAACACATTGAATTCCAAGATGGATTCAGCACCCATACTTGTGTCCCCCAATTGGACTAAGGAGTTTCATGTCCATGTCAATGCCTCATTTGTTGCGCTGGGAGTTGTGCTCACGCAACTAGGAGAAAGAGATCTAGATCGCCCGATTGTCATTGCTATAAGGAAGGAATCTTTTGTTGAGAAGAATTATACAACTAGGGAAAGAGAGGGATTGGCGATGGTATATGCACTGCAGAAGTTCAGGAACTATCTCTTGGGTGTTCACTTCAAAATGTTCACTGACCATTTGGATTTGAAAGATATTGTTAATAATCCTGTGTTGGGGGGGAAGATCTGTCGCTGGCTACTTCTCTTTCAGGAATTTGATTTCGAAATAATAGTGAAGCCAGAACACCTAAATTCTAGTCTTGATCACCTATCCCACATTGAAACAGGTGAATATCCCACCAATAATGACGATGGATTTTTGGATGTGCAACTGTTTCGAGTTGATATCGCAGATGACCATTATGCACCGATAATTCAGTTTTTGGCAACTGGAGTTGCACCAGAGGAGATGACAACTAGTCAAAAGAAGCAGTTGGTAGTGAAGGCTTCAGATTTCCAGTTGATCGATGAGCACTTAAACAAGCTTGGGCCTGATGAGATCCCGGGACAATGTGTTCTACCTCATGAACAAGGGCAAAATCCTGAAAGAAGCACATACAGGAGTTGTGGGTGGACATTATGGAGGATGGGATACCGCATGTAAGGTACTGCATGTTGGGCTATGGTGGCCTGCTTTGTATAATGATTCTACAGATCATGCGCAAAGCTGCGATGTCTTTCAACATGTAAGGAAACCATCACGACGAGATGAATTAGAGGAAATTTCAACTCAAAATGGGCTTTATAACTCTAATTCAAATTCCATGTCATCATGTGTTAGCTAATGAAATTGCTTTAAATTTGAAATGCTGTATAGGTATTAAACACTTTTTAATATAAATTTGGGGATAGGTATCATAAAAAAAAACTACTTTTTTTGTTTGTATTTTTGACATATCTCCCCATGTTTTTACTCAAATTTCGATTGGGAGAGCTCGTTGGATGCGTAATTAAATTCCACATCCAACAAGTATCCACTCGGAATAATTTTTATAGACCCTGCTACCCCAAAAACAATAAATACCTAAAAAACTGTGATGATGACATTATCATCACATTTTTTCAGGTATTTCTTGTTTTTGGCGTATAGGGGTCTGTCAAAAGTATGTTGAGTGGGTACTCGTTGGATGCAGAATTTAATTCTACATCTAACGAGTTCTCCCAATCAAAATTTGAGTAAAAACACAGGGAGATATGTCGAAAATACAAACAAAAAAATAGTTTTTTTCTTTTCTTCCTCCAAAATTAATAAATATTATTTTATTATTTTAACTATTATTTTTTTAATTTTTTTTAGGAGACCCATTTTGAGTTGAAATTTCCTCTAATGAGATGCCACTTCTACCACAGGTAACTTTACAACCTTTTGATAAATGGTTTGTGGACTTTGTGGGTCCAATCAACCCGCTAAGGAAGTGAATCAGTGCATGATACATCATCACAACAATTGACTATCTGACAAGGTGGGTGGAGGCCACACAAGTTTTGGATTGCACTGCTGCGATAGAAGAAAAGTTTATATTTGAAAACATCGTGATGCGGTTTGGATTTCCTAGGATATTGATAAGTGACTAGGGCGGTCACTTTATCAACCACACAGTAAAAGCACTGACAGAGGAATTGCAGGTGCAACATAAGAAAAGTACCCCATATCATCCACAGGAAAATGGAACCGTAGAATCTTTCAACAAAATCCTGGAAACTACGCTGAAAAAGGTATGTAACGATAATTGGGATGACTAGTATTTAAATATCCCTGGGGTCTTGTGGGCATATCACACCACTTGTAAAAGACTAATGGGGCAGACACCATTCAAACTGGTATATGGGTAAGAGGCGATCATGCTTATGGAGTACATTATTCCTCGTCTGTGCATCATCCCAGCAACTGGCATGGACGATGAAGAGGAACTTGAGGAGTGAGCAATTCAGTTACTTCAACCAGAAGAAGACCCCTTCATTGCAGGCTTCTAGCGGTGTGTCGAGAAGGATCGACAAAAGGCGTGGCATGATCGCCACATTAAAAGCAAACAATTTTCCCAAGGAGATGTGGTGTTTTTATATGACAACAAGTTCATGAAGCATTCAGGTAAGTTATAAATGCATCGGTTAGGCCCATATCTTGCTAATTTAATTACTTCTGGGGGTGCAGTTCAATTGCAGCAGTTAGATGGAGTGGTGCTACCGAAGCTTGTGAATGGTAGCCGCTTGAAGCCCTATATGACAAGGGCGGAAGGGTGCACTTCCTGAAGCACTGTGCAATATATATATATATAGGGTAGATAGAAGACCAGAGGGCGCGCCAGAAGGAAGTGGTAGTGCAAGTGTGGTAGATAGAAGACCAGAGGGCGCTCCAAGTGGAAGTGTAATGTCCCCGGTTTCGACCCCGTTTGCATGATGTATATATTGTAATTAATCTTGGTGAGGAGCTAAAGGCAAAAGCCCCACCATCGATTTCGTTGTGTGTGTGTTTCGGCAATGGGGATAGTTGCCAATGGTTTATCGTGCTATCCGGCACATTATAATATGGCATCATGTAAATACACACATCAATTAAAACTAAAACCACAACCAACTACGACAGTGCAACGTTGAATGAAAAGGGCATGATTCCGAAGGATAAGGGGTGGGGGATGTCAAACCTTGGTTATGGGGAAAAAAAACCCATATGTTACCACCTTGTGTGTTTGCCACCTTTTTCTTGTTTGATTTTCCTTGTCTCACCCAACCTCTTCAATGTCTTGATTTTGTTAGTTGGGGGCAGTTATTGCATGAGGAAATATGGACATGGGAAAACGTGGGTTTTGGCAGGCTGCTGTCAGTTTGGATGGTACGCATGCCCAGTGGAGAACCTTCGTTTCTCTCATGCCGGTCTTCATTCTCCCCATGGTCGGTTACTCTCACGGTCTGCTCATCTTCCTTAGGCACAGGGCGGCTGCTGTTTTCTTCTCATGCGTAGGGACTCTGCGTTGGTTTAGCTCACGCAGGGAGAAAAGGGAAATCGCGGTCTATTGCTTGGGATTTTCGGGTGCAAGAGCCTTTTCACGCTCAGGGACTGTGTGTAAGTTCCTTACTAATTGTGGCCGTGCATTTGTTTTCCTCTGTATGTTTCGGTTTAGTGCAAATTGCACTCACGCGCAGACTCTTTGGGGCGTTTTTCCCATGTTGTGAGCTGTGCTCACTATTTTCATTTTGGGGCGGTTGTCTTCCTTGCGTTTTTGTTGGCTGTGGTGTCCAATTTCATTTTGGACCATTGTGTATTCGTGGTGAGCCGTTTTCTGTTGGGGTCTGCGCTTGAGTTTCCATGGTTATGCTGGGAACGCTGTTTATTAACTTTTGTGGGCTGTGGATTGTTGTCATCACTCATGGTGAATTGGGCTGCTGAAGTACCCTGGTTTGGGTGTTGTTGCTGAGTTGTTTTGGCCACATTAGGGCCAAGAACAACTCCGTGTTGCATTGTGGGCTCGAGCTGTGCTCATCTACTGTTTGGGACTGTCACCGGATGTTTTTCCTTCTTCACAAGAGCTGTGAAGGGATTGTTGCTGCGTGTATGCAGTGGTTGGCCTTTGGGCTGCGATGGCTTGGCTGATTTGTGGATCGCCTGATAAACCCAATGGTTCTTGCCTATTGTTTTGTGTCCCCTTGGCTATGTGTAAGCTTGCAATTGGCCCTTATCCTTGGAGGAATCATGCCCAGCTTGGGGGTGGCAGCATTGCTAAGAGATTGATGAGCAAGCTGGCCTATGGTTGGGTGGAACGTTGTAGCGACGTAGCTGGTTGCGAGTGAATTCTTCATCCAAGATAAGTGCGGCTGTTATTTCATCTCTGAAATTAACCTACTGTTTCATGAATTATAATGAACATGCTTATGCTGGAAATGTATGTGTGTTTCTTCCGCTGAATGTTGATTCATCCTGCATCTGTGTATGCTTGTAAGTTTTAATTCCAGCATTGATTTCTTTTGATTATGTTCATGGGGCTGTTTGCCCGGCTGTGTTTGATGTTCGTCATGTCTTCCTTTACTGGTCGGAGGCATGGGGACGTGACAGGAAGTGGTAGCACAAGTGTAGGAGTCAGTAGTGCAATTAGGTAGAAAGACCATGACAACCACAGGGCAGTTCATCGACAGTGCTCATTGATGCATTTATGGTCCATTCGACCATTAGCATGACAGGATCGTCAGTGGATTTAGATCGTTAATGAAGGATTTGGTCATGATGACTACCGCGGATTTGGTAATGATGAAGCTGGATTCGTGAGTTGTTATAAAAAGACAAGGGACGTGGAAAGAAGGCATTGTTGTGTTCAGTCGAGTTGAGCAAAGTGAAAAGTTGAGTGAAGTGAGAAGCACTGTCAGCGATAGCTAAGGCATGAGAGAGGGGTGCATTTGATTAATTGCTAAGATTTGTCGATGCGGCATGCTGAGTAACCGCGACATTGTGGATATTTCAAGTGAGAAAGAGTCACCTATCCATCCAACTTCTATCATCGAATAATTCATGAGTATTCCAATCAGATCATCTTCGATCCCCTGGGGCAAGTGAAAGGCATAGAAGTTAGGATCAACATTGTCACAGAAGAGACAGACACGCACTTCCATTAGGGCGTAAGGGCAGGGCATTACACAGACAGGGCCATCTAGTTCGAGAGCTGTGGATTTTGCGGAACCTAGGGTGTGTCCATCAATGATATCCCTGGATATATCGCTCCCAGAAGCCTCGAAAATTAATTAAAAATCATAAATATCAGTCGAAAAGTGTCGCTGTTGCCCGAAGAAATGCAGTGCACTATGGTTATTATTCCCGCCTTGGTCAAAATGAAGTATGAGGACCATGAATTGTTGCTACTGAAGAATGTAGTGGATGATCCCTACGAGTCCACGCCTTCTATTCCAAGCGCACACATCGATCATATTCCGCACTCATGGGTGCAAGGATTGAACAAATTTAGGTTTTGGGGGCTTATCAACATGCCCCACTTCGAGAGGCTAAATGAAGAGAATGCATGTGTAAAATAGTTGTTGGCGTGCTTTCATGGTGGCACATTGTGGTTGGATACCCCAATCACGGTTACAATGGATATTATTTTCGATTTCACGGGGGTGCCAAAGGCTGGGGCAGACACCGCTCAATACCTCAAAGGAAGAGACAATGAAAAGAAGCTGGCTCAACAACTAAAGGAGCAATATGGATTTTAGCTCGATGGCCGCACATAACACATCGACAACATCAACGAGCGGGTGGTACGTATTGGAGAACACATTCTAGTAGGTAAAATCGTCCTGGGGAATCACTTGGTTCTGTGCAATTCAAGAGTGGTTTCTTGTGCGTATAGTGTGCAGAGGGAGTCCAAATGAATTGGTCCCTCTTCTTTTTGAACCAACTTATAGAGGATGCAGTCGCAGCCCAGGCTGGGTAGAGGTATTTTTCCTATAGTTAGCGGCTAATATTAGTTGCTCTGGTGGCTTAGATGGAGCTAGAGGACTACAAACCTATGTTGGTTGCAGTGGTGAAAGTGTGCAAAGGAGCATGATACCAAAATTTATGGTGGGTAGAGGATCCCATTTGGAATATTGATTATGCTATCCACTTCTGGATCTACTGGGAAGCACTAAAAGCTGTAATAGTTAAAAATCCATGCTTATTAGATGTAGCAGTGGTCAAATAACAGAGGATCATGTGGTTCGCTATCGGGCCCCATTCCATTCATATCCAGCTGTGATGAGACCCTGATAGGAAATGGCTACCAATGGCTTACAAATTAACTGATGATGAAGTGGAAGCCGTCATTCAGGACTAGCTTGCTTCCTGGCATGAACCAGTTAGTGTTGAAGAAGTGTCAATGGAACCACTGATAGATGCCCCTGAAGAGCCTGTGCAAGAGGGCCATAATACTCCTGACTCAGATGGTGATTCATCAACTTACACCAACCTAGAAGCTTTCAGTTTTATGTGGGCAGTAGCTCAAGAACAACATTGTAAGCCCAATTGAACTGGGTTGTCAAAGCTGTCATAAATTCATCTAACTTGGTGGCGCAAGCAATGCGCCAGTCCCACCATGAGGTTTTTTCATGGTAAGAGCTAAATTAGATTCTATTTATGATGCAATTGTAAAGGTAGCACCAGAAAGTGTCACTGGTCAAGGACTCCCATCGATTAGCACTGAGCCGTGACTCAGTAACGTTTAATTTCACCCGAATGCAATCGACGCAGGAAGTGCGGAGGTGAACTCCACCTTGCAGCAACTGCAGGGTGTTGTAGTGGACATCAACAAGCTACTGACCTAGACCCTAGTTCACATGCAGCAGGTGGCCAAACAGGAATTGGCTGACAGACAGAAGGATCTTAGTGAAGGGCTTTTGCAATTGCATGGAGAAGCAATGCACCTGAATATAGAGGTCGAGGAGCTGTGCCAGGTAAAGGAATAGTTAACAACAGTAAAGGTGTAGGAGGTTGCAAAATTGAAGATGATGCGGGACGAGATGATGAAGAAAACTACTGAAGAGATCGTTGATCTGAAGAAGCAGACTGATTTCCTAATTATCGAGAATGCGCAGCTGATTGCAGGTAGGGCCGAGGTTGAAGTGACGGTTGATGAGGCATGTCAACATGCTTACAAAAACACAATAGAACTTGATGCCATCACCAAATCAAAGCGACTGGGTGAGGTCATTATCTAGCTCTAGCTGACCAACAATCTCCTCAATTCTATGGTCTACCCAGACACACCACCAAAGAATATTGTGGAGCGTAAGGATTCCATCGAAGTGATTGCAGTTTAGTTTGAATTAATGGAGCAGGAAGCAAAGAATATCTCGAAGGCAATGACACAATTTTGGGGTAGTGTCGTCCAAGATGAGTAGTTAGACCAACTGACAATGCAAGCATGGGAAGCCGACAATCAGTTGACGACATTGCAATGCCACTTGTGATTCAGCTTACGTGTTCCACTGAGCTAAGAGAACTACAACAAAGAGCCACCAAGGCAAAAGAACAATAGCACAAGCACAGCGCCTAGTTATAGGAATTCCAAGATATTGGAGTGCAATTGGGTATTAAAGGAGTCACTGCACTGCAAGATGCACAAGAAGGAAAGAAGATAGTGGATACCAAGTTGGTGGAGCACCCTCTAAAGTAGAACCTTCTTGGTTGTCAGGATGAAGCTGAAAAAGTTCAAGCATAGATCAAGGAGATAGCGCAACAGTATGAGGATTTCAGGGTAAAGATGACGGAGTACACCCTATCTACTTGACGTGGCTTGAGGATGAGCCACAAGACTATGTTGGGGGCTTTTTGGGAGGGGTTTTTGGGTAAGTGAGTTGCACAACACCATGGAGGCTGCGCAAGCTCATGCGACACCACGCAGGACAAAGATAACGCGATAGGCAGAAAACAAACCGCTTTTGAATATTTTATGCATCTTTTTGTATCGGTTGACCACATTTTGTGGATATAGGTCATTAGCGGTTAAATCGGTTAGGAGTTAGTTAGAAGTGAATCTTGAATATAAAGGCGCAAGCCTATATATAGATTAGAATTGCAATTGTAAAGAGACAGATACATCAGAGATATGTATGAGATGAGACTGATGTGAGATATTGAATCTTTTGTGACCTGTATGTGACTCTATGGATTGATCTTTCTCTCACTGTGGAGAAAAACAGCTATTGTTTTGGATTTGTTGCGATGAAAGTAATATGATACGATGGATATTTACTTGAATCATTGTTGTCCTTGTTCCCTTTCGTATGTTGCGATGTATTTTTTTGTCTTTATATACTGCAATGGTTATGTTTTATGAATGAAGAATGTAATGTTGCTACGATGAATAGATGAATGATGCAATCTATTAGATTTGTGATTGTAATTATAGATTTTTGATGAATGTTGCGATATCTGATAAATGGCTCTGCTAGATTTGATAGTTATATTGGTAAATTGTTGATGCCTTGATCCTCCTCCTTACTACCGGAAACTTGGTTCCGACAGCTCTCCCTCTAACAACTCGGGTGAGACTTCATCTGCTCTGTGGGTGTTGTCAGGTAGGGTGAAACCTGTATGGGTCAGTGCTCAGGGAGATCACACTGGTTGGATGTCAACAGAGTGAGAACCCCTATCGACGAGGCTTTGTTGGTGGATTTTGGCCAACACTCCTTAAAGCTGCTAGACGGAGAATTCAATAGATTTGGCACCCAATATGCTCATGCCCTTCAACGATCTTGATTGGAGGGATGATATGAATATAGTGTTGCGCAACAAAGGTTTGTATAGGGTTACCATGGGAAAGTAGGATGAACCACAACATACTCTTGAGAAATCGAAGTATCTGAACAAGCTGGATGAATCATTTGGCTTCATGTGCATTCATATCTCTAGGGATTTACTCTTCCATATTTATGGATTAAAAAATCCAAGGGAAGTGTGGAAGAAGCTTGAATCCCTATTTAGAAACCAAGATGAGATGGGAGGCCATATTTTGGAGAATGAGATGATTTCTCTTTAGCCCAACAACTTTGAAACCATCCAACAATTCTTCTCAAAATTCAAATCCCTTATCATGCAATGTAAGAAGTGTGGGATTGACAAGAAGGATGAGATATTGGTACTCTCAATTATGAGCAAACTTAGCCCAGAATTCTCAGTTTTCATATCCACCTTTCACTTCAAGATACTATAAAAGTGATTCACATTTGATCCTAGCTTAGTGGATATATCTAAAATTTATACTAGGAATCTAATAGCGAAAGGAGCTACAAATCATGTCTTCATGGCATATGAATTTTCTCACTTTATTCCTAACTCATATCCAAGTTCCCTATTGACTCATGATAATGATACAAGCATAATTTGGTAGGAAATATTTGGCCATCTGAATTTCAAATATCTTTCGAAGATTCACAATGAAGAGATGGTTGAGATATTTTCTCTCATCAAGTCCTTTGAAGGTTTCTGTAATGGTTGCGTGGTAGGTAAACACCCAAAGTGGATGTATGAGGTTGGGAAGGAAATAAGAGTTGCCTCTACACTTGATTTGGTCCTCAGTAATGTCTCCAGACCAATTCCTACAACATCTGTAAATGGATGCAGATACTTTCTGACCTTCATTGATAACTACTCAAGGTATTGTTGGATCTACTTTCTCAAGAAGAAGTATGAGGTGTTTGAAACCTTTAAAATTTTCAAATCCTTAAATGAGAACACCCTTGGGAAGAATATTAAAGCAATCAAATTAGATAATGGAGGTGATTACATCAAAATATAATTCTAGTAGCTGTGTGCTTCAATAGGTATTCAAATGCAACACTCAGTCCCATACACACCACAACAAAATGGTGTAGCTAAGAGGAAGAAAAAATCTTTGAAATAGATGGATACATTCCTTATTGAAGAAAGAAATATTCCATCATATATTTGGGTTGAAGTAATGAACTCTACTTCAGACATCCAAAACAAATCATTGAAACCATTGATTTGAAATAATCCCAATGTCTCACATCTAAGGGTTTTTTAATCCAAAGCACAGGCCATAATTCCAAACTCAAAGTAGTGAATACATACTGCTGGGATATACAAATGATGCAAAGGCTTACAAACTATTGGAGATTGCAACCAAAATATCCTTCATAGAGAAAAGTTCCTAGTTCAATGAATATTTATTGCATGATCTACATCCAAATGAAGAGGAAGGTATAATAACTCAATCAATTTCATTTGTAGATGATGATGTAATAACTAATATTTCTGATTCAAAGTTCGAATATGAGGGTCAAGATGATGAATATATTGATATTGAGAATGAAGCTCAACCATATCCATATCCAGAACTAGCACCTGATCCCAACCTAAGGCCTAAATGTTCCCAAAATGTCATTGAAGTTTTTGGTAATAGTGTTGGGGATCTAGATGACAAAAGAAGAACAAGATCTCAATATCAGGGTGAAAACCTTGCACTCTGCCATATAGATCAAGTTCTCCTATACAAGTGATTCATGATGATGGGGTTTGATCCTCACTACTACTGAGAGGCATGTAATTATCCAAGGTGTCGGGAAACCATGAATGATGAGTATGATTTGCTACAAGACAACAAGACCTGGGAGCTTGTCTCCTTACCTCCTGGGAGGAATCTAGTTTAATGCAAATGACTCTACAAGACCAAGCTAGAAGTAAAGGGATCTACTACCAATTACAAGGCTCGTTTAGTGGAAAATGGGTACTCACAAGTTTGTGGCCTAGACTACAATGAGACATTCGCTCATATTGTAAGAATGGATTCCATAAATCTAGTTTTTTCCATTACAACTTTGAAGAGTTGGGAGGTACATCACATCAATGTGAAGAGTGAATTCCTCCTTGGTGACCTAGAAGAGGATATCTACATGAGACAACCTAAGGGGTACACTAAAGATTAATCCTTGTTTCGAAAACTAAGGAAATATATGTATGGGTTCAAGCAAGCCCCAAGGCAATGATATTCCAAGATGGATGCTTCCTAATGTCACACAAATTTGAGAGGTGCAAGTCTGACTATAATGTCTACATGCAATATAAGAGAGGCTGCTTACTATTGATTATTCTATATGTGGATGACTTTCTAATTACTACTGGATCAATTGTTGGATTGAGGGATATCAAGTCATCTTTGAGTAGGGCATTCTCCATGACTGATCTAGGGATACTAAGGAATTTTATTGGCCTTGAAGTGAATAAAAAAGCTTCGAGTATCATGATTACACAATCTAGATACATATGATATTTCCTCAAAATATTCCACATGACTAATTGTAAAGCAACACCCTTCCCCTTCTTATCTGGCGTCAGGTTGGAAGAAGGTGGTTCCACACCACTGGTTTATAATAGACTATACATATAGTTGATTGGTATCCTTTTGTACCTCAACCATTCGAGGCCATATTTATCTTATGTTGTGAGTTTTGTTTCCATATTCATGCAGGAGCCACATGAGCCGCATTGGAAAGAAACAAATGGAAAGAATTAGGGGAAAGACGTGTTCATCAGAAGACTTCATTACAATAGTACAATCTCAAAATTTGACCTGCTCAAATCATTCGTGGGAAACGATAATGTAAGTTAGCAGCTCAGACAATAAATTCACGGAATTACAAAGTAGAATGGGACAATGAAGATAAAACTAAAGAAGATCAAATATATTTCACCCCTCAAATTGTAGATTCCAGGTATGGTGACATTAAATTCCTATTGATCCACATGTATGCTCCTCAGAACCTTAAACCTTGGAAAAGAAGATCCCTTGGGCTCAAAGATATTCCTTACCAATTAATCAATGTTGTTATTTATAAGAGTAACTTTGATGGGGTTTTATTACATTGTGGTTAGAAAGATGATGGAAATAAATACTAAACGATTTACCTGTAGGTCCTGCTAGCGATCATTTTAGAGGAGAAACTACATCACATAAAATTACTAGCGAAGGTTACTATTGGTTGACCTTGTTAAAGGATGAAAATGAATTTACCTGCAAATGTGAAAGAAGAGTCAAAATACCTGTAGTTCCCCTTCAAACAATTGTCATGGATGCTCCCTTTCAACAGTGGGGTATGGACAGTGTGGGTCCAATTTATCCTCCCTCCTTGATGCAACATAATTACATATTAACTGCTATATATTATTTCACAAGATTGGTTGAAGCGGTTCCACTTAAAGTCGTCAACACTAACCAAGTGATTTCGTTCTGTGAAACAAATATTATAACAAGTTTGATGTTCTAGAACTATTATTTTTTGCAATGCATTGTACTTTTCTTCTGTGGATGTTACTCAATTTGCATTGGAAAAAGGTTTACAAATCAAGTATTCATCTAATTATTACCCTAAGGGGGATGGTCTAGTTGAATCCACTAATAATAATTTGATTAAAATATTGAAGAGAACTGTAGCAGGTAATCATAAAAACTAGCATACAAAATTCATTAACGCCTTATGAGAAGATAGGGTAACCCCTAAATATACCATTGGTAACCCACCATATTGGTTGTTTTATGGAAAATAAGTTATGATACCCCCTAATATAGCCTTTCCATCCCTTCAACTAGATCAATATGTATAAGAGTATGATTGCTCCGCAATAGAACATAGGATTAATAACCTACCATGGTTAGAGGAAGAATAAGAAAAATCTAAGAATAAATTTTACCAACATTAAAAAATGGTTAAACGTTGGTTTGACCAAAAATCTTCTTCTTGAAGAGACGGTTAAGTAGGAGACCTCATTTTGAAATGGGATAAACCACATGAAGATAATGGTGAGAATACTAAATTCCAATGCTTATAGTTAGGGCCATTTACTATTGCAAAACAATTAGGTCCTAGTACTTTCCAATTATAGACACTAGAAGGTCTCCCAGAGACTTATATAGTGAATGATCAAATTATTAAAAAATACATTGCCTAATGTATTTTCACTAGGCATGTACATAGAATAGGATAGTTTGAGTTTTTTTTCAATTTTTTTTCTTTTGAATAAAGTGGCTTAAATGGTACTCTAAATCTCACTATACCTTGAAAAATTTAGAAGAATGATTTAAAAATTATGGTAGATTGCTAGCCTCGTGACTTCCTTTACAAATCATTTATCCAATGAGTTTCTGAAATATGTTTATCAGGAATCAATTCTCAAACATATGGAATATTATTTACATATATAAATAAAGTTGGATTCATGCAGAAGATTAATAAATTGAGGTTCCCTTGATGNATATATATATATATATATAATTCAAAGGTAAATTGCAAGATAAAAAGACTCATTATCATGTTCATCAGTACTTGTAGAATGACATCTCCGATGTTGGTCACCAAGCTAGGGAGATGGCTTATGGCTTATAACTGTTCCATAACTAGAACATAGGGGATCTTATTACAAGTCATCATATTCATGATATGCATGTACTAGTGAATAACATTTCTATCAATTGGTTACCAAGCCAAAGTAGTGTCTTGCAATGTATCTCTTAAGGAAATAAATCCAAATAAAAGTTAAAGGACATGAGGTATTTTTTATCAATATGACCTGTTCATGATCATGAATTCTTGTGGAATGATACTATCATTAGCTCGTTGCCAAGCCAAGGCAATGCCTCTAGGTATTAAATAAGAGTACATGGGGTCTCATCATGACCAGATTTTTGGAAGTTTTTCATGAATGACGCTATTATCATCTTATTACAAAGTTAAGGTAGTTCCCTTTGCTATAAAAAAAAGGAAAGAAGAAAATAAAAAGATCATAATAAATTTTGTATATAAAATTTCAATGAAAGGGATAAAATCAATCTAAATGGATTAAAAAGAAACCATGTTGATGTTATCAGCTCCTTCTAGTAGTAGAGGAAATTCTTATTATATCGGGCTTCTACCTTGATACCACTTAGCTTCATTTTACTTTTGTCATAATTTCAAAAGGGGGAAACAATGTGCTACTTGCTTTTGTCTTCCTTTATTAGATATGATTTATTTATACTGTCTGGTAAGATTAGGTATGAGCCTAGAAAATTATTCAAAAGTAACTCACGAAATTGTGTTTTGTAAATGTATTCATCTATGTCATAAGTACCGTAAATTTAAATTTTTATAAAGAATTATGTGACTGAACAAAAATAATTGGTTCTTCATGGAGAGAAGCTAATTGTTGTAGTCACAATGATCCCATCTATATAAAGGATGGGAACCTCATTATTTTAGATTTCTTTTTATTTATCTTCCACTTTGATTCATTAGATTTATTTCCTACTTAACAGAAATTGAAAAAGATCCAAAACAAAATAGCTTTATTGAGCAAACTCCAAATCCTGCCATGAATTCTATTTATTAAAAAAGAGTCGGCAATCGGAGTGCGGTATTCTTATATTCTTGTACTAACTCTCCCAAAAATTTTCCCCCAACTTCATATTTTTCTTATTTTGAGAAATCAGTAAACAATAGTTATTTAAGAAAATCTAATTTTTATCCCAACTTTTTGACCCCGATTTTCAGAAATCATAAGTATAAAATAATATTTTATCATTTCATTTTTATACTCCAAACTCGAACATCTGAGGACATTATTAAGCTCTTACTATATTCTATCCCAAACTTCTGACTCCCAACTTTTACAGCTAACCTCGACAAGTAGGATCGGAGCATTTCCAATTCATACAATATTAATTAACCTCGACTTTCGAATCCCGCATCTATGATCCATAAATGAATATTTCAGCACTGGAAAGTCGAACGATGAAAATTTATTTCAATATACTGTCTCTCAATATCCAATTACCAACATTGTGAGTCCCACATGGGGAAACTTAGTTATGAATTCAAATGCAATACGTGCCACGGTGATTTGGTACGGATTAAATTTAATGAAATTTATGGTTTTAAAATGACGATATAGATGCATTAAAGCCATAATTTTTAAACACTAATTCACCATTTAAATTAAACAAATTTTGAACTCAATGCCACTATCACGCAAAGCGATCATCCCTGCAAGCGAAAATTTTGCACATCATAAACTGTTAAGAAATCATTGTTTCAATTTTTGGGTATTCTATTGTTTTCATTGGTAAATTTGGGCTATAATTAATTTCATGTACTTATGTGATTTCATTTCTATTTGGAGGATCAGAAGAGTAGAGATGGAAACGAGAGCCAGATCTAAATCTCTCACTGACAGTTTGAAGAACAGAGACCCTAATTTTGGCTTCTTTTATGATATGACGCTCGAGTCTCAACCACCCTGTGTCTTGATTGGGATACAATTTACACTAATTTTTATAGTGACGACTTCTCTGAGTTCCACGATGAATTCTTATCTACCAAAATATTAGTAACTCTCATTTCCATGCAATTGTTGCCCCACTATCCATTTTTCCATTTACAGACCTGGTAAAATGGGTCATTGATTTTTCAAAAATACCTACCAACACTTTCAAATACACCAATCATATGGCGTTTGTGAGTATCAACCCATATACCTTCACCAATATCTATGCACTTAAGGTTCCACGACAACTACTTACACAAGAGGTCATGAAAGCATTCAAGAACAAAATTGAACTAGAGGTGTTTCTAAAAACATGGATGGTTGATAATATCATGTTCATCCTCAGACCGAACAAACAATATCCCATTTCTTTGTTCAGGGAACCCTATAAGCTATGTGTGTCCATTCTATACATATTTTAAGGCATCAATAATTTCCATTACTTCAAACTGGAATGGACCCCATTAGCATATTACATTGCAAGTATAGGTAGCAGTTTCAACTAGGAACAAATTTTATCTATTATTTTTAAATATTCCATCGACCAAGTGCGGAAAAATACATCCACAAAGAATCACAGTTTTTATCTATCATCCTATTTAATTGATGTGGTATGTGATTCATTCACCTTTCCTGCCATGAATTGGCATTGGACAAGGGCCCAACCTCCAATTTAGATTTATTGTTCTATTTCATAGGAGGATAATTACCAGCCACATATTTATGACATCTGTGACAATTTTATCCATTAGAGGAAATTTGAGGTCTAAAATGGGCCTCCTAAGGAAAATAATAAAATAATAGTTAAAATAATAAAATAATAGTTATTAATTTTGGAGGAAGAATGAAGAAAAACTACATTTTGTGTTCATATTTTCAACATATCTCCCTGTGTTTTTAATCAAACTCTGCGCAAGAGAGCTCGTTGGATGCGGAATTAATTCTGCATACAACGAGTACCCACACTACATACTTTTGACAGACCCCGCTACCCCAAAAACAATCATCACATTTTTTTCAGGTATTTCTTATTTTTGGGGTAGCGGGGTCTGTCAAAAGTATGCAGTGTGGCCACTCGTTGGATGCGTAGTTAAATTCCGCATCCAACGATCTCTCTCGCTTGAAATTTGAGTAAAAACACAGGGATATATGTCGAAAATACGAACAAAAAAAAGTGGTTTTCTTTTATGACAAATATGTCAATTCAACCATTATGGTTGACTCATTTTATTGAAATTCTATTGGTTCTTGAATTCCAACTCACAAAATTTATTGTTGGTGCGTTTTCTTATAAGGCCCATTTTAGACCCCAAATTTCCTCTAATGACTGTTGTTTACATTGTTATTTTTAATAAGAATTCTCCTAATATTTCTTAAAATTATCTATCACTAATAGCGACAATGGGAAATTGTTATGCTACAGAGTACTTCACTTTTCTCGGTATATGGGGAAGTAAAACAATGCACCTATTTCCTAAGGTAGTCCCTGACAGAATAACACTTATAGAAGTGGCTTTCCAAACAGTTATAGCTGGAGTTCATAATCAAATCCATTCCAAGAAGAGGCTATAATGGCCCAAGTTTCCTTTGTATATTTGGCATCTTGTAATTCAGAATGTGTCTCATGGAGGTGTAATCGCTAAGGAGGTGACTTGGCTGAAATTGGGTGTTGAATAAAAAGGGATGAATGACCCTAAAGGATTTATACCAGTTTTGTTTGCATATGCCCATTTAAAAAATTATTACATACATGAATACGAGTGTGATGACTCTCTATTCCAAGGCGCTCTTAGTTTTGAATAGGTTATGAGAAAATAATATATCCATATCAAAGAGTGTTAATTAATGAAGAAAAAAAAAATTAAAACTCAAGGTATTAGATGAGAGAAACATTGTATTTTAATAAAAATAAAATACTCAAGAGGAAGCAATGCAAGTAGATGGTGGGACTAAAGTATCTACATCATCTAATGCTAAATCTGAAGAACAACTACAGTTGGAGAAGAAATAAGGTAAGCAACTTGCAATTTGTTCTCAACCCACTTTTGGGTGCATCCATGGAGGTGTGTTACAATTTTTGGCAAGGCAATTTCGGAAAAAATGAAAAAAACGTACGTCGATCAACCTTTTATTAGGGTTTAATAAAAGCTTGATCTAGGTACCAATAAACCATTGATCGAGCTTCTAATAAACCCTCGATCGAGAGTTTCAAACCTCGATCGAGGGTTAAAAAATAGCTCGATCGAGGGTTAAAAAAGACCTCAATCGAGCATTTTTTATCTTCTATAAATAGGCAACAAAACCATCATTTAATTCACTTCGTTTGTTGGATAGAAAATGGTCATTTGTATTCATTTTTCGATATGGGTTGTAGAGTAATTGGGTTATAGATGTGATTGATCACATGTATGACTCCAATCAATCACATCTATAACACTAATTACTCTACGACTAATATCTATTCATAAAATCTAGAGGAAGTGGCAGTAGTAATGTGGTTACTCGTTTTTTCTTCAAGGTATGTATTATTACCCACATGTATATCATTCTTCTAGTTGAAATTATGTTTTATTAAATTCTATCATCATATAATTCTATGTTTTAGAGACCTTGATCAAACTGATAGCTTGATCTTGACATTGTATTTCCATATGCATTGAATGCAAAGTTTCATTTAATGAAGTCTTCCAAAATATGCTTGGACACCTTGTATTTTGAATCCCCATTTGAATTCATGTCATTGAACATTTTCAATTCTTGTCGAAATGAGAATTAATATCATGTTTAGTTTCCATACTTTTTGTTTTTCGGATCTCATAGTTGTCATAACACCTTTTCTTTTATTTATTTTCCTCCACTCTTAGCATTATGAAACACCAAAACAAAGTTATTGATGTAAATTCTAACGTCATTCAATAATTTACTAACAAAACTAACTGCAAATGTGTGGCACAATAACAATTTTGAAGAGTAAACAATGGACATTGATATAACCCAAGGAAATGAGGTCATATTTTTTTTTCATGCTCACATTTTCATTTCTCTAAAGGTACTCAAAATACTTTGCTCCTTCGTATATAATTTTTAATTTTAAAAAACTACAATTATGTGATATGACTCTAAATGTAACACTAATTTTTATCTTAATCATTCTGTTCTAAACCGCCTTGGGCTTTGGGCTTTAAATATCTGTCCCGAAGATCTATACCATAGACAGATCATAGTCCTGAGAATCCAGGTCGAGTGGACACAACTCGCCTAAGTTCAACTCATTAACTAAATTGCATGCATCATTTCTCTCATTGGTTCAATGCAAAAAGAATACTATGACAATGATGCATGAAGTTCAGTTGATGAGTTGAACTTAGACGAGTTGTGTCCACTTGACTTGGATTCTTAGGACTACGATCTACCTATGGTATAGATCCTCGGGTTAGATATTTAAAGCTGAGAACCTAGGGCGGGATAGAACATGACGATTAAGATAAAAATTAGTGCAAATTCAAATTCATATCACATAATTGTAGTTTTTTAAAATTAAAAATTATATATGAAGGAGCAAAGTATTTTTAGTATTTAAAACATTTTACTACATTTCTGTACTACATTGTATACACATTAGATATATTGCTGATAGGAATCAAATGATGTTGAAATTCCTTACCAACCATTGATGACACAAACAAGCTAGATGTTGAATTCTAATGAAAACACACCATGATACTACTTGAATATAAGCATTAAAAAAATTAAATGCATGTAGTTCACATACTATAAAATTATCGTTAAATCCCCAAAATGAATCCCTGGCATCACCATCAAGGTTTCACAACTATTGGTTAAAGTTTTGAGTTATCATGCTAGGATGCATTGAAGGGTTTATTGTATCTACGTCATGGTCATTTTTCTACAAACAATAGTTTGTCCACTTGGTCACTGCACACAATATTCATAATCAATGTGACTCTATAGTTTTGTTTAAATCCATGTCTCTTTTCAACATTGAGTTCAATGTTTTTGTTAATATCTTTGGTCCAGAAAAAATTTAAATTTCATTAAATTTAGTTATCAGGAGGGTCGCAAGATCGCATATATGGGGCGCAACATATTATTATCACTACGAAAAAACCTTTTTTTATGAGTGGAGTGAATTGGCATGTCATGTTTATTTCATGAGTCTTATCCATTTGCTATATTCTTAATGTACTTGTGTCTAGATGAAACAGATTGGTAATAGGTTATAATTGTCAATTATGTTTATGTACACATTTATGTATACAATGAGAGAGTTCTAATTATATGTTCTAGGTGAACTATGGAAAGACTTTTCTTGTTCCCTAAACTTTGATGCATCTTTAATAGTTTCAAAAAACTAAATCTAAAAAACAAAGGGCAGCTTCCCTGGTTACTAGTATATTTCACTATGGTTATGAGTATTATATTATTGCTCCTTCAATTCTTCTTCTTATGCATTTATATTTTCATCGTTTATTTGGATATGAAAAATAAAAAAATTGAAATTCTTTATATTAATTACAATGTTGAGAATAAGTATCCTTATTCTTATTCTTTTTTATTTTATATTTCATTATTTTTTTTATTTTTTTACTTATGTTTTTTTTTTAATTTTTGCATTTACCATCTTGAAAAAATTATAATTTCCCATTTCCCCTTTATTCT
>LPNX010315821.1:170842-204070 GCA_001517045.1 Pseudotsuga menziesii | reverse complement strand
TCTGCAGTCTTTTCTGGGATGCATTTGCACTATGAGTAATAATTGCTGTTATAGAATGATCGGTTAACTGGTTATTTGAATATTTGTAGTTTTCATGTGATGTGGGAAAAGTATCAGCTATCTGTGGTTTTCTTACTGTATGTGATTCTTTATTGCTCATTTAAGATGATAGCCTCGCTCCCTAGGGATAGTTTAGATAGTTAGTTATTTCTGTTCGTATCTGGTTTGTTTGCTTGTGAGCATAAGACGAGAGGTAAGAACCTGCGCATCACTTTGTGACCGCCCCCTGCATTTAAACCAGCCTGCATTTGATTAGGCACGTGCATATCATTTCCTTTAAGTCAAAATACAAAAACTCGGTGGGCCGGGCCGCAACCGGTAAAGCCTTTGTTTGTTACTTTGACCTACGGTAGCCGGACCGCAAACCGGACGGATTCCCTATACCAAACAGTCAGCGGGCTAGTTGGGAACGCTGATTGGGGAGAATCCCTTACTGTTGCCGCCTGCGAATTTCCAGGCCTCAACAGAAGGCAAATTTACAAATTGAAAGGTAAACTCACAATTTCTATGCTTTCCCTTACCCCTTAATTCTTTATTGCTCCATCAAAGCATAAAGTAAAAAGTCTTTTAGGAAGCAACAACATACTTGTTGGAGGAAACAAAATACTTGATAAGGTACAAGAATATGAGGGGCTTTGTATTCGACTATGTTGTTAGAGGCTTTAAAGCCAAATTTACAAATTGAAAGGTAAAGTACATGTTATCCATTTGATAAATTGTACTCATGATTTCTATGCTTTCCCTTGCCCCTTAATTATTTATTGCTCCACAAAGCATAAAGTAAAAAGTATTTTAAGGAAGCAACAACATACTTATTTGAGGCAACAACATACTTGATAAGGTACAAGCATATGGGGTGCTGTGAGACGTTCACTGTCACTGGTAGCTATCCATTTTTTCCTTCATGGTTGTGGATATAGCTATCAACATTTATGAAAGCTAGGACTTGACTTCATTGTTTTATAAACTTTTGAAGCTTTCATTTTAAGAGCCTCGCCTCAGAGAATTATTTGTTTCATTTCCAAATCTCTTTCTACCAATAAGGATTACTATTTTGTGCACCTATTTGAGAAGTCCTCATATACATTCCCAGATTAACCTATGTTCTAAAAAATTATCAACTTCTTAATCCATGAAGTTTTGTAGATTTTCCATGTAGGAAATGATATTGAGCCGGCTCCATACTGATTGGAAGACCCAGCCAGCTCAGTCCTGATCAGCATTAGGCCAGGTAGGAATCATGATGGAGCTGTATTAGCATAACAAGATGCTTCACTGCATTCGGGGAGGAGGATTGATTCATCTCGGAAACTCTATTTGTATTCTTAACCGGTTCAGAAACTATGATATTTGATTCATATTCTCATTGTTCCGGGACTCGTTCGAATTAAAGGTAAGGTCGAGCCAACACGTATAAGAAGCTAAGGTTGTTTTAACTTTAGCATACAACACAAAGAAATACTTTCGAAAACCCAAAGGAGAATGGAAGCTATTATTGTTTTGTTGTTTAGTTTTCAGTGGTTAATAATTGCTTAAATTATGTTATTTTGAGAACAAATACGCTGATCATTATTCAAAACGGTTACATCATGCAAACAATGACAATACTGAGAAAGTTTTTCTATACAAAAGAAAAAAATACCATCATACTAGTGAATAAATTTGAAATCTATTTGAATTTTAAAATTTATAACAGTAAAAAGACAATTCAATGTTTATAGCGCTTTCGTAAAAGCACCAAATCTATAAGCATGCAATTATTTTATATTTTCCCACAACAAAGTAAAGATTTTATATAATAACTAGCATATTTTTGAATGAGATAAACAGAATTTTCAAGTAAAACGAGAAAATAATAAGAGCACAAAGATAAATTTAAAAAAGTTGTTTACCATAAAGTGAGTGAAAAAGTGTTTTTTTAATTAATTTTGTAAATATACAGCTGGAATGGAATGGTGATTTGTTGTAATAATATACTCCCAACTAATTTTAAAAGAAAGAAATATTACCTCGTGATAATTAACACCGACGCTTGTTCAATGCACTATTGTTTATTAATATGTTGTTGAACAATTGTCGACTAAATGTGCTAGCATGGGAGACACAAAGCCATTTCTACATGTGCAGTAGGGGATACTTTAGTCCTTCTCTTGTTTTTAATTGATGATTATGCATTTTTGAGGAGTTTCCGAGGACCGAAGAATGAGAACCTTTAACAGTTGCAGCTTCTTGGATATACACAGTTAACTCTAAATCTAACGGTGAATACCTTGAATGCTCTCCTTAAGTTGATGAGAGTCTTTTTGTATGGTCATTCTTATATGGATTTTGTCAACAGCAATATAGCATAAGTTCACAAAAAATTGTTCAACCCGTCCAACACTGTAGCAAATTTCTCAATTTGTTGTTACAACGTTTTATGGAGTCAAAATTTTGATAGAATTGTGGGAGTGCGCATTTATTAATTGAGATTATTGTAGTTTCAAAATTTATATCTGCTAATTTAGAACAATGAAGGATTGAACAATTTTTTATAGGTATTGCTCAACCTATACAAACTTGAAACTTTACCCATTCATATCAAATTCAAAATCTAAAAGTTGATTCTTTTACTGCAAGAGCAACTTTATTTTTTTTCCCTTTCCATATCGAATTTATGATTCTTTTGTTGCAAAATTGACTTAACACATCTAAAAGAAAACAATATGAACTTTTCAGAAAAAAACACTTGGAACAAAACAAACATGCTTATTCAATTAACAAAATCCATGACAACTAAGTTCAAACGTGAATGTTTTTTAAACTTTCTTTGGTAGTCCAAAATTTTGTTATTGAAAATATGCATATTAAATAGCACAAATTTGGGTGAAATTTTTTAAAAACAAAACCATCAGAATTGTTGTTTGTTTTTTATTCTGAAAACAAAGATTTTCGTTTCCAGTTGAATGCAGCAACAGACAAGTAGATTCATTTAGTAATTTCCTCCTTGGATGGAGCATTTTCAACCTAGAGCGTGAGGTATCCATTCTGGAAATGACAGAGAGAGGGAAACAAGGAGAGTTGGAGGATCATTGATAATACCTTCTACGATATGGAGACCGAGTTTGTGTAGCATTTTCATATGGTTAATGGAACTCTTAGGACAATCTGCTCCCTATTACAGAGAGAAATTCCTATGGCTTCGGGTACCAAAACAAATAGCTTGAATCCAGAAATCAATCCTTTCCAATATGCAATAGAAATTAAATATCTAACACTAAAGGATCAGACCTCGTACCTTATTCTGGATGGTTGAAGTAGATCTCCGTTGAGCTTTCCAACTTCAGCTTGAATTGATAGACTACTTCCTCAACAACAAGTAAACAATACAAGCATACTATATATATTGGTGTTAGATCTATTCTAGCATATATAATCAACAATGTATAAGCATTTGAAAACATCCATGGAAAAAATATTCATTCAAATACACATTATTGGACAGGAAAAGATATTTCTACTAATATAAAATCAGAGATTACAATTGATACAACCTCTGTCGGCATGTCTGCGAATCGGAGAAACTAAATCCCCCACTTGGTCCTCCACCACCTCAATCCTCCATCTCTCGATAGCAAGCTCACAAGCAAAAGGCAAGCTTGAGAAGAACACAAAAGTGCTCCAAGGGACAAAGGGATGCAGACTCAAGCATAAGTTCCGGCAACAATGGAATATAGTTTATTTGCTCTCAATTTGTTGCTGCTGCAACTCTTCTCCCCAAATCTATTAAATTTTGGGGCCCCTCCTCATAACTGAATATCGCTTCAGTTTGCTCCATCCTTGATGTTTCTTTGATCATGCTTTAAGTCTGGATGTTTTGAATACTAGATTGTGGCTTGTTTTCAGAGATCGTTTGTGTTTGATTTTCGTGTTGGATCGAGGGTGTGAATTTGGAGAAGTCAAATCTTTGTCCTTTAAGGCCGCCTTTTCGCAGGAAGAATGACTTTAGCTGTTGCTGATCTTTAACTGTTCAAAACACTTAAGTTTTCTTGAATCGGGCGTCTTTTTATGTTGAATCGAAATCTCCAATCCTTCTCCCTTCCGCTGTTGCGGCTGCCAAAGCGGTTTAGCGTCCGAAGTATAAATTGCTTCGACGGCCGATGCGCATTGATCTTTATTCTCCTTCCGCTGTTGCGGCTGCCAAAGCGGTTTGGCGTCCGAAGTATAAATTGCTCCGACAGCCGACGGGCATTGATCTTTATTCGCCTTCCGTTGTTGCAGCTAGGAAATCCATTTGAATTTCGATGTCCAAACCGTGTCGACTTTCGATTGAAGCGTTTCCCGCCTGCGTCGAGTATCTTTAGTATTCTCTTGTCCGCCGTTGCGGCCAGGAAAGTCTTTCCACGTCCAATGCCAAAACTTGCCGACTGCCGATGTATAACCTTCCCGCCCAAGGCTTAATCGAGACTCTGTCCGGATGCACCTGGCTATTTTCTTGTGGATTGACCGTTCCGAGCAGATAATTTTAATGTTTAAAATCCCATTCCAATGAATGATGCACCGTAATTGTTTTGCAGGAGGAATTCGATGGACTGTTGAAGCGACCCGGAGTGAAGGCTTAGCTTGGTCAGATTGAAACCGGCAAGGTCACAAGGAAGACAAAGCGGAGAAAAAGACAAAACAAGAAAACGACAGAGGTACAAACTAGGAAGACCTATCGGTTACTGATCGGGAGATGAACGCTCACAAAAGATAATTGGGAAGACAAAACGGCCAGAAGAGGAAGCTGAAAGGTTTGGAGAGACTGGAAAGTCACACGTTGGGGGATCCCTAACGATGGGGGGTGTAGTTTAAATACTGTAAAGATAGGACTGATAGAGAACTTTTTCCCTGGAAAAATTTGTAAAACATTTGCTTGTAAGAGGAACTACTTCGTTTTACAATCAGAAGTTGCAACTTTTGCCTACTGGAGAGAGCAAAATGTGGAATGTATTAATGCGACTGAATGAATAATGTTGAAGAGGAACTATTTCATTTTCAGCTATGTTTCATTTACTGTGAGAATGTTCGACTTCCTGAACCTATGTTTCATTTATTGTGAGAATGTTCGACTTCCTGAACCTATGTTCTTGTTGAATGTTCTTCAGTATATTTTATGATGTTTTCCACTGTGAGTAATAAGTGTTGTTCATAAGACGATTGGCTATCTGGTTGTTTAAATATCTGTAGTTGTTCATGTGTCTTGAAATAAGTATCAGCTACCTCTCACTCTTCATAATGCATGTACAAAATCTATTACTCACCAATAAGTGATAATTCTGCTCCCTAGGGATAGTTTAGATATTTAGTTTATTTTCTTGTCGTATGTGATTTGAATGCTTGTGAGCCTTAAGACGAGAGGTAAGAACCTGCGCATCACATTGTGATTGCTCCTTGTATTTTCATCACCCTGCATTGTTAATTAGGCACTTGCATTTCATATTTTTAAAGTCAAAATACCAAAAACTCGGTGGACCGGGCCATAACCGGTAAGCCCTTTGTTTGTTACTTTGACCTACGGTAGCCAGACCGCAAACCGGACGGATTCCCTATACCAAACAGTCAACGGGCTAGTTGGGAAAGTTGATTGGGGAGAATCCCTTACTGTTGCTGCCTGCGATTTTCGGGGCCCCAACAGTTTTGGCGCTAGAAGGAGGGCCGCCAGTGTATGGCTGGCTGAGGAAACCTGTTTTCCCGAGAATATTCCACCGGTAACAGTTCTGAAAGTAGTGGGTTTCAAAATCCAATTCCGGAAGAAAGAGAACATCTATATTCTGTTGACAATGAAATTGTTAATGATCTAAGAAGACACACCAGGGCATATGTAAAGAAGATTGGAGGATTTCCAATCATCCCTGAACTGCCCAGAAGAGAGTATAAAAGGAAGGATCGTCCTGAAGCAGAAGACTCAGTGCTGGTTGGAGACTGGGAAGAGCTTGTAGAAACAGCCTTACAGTAAGTTGTGCTACCTTTGAATCAAGAAGGCCCAGAAACCCCTCACAGTTCTCCTGCTCACACTCCAGTTGGTTCCCCTCCTCACTCCCCACTCAAACTCATGGCCGGAGTTAATGCTAATCAACCACCTAACCCACCGAATCCACCACCTGCATGGAGAACCAGATCACCATTAAACCTGACACCGCCATTACACGACCTACCTCAAGCCTTTGATAAGATGTTGCCCAAGTTCGACCCAAATGATAAAATACTAGTAGATGATCATCTACAAAGTTTTTACCTGGCAGTGGAAGGATTAAGGGCCGAGGAACATGAAGATGTGGTATGTAGAATTTTCCCACATACCCTTAAAGGAGCTGCAGCATCATGGTACTTTGGATTGCCTGCTAACTCTATCCTTGATTGGGATACCTTCAAAAGAATGTTCAGAAGTAAGTATGCAACTCAGAAAACTCATGCAACTCTCATGAAAGGGCTGTGCGCATTGAAGAAAGAAAGAAAAGAAAAGGTGCACAGTTTCACTCAAAGGTTTGCAGCATATTTCAAGAACTTCTCTGAAACAGATAAGCCTTCAGACAAAGTTCTTATTGAATACTATACTTCAGCTTTAGGCCCTGATTTGGCCATGTTTGCCAAAGGTAGGTCCAAGCCTACGTTGACAGAAACGTATGAAGAAGCAGAAGTGGTGGAAGCTAAAAGAGAGAGCATTGAAGACTATCCAGAACAATCTGGAGAAAAGGGTATAGGAAGAAAAGCCTTATTGTTTACTAAGCCTAAAGAAGAAAAGTCTCCAGATTTGGAAAATATGGCCAAAATGATGCAGAAGCTTTCCAATAAAATCATAGACATGGAGAAAGAAAAGGAAGCACAAAAGTTTTATAAGCCGTATTATAAGAAAATGGAAGATAACCACCAGTCTCAACCTCCTCCGCACAATACTGCATCTATGAATTTAACAGAGGTAGGCTTGGATAATTTTTGCACATTCCACTAATAGCCACACTCCGAGAAGAATTGTCCGCAGTGGATAAGTTCGATGACGTTGGTCATGAATCAATTGTTAGATTCTAGATTGACAGAAGAGGGAAATGAAGAAGAAAAGGAAAATTCTACCTCTACGTCTACTAAAGAGCAGGAAGAGGAAACCACGGCTTTATGGAATTTTGTCTCACTATTTGATGCTGAAGAAGAAAAGACTCAGGGGTGTAAAGATGTTATTGAAACCAACATAGCCACGAGGAACCAAGGGACGGTTAAGGAAGACAGTCTTATACTTCCCAAGATTAAGAGGCTGCAGAGAAATGTTAAGAAGAGATTTCAAGACAAATATTTGGCTGATACAATTCTAGAATTCACTATTACCAGCCAAAGTCCTAGACAGAATGATACAACGACCAAGCCAAATGAAGGTAAGGAGAATGCTAATAGGCCTCATCCCACGGAACAACAGATGGATTATGACATTGTGGAGGATTTAAAGAAGATAAAGGCGAATGTTCCACTATTCGAGATGTGCAAAGTGCCGCAGCAAAAAGAAAGGATGTTGAGAGCCCTTGAAACATCAGATGAGAAGACGCCCACTAACAATCAACCAGAAGAAGAAGAAGAGATTGGAGAGAACAACAGTGTAGATAAGTCCAAGCATAAGCATCCACCTTTCCTCCTTACTTTTGAAATCTTTAACTACAATGTACATAATTGCTTGGTAGATTCAGGGGCAACTGTTAATGTCATGCCTATATCTGTCTGTAAAAGAATAAATGGGCAGCCTAAGCCATCCCCGTGGAGAGTAGTTCAGTTGGACAGGACAGATGTGAAGGTAATTGGTGAGATGCAAGATGTCCTAGTCCGTTTGGCTTCAAATGATAAAGTATGCCAGTTCATTAATATCCTGGTGGCTGATATACCAGATGCATACGGCCTCATCCCGAGCAGAGATTGGTCGGCCAAACTTAATGGATATTTCGCTTCTGATTGGTCACATCTGTGGTTGCCATACAAAGGAAGTCCGAACCAGATTAAGATTTTGAGGGAGCCTCACATGAAGTACAATGTTACTCGACTTGAAGAGAAGAATGAACCTGTGGATTTTGTCTTGGGAAACTATTTTATTGAGTTGGAACCAGGTAATTACCAAGCAGAAGAAGCCAGCAACACATCTAATACCCAACCTGATCTCTTTCGATTCTCACAGGCTGATGAGATTGACTGTAAAATAGTAGACTTAGCAGTAGGAATAGATTCATTTTCAGTAGTTAATGATTTTTGGACTTCATTTTTCGATGGCTCTAAGACATTAGAAGGGTCAGGGGCCGGCTGTGTCCTGATCGACCCACAGAAGAATAAACATTTCCTTTCATGTAGATTAGAGTTTGAGTGTACTAATAATACTGCTGAGTACGAAGCACTGGTGCAAGGATTAAAGAAGGCAATTGAATTAAAGGTAAGTAATCTAAAAGTCTTTAGGGATTCTGAAATTACTGTAAAACAAATTCGGAATCAGATACATTGTATCTCTCCTCACTTAAAAGCTTACCAGAATGAGGTATGGGATTTGCTGGAATGTTTTAATGCATTCAACATTATTTCAATTCCAAGAATAAAAAACGCAGCCGCTGATCTGTTGGCCACATCAGCCGCTAGACTCGTACCCACTAATAATCGATGTTCTGTCGAATTGCTTTTCAGGCCCTCTGTACCTGATATGATTACGAACCTACGAGTGTTTGATGACGACCAGGAGATTATAGAATGTTTAACGAATGATGAGGTGTTTAAAGGAGCGATCATAGACGATGAAGAGCATCAGGCTGAGATGAAATACGATAATTTCATTCCTAAAGGAGTCAGAACGTTGGAAAAATGTTCGTTTTAAATGAAAAATTCAGAAGACCACCCAACGTGAAGACCCACAGCTCATCTCTATAGTTTGAGCTGATTAATTTAGGGACTGAAACAAATCCTAAGTTTGTGAATCTCGACAAATGCTGTTTGCCGACAGAAAGAGACAAATTCATCAGTCTATTTAAACAATATATAAATGTTTTTGCATGGACTTACGAAGATTTGAAGACATATGACACCAGCATCATCAAGCATGTTGTCCCCATTAAAGCAGGCGTCAAGCAATATCAGCAACCTTTGAGGAAAATGCATCTGAAATTGGAACCGCTGATTCAAAGTGAAGTGAAGAAGTTATTGGACGCAAGAATCATCTTCAAAGTCAGACACTCTGAGTGGGTATCAAACCTGGTACCAGTAAGGAAAAATTCTGGAGAAATCAGACTCTGCGTGGATTTCAGGAACTTAAACCGTGCATCAGATAAAGATAACTATCCTGTGCCACCCATGGAGCAGCTGCTACAAATGGTTTCAGGTTTTGAATTGTTTTCATTGTTAGATGGTTTCTCTGGCTACCATCAAGTATTAGTAGCCGAAGAAGACAGATTAAAGACAACATTCAGAACCAAATGGGGAACCTTTGCCTATAGAAGGATGCCTTTTGGGATGATTAATGCTGGGGCGACATTCCAGAGGGCCATGGACATAGCTTTCCGTGGATTGATTGGACGAAGTGCGGTAGTATACCTTGATGACATTACAATATTCTCAAAGAAAAGAGAAGAGCACACGTTTCACTTAAAGCAAATTTTCGAACGATGCCGGAAATATGGCATCTCCCTCAATCCTAAGAAATGTGTCTTCGCTGTCATGAAAGGAAAGTTACTGGGTCACATAGTTTTGAAGCAAGGGATCTCCATTGATCAAGAAAGAATTAAGGCTATTGAACAAATCCCCTTGCCCCATAATAAAAAAGGAATGCAATCATTCATGGGAACCATAAATTTCGTACGAAGGTTTGTGCCTGATTTCGCTCAGACTGTTAAGCCGCTACAACAGATGGTCAAGTAGAATGCTCAATTCAAGTGGACTGAACTTGAGAAGAATGCTTTCAGTAAAATTAAGACCGCCGTTGCACATGCACCCTCCTTGAAAATTCCAGATTTCGATAAAGACTTTATTTTATATACTTTTGCATCCGATGATTCACTGGCAACTGTGCTCACCCAAAAGGAAGAAAGGGGGGATGAATTCTCAATCTCCTTTATGAGTACTGGTCTACAAGGGGATGAATTAAACTACCTAGCCATTGATAAGCAAGCTTACGCAGTATTTAAGGTAGTGAAGCAATTCAGGCCTTATATATTAAAAAATCGAACCAAGGTAATAGTCCCCTACCCAGCTGTGAGATCCCTTCTCATACAGAAAGAGTTAGGAGAAAGAAGGGGCAACTGGGTAACAGCTCTTCAAGAATACGACCTTGAATTCAAACCAGCCTCTATAGTTAAAGGACAAGGGTTGTGCAAGCTGATGACTGAAAGTGGGAACAATGAAAAACAAGCATGGGAGGATGAGGCTGAATTACATGTAATGAATGTATGTCCTTTGTTTACAGCGCCTGAGTCTTGGTATAGAGACCTTGTGCATTACCCATAGTCAGGGCTGTTATCAGAACATTGGAATTCCAAGCAAAGAAGAGCGCTGCGTCTTAAATCTGCCTCCTATCAACTTGTTGAAGGAGTATTATTCAGAAATAATTATGACGGGGTTCTCCTCAGATGCCTAGAAAAGGAAGATGCAAAGAAAGTAATGTCAGAATTGCATGACGGTCCTACTGGGGGACATTCATTAGAGAGAATTTGAGGTCAAAAATGGGCCTCAAAAGGACCAAAATGTACTATAAAAATCAACCAATTACATTCTAGTAGATGACATCATCCCCCATGGTTGAGGTGGCATTGCATGAGTTAAGAATGCTTATTTGTCACATTTTCAATGGTGGATGAAAATCCATAGTTAACCAAGGTAGTGGTACAAGTACTTTTAAGTCATAAAGTGAAGTACTCACAATAAAGTCATTTCACACTTTTTCATAAAATAATATTATTGTTATTTTCAAGTAAAGTACTCACAATTCACTTTCTCATAAAATAATATTATTGTCCTTTTCAAGTGAAGTACTCATAATTCATAAAAATGTCTTTTCACATTTTTTTATAAAATAATATATTGTCATTTTCATGTTTTTTAATTTTAAATTATATATTCTCTCAATTGTATTTAATATCATAATGTCAAACTAATATATATATATCCTTGTACTTTTAAAATAAATTAAATTCATGAATGATATTTATATGAAAAAATATGTTAGTTATGCATATAAATTAAATTCATTTTTGTTTAATTTTATTTACAAGTTCAAGACAAATAAATGTTAAAGGACAATAAATTTTTGAGAATTTACAATGAATCTTAGTCACATCATTCTAGAGTTATTTTATTAATTTTATTTATAGTCAATTTATAAAAGTAACTCAACCATGGTTATTTATATTGTGTATAAAAAGTAGTGTAGGAGCTGAGTTGTCATATATACCTACCCCATAAAACCCCTAACTCATAATATTTTAATATATCTTATATTTTTGTAGTACATCTCTTAGGAGGCCCATTTTTGAACTCAAATTCTCTCTAATGATTCAGGAGACACTACAGCCCACAAAATCCTCAGAGCCGGTTACTATTGGCCTACACTCTTCAAGGATGCACATGCACATGTCAGGAAATGTGATATTTGCCAAAGGTGTGGTGGAAGACAGCCTAGAGCAGTAGCACCCCTAAAGCCTGTGATGATCACGGAACCATTCGAGCAATGGGGGCTAGATATTATTGGAGAAATAAAACCGAATTCTTCTCTCCAACACAAATACATTCTGACTGCAACTGATTATTTCACTCGCTGGGTCGAAGCTGTCCCGTTGCGCAAGATAAATGAAGACGAAGTCATCAGTTTTCTGCAAGATCACATCATGACCAAGTTTGGAGTTCCAATTTCGTTAGTTTTTGATAATGCTAAATACTTTTCATCAATTAAATTAACTGCTTTTTCTCATGAAAAAGGAATAAAATTGCATTATTCTGCTAATTACTATCCACAAGGGAATGGCCTGGTTGAATCCTCTAATAAAAATCTGATAGAATCCTAAAGAAGACTGTAATAGAAAACTAAAGGAGTTGGCACTCAGCACTACCAAACGCCCTGTGGCCTGATAGAGTCACCCCCAAGTCTGCAATTGGAGTGTCTCCATATACCCTTGTCTACGGTAAAGAAGTCATCCTCCCTCCCAATATCATGCTACCATCTTCCATACTAGCTCAAGAGTCTAAGGGGTCAGATGATGAAGTTTTACAAATAAGAATATATAATCTCCTGAAAGCAGAGGAGGCTAGATCTAAATCCAAATAACGCTTTAAGCTACAACAAGAGTTAGTTAAGAGATGGTTTGACAAGCATAAAGCTGGGACACAAGAATTTGAAGTAGGAGACTTAGTCCTCAAGTGGGACCACCCCCATGATGAGAAAGGAAAGCATACCAAATTCCAGCAGTTGTGGGTAGGCCCTTTTCAGATTGTAGCCAGGCTTGGTCCTTCTACTTACAAGTTGCAAGATCTGCAGGGGTGGGAGGAGAACCTACCAGTAAATGGTTTGGTTCTCAAGCCTTATTTTTCCTGAGTTTGTTTGAATGCTTCTATCTTGTATATAAATAATTCATCTGGCTGTCTTTTGAGTCATGTTTTTTAGTTTGTTTTGTTGATTTCAATAAAGGGAGCAAACCTGCGGTCGCATGGGGAACATCCAAAATTTCTGGGTTTGATAAATATTTTGGTATCAGACTGTGTGTTGCTATTTATATGAAAGAACTTCTTCCAGTTTAGTAGTTTTCTCGAATAGCTCTGTGTGCATTGAAGTCTCGCTTAACCCCTGTGAAATAAACTGGATTCCAAGAGTCCGGAATACTATGTTGATGCTCCATCCACGTCACACTTAAAATGTCTAGGGGATGACAACAGAGCACCCATGGAAATAAGCAAGGTAAACAGTATGTTAAATATAAATGATCCCATGCCAAGAAACAAATGCCAAAAGGCCGATAAGAATCAAGGAACTCCTATGAAAAGCATCATACATCAAGGCAGATGCTGGATCATAAATACTAAATTGCCGAAAGATCCTCTCCGTCCGTGAGCTTAAACTTGAAGTACACCACTCACATAAAATGACACTATGGGATAGAGGATCCTGAATTAAAATTTAGTAAGAAAGGCATGTAAGCAAACTCATATGAAAAGGGACAAAAGTCCAAAAGCACAAAAAAAAGTGTTAAAATGGCATGGGAATGAGGGACAAATGAATATTTATGTTTACCATATGCTACAATCTTGTGGTGTCCAAAGCTATTAGCCACCTGAAGACAAAGGTAATAATGAAACTCATCCTCTGGCCTCGACATAGTTATCTGGACTTAACGATTCTGGTTTCCACTCTCCCCAATTGGACTGTCATCAATGATTAAGGGTACACACTTCGGTCATTAGAGAAATCCATATTGCTGGAAGAATTCAATATGATGCTTCTGCTGTTGAACAGTCTATCACTCAAAGGTTAATCGCCCAGAGATCTAGGTTCACCAGGTAATCGCCAGTTGTTGCTGCTGCAACTCTTCTCCCCAAATCTATTAAATTTTGGGGCCCCTCCTCATAACTGAATATCGCTTCAGTTTGCTCCATCCTTGATGTTTCTTCGGTCATGCTTTAAGTCTGGATGTTTTGAATATTAGATTGCGGTTTGTTTTCAGAGATCGTTTGTGTTTGATTTTCGTGTTGGATCGAGGGTGTGAATTTGGAGAAGTCAAATCTTTGTCCTTTAAGGCCGCCTTTTCGCAGGAAGAACGACTTTAGCTGTTGCTGATCTTTAACTGTTCAAAACAATTAAGTTTTCTTGAATCGTGCGTCTTTTTATGTTGAATCGGAAGCTCCAATCCTTCTCCCTTCCGCTGTTGCGGCTGCCAAAGTGGTTTGGCATCCGAAGTATAAATTGCTCCAACGACCGATGTGCATTGATCTTTATTCGCCTTCCGCTGTTGCGGCTGCCAAAGCGGTTTGGCATCTGAAGTATAAATTGCTCCGACGACCGACACACATTGATCTTTATTTTCCTTCCGTTGTTGCAGCTAGGAAATCCATTTGACTTCCGATGTCCAAACCGTGCCGACTTCTGATTGAAGCGTTTCCTGCCTGCATCGAGTATCTTTAGTCTTCTCTTGTCTGTCGTTGTGGCCAGGAAAGTCTTTCCACGTCCGATGCCAAAACTTGCCGATTGTCGATGTATAACCTTCCTGCCCAAGGCTTAATCGAGACTCTGTCCGGATGCACCTGGCTATTTTCTTGTGGATTGACCGTTCCGAGCAGATAATTTTAATGTTTAAAATCCCATTCCAACGAATGATGCACCGTAATTGTTTTGCAGGAGGAATTCGATGGACTGTTGAAGCGACCCGGAGTGAAGGCTTAGCTTGGTCAGATCGAAACCGGCAAGGTCACAAGGAAGACAAAGCAGAGAAAAAGACAAAACAAGAAAACGACATAGGTACAAACTAGGAAGACCTATCGGTTACTGATCGGGAGATGAACGCTCACAAAAGATAATTGGGAAGACAAAACGACCAGAAGAGGAAGCTGAAAGGTTTGGAGAGACTGGAAAGTCACACGTTGGGGGATCCCTAACGATGGGGGGCATAGTTTAAATACTGTAAAGATAGGACTGATAGAGGACTTTTTCCCTGGAAAAATTTGTAAAACATTTTCTTGTAAGAGGAATTACTTCGTTTTACAATCAGAAGTTGCAACTTTTTCCTGCTGGAGAGAGCGAAATGTGGAATGTATTAATGCGACTGAATGAATAATGTTGAAGAGGAACTATTTCGTTTTCAGCTATGTTTCATTTACTGTGAGAATGTTCGACTTCCTGAACCTATGTTCTTGTTGAATGTTCTTCAGTATATTTTATGATGTTTTCCACTGTGAGTAATAAGTGTTGTTCATAAGACGATTGGCTATCTGGTTATTTAAATATCTGTAGTTGTTCATGTGTCTTGAAAGAAGTATCAGCTACCTGTCACTCTTCATAATGCATGTACAAAATCTATTACTCACCAATAAGTGATAATTCTGCTCCCTAGGGATAGTTTAGATATTTAGTTTATTTTCTTGTCGTATGTGATTTGAATGCTTGTGAGCCTTAATACGAGAGGTAAGAACCTGCGCATCACATTGTGACTACTCCTTGTATTTTCATCACCCTACATTGTTAATTAGGCACTTGCATTTCATATTTTTAAAGTCAAAATACCAAAAAATCGGTGGATCGGGCCATAACCGGTAAGCCCTTTGTTTGTTACTTTGACCTACGGTAGCTAGACCACAAACCAGACGGATTCCCTATACCAAACAGTCAACGGGCTAGTTGGGAACGTTGATTGGGGAGAATCCCTTATTGTTGTTGCCTACGATTTTCGGGGCCCCAACACAATTCTCTCATATTCCTTCAATGTACCATAGAGTTCCTTATATAGCTTTTCAAAGGGGTAATGAAAGGTCGAATTCGAGCGATCTCAAGGCATAGGGAAGGCCAGGAGTCAAGTGAGTTGGATCCATGTCAAGGAAAACTCCAAAAGAATTTGGATTATGTACACATCCCGATGTATGCGGTTTTAGGGGTCAAACCCGCATATATACGCGATTAAGGGTTTAAAAGTCGCGTGTATCATTTTTCACATGTTTTTAGGGATGGTCAAGGAAACATCAAAGGAAAAAAAAAGGTCCAAAGGATCTAAGGAGTCTGTAGAGGGATAGGGGAAGGCCATACAAAGTGTGATTCACCTGGAGTGGTAAAATCCACTATAACAGATGCCCCCTAATGTGTGAGGTCAGAGGGGTCATACGATGGCCAAAATACATTATAAGTCCATCCCAGAAGTGGAGTGATGAAGAATCCCAAATGGAAGACTAGCCACTCAATTAATATAGTACAATGACACAAATCTACACATACTGCAAATACATATAGCAGTCCCGGATACAGAAGAGTACAATGGCCATGAATAGGCATGATACAAGATATCACATAAGTGGTCATCGCCACGTACAATATACATAGATCAGAATATCGATGATGAAGATATACAAAGGACCATGATCTCCATAATGACTGAAGATATAATAGATCAAGATCTCCATAAGAGCTAGAAATGTCTGACATATACTGGAATCAAGTCATGAGAGCTGAAATCTCAAGAACACTAGCACGATCAAGGAGGTAGCATGTAAGAGAAGCCACCACTCTGGAAGGTCTTCTACACAAACCACTATGAGTACATGTCCTACTTTGTGAATAGAGATGTCGAAGTCGAACATAGTAGTCCATCATCTGATTACCGGTCATTGATGTATACCGTTAACAGACGTGAGATCACCCACTGATAATGAAAATGGGAATCAAGGTACTAGAGTGCAAACTAACAAGTGTGAATAAATGTGTTGAGGTCAAACACTTGAGAGGATCCATCGATCAGGGGACATTGATGTATTCCCAAAGACTGTCGATGGCAAGAGAACCTGACACTGACTACTGCAAGTCTCAAGGCACTCAAAATGACTCTAGATTCCAATCCCAGAATAAATGATCTGAAGTCGATGGGATGAAATCCGCTGGAAGGAGGGAATTAAGGAATCCCCCATCATCCAACATGAGGTACTCAGCAAAGCTATATAATTTGGAAGCACTCAATCATAAGGTGCATGAACCAGTAACTGTACCGAGAATGGCCGACATGAAAAGTCAAGATAGCTGAGGAATGGCTGACTCGGGCTTCAACTTCCTTTGAACAAGAGCATAACGGAAAATGGTGACTGAACAAAGGCAGCATAGACTCGATATACAAACTGGGACAAATCTGTGACACAGGAGGCATCGACAGAGGCTCCATGGGGACTGGAAGCTTAACCAGTTGGTGGAGATAAACTCAGATAAATGAGTACAGCTCCTAAAGTCAAACTATAAACCCAACCAATGGATGTGATATACAGTGCTCTGTTCGAAGGCGACACGACTTGACAGCTACCAAAGATAACATCTTTCCTTGTCTGGCTTTTTGGTTTTTTGATTTTTTTGGACTTTTTCAAATATTTAAAAAGCTTGAAAAAGAATAAAATTGCTTTATAGTTATAGACTAGGAGGAGACGAGTGTCATAGGGGCAAACAAACTATTTCCAAGCAATGGAACATACCTATGCTCAATGCAAGGACACAAGTGTAGGATATCGGCACTCGGGGGAAAATCTCCTCCCGGTAAAAAGGGAATCAAGCTGCAAATGATATATAAAATGGCTCTGCATGGCTAGAGATGAGACAAGCTCGGGCTATATGGCTGAAGCGCAATGTCAGGGAAGATGGCATAGAGCTCAATAAGGCAGGAACAGCTCATGATAATGCAATTACAACTTGACATAAGGGAGTCCTGAGGGGAATAGGCCAGCAAAAGATCAAGAGGAGTATGAGGCTCTTGTGAAATGTCATGGCAATACTATACAATGGACTCCCACACCCTAAAGGACAAAATGTCAGCATGGGAATTAAATGCAAACAAGGCGCTAACTAGGGTACCCATGTAAGGTCAAGCTCTACCACTCATACCATGCCACTTCTAAAACAACAAGAAGGTTCTGTGACATAATAGAGTGGGTTTGCACCTCAGGTTATGATGAAACGGTCATAAGGTCATGCAAAATGCAAACGATGATGAAACCTAACCTATATGCCAGTTTAGACATGATACCTGAGATCGACATGAACGGGTCAATCCAACGGCTGAAACGACACTAAAAAAGGCCTCCTACATCATGAGTTAGGTCAAAAACGGTCCAAAACGATTAGAAATTGTCGAAACTATAGGAAATGGGGTAAAAATTTTCAAAAATTTGAAAAATTTCTATAAATAGTAAACAATTCAAAATATTATAAAACATTTGAAATTTTTACCCAATTGAGCTCAGATTTTCAACAGCGAATTCTAGGAGATCCAGCTGGCAGAATCCACTACCGTTTTCTCCAGGTACTTACCCATGCTCTTCTCTTCCATTTTGATGCAATTTTTATCAAAATTCCAAGGTCATTTGAGGTTTCTAGGCCAAACTAAAAAAGGCACTGTGGCCCATGCGAAAATCGAGGGTTTTTATGCATATAGGGCTGGATATACACAGAAAATGCCCCCACAGTCGCGTACATATGCAGTTGTTTGGCAAACAGTTGCGTATGAGGCCGCGCATAAGGTTTTTTAAGTATTCTAATGGGAAAACTTGCAATTTTTTGTGCAGGATGGTCCTAGAATGGAGAGAGCATGAACATGATGAGGTAGAGGAGGTAGTAAGGGCCGATCTAATGGCTCAACAAGCTCTACGTGCATGTGGACTCTATAAGTTTTGGTGTCTTGGTGGCTTGAGGGCCAAACCAAGACTATTGTAGATGTTGGTGGATTACTAGGATCCAGACTCTGAGTCCTTCCAGATAGATGGGATGTCCCTCACTATAGAGGTGGAGGACATATACTTTATTACTGAACACTCCCGACAGGGGGAAGTAGTGAACCTTCGTTCTCATGGTTGGCCTAGAGGTGGCCTGACTATTGATGAGTACATTGCGGTGTACTGCTATCCAGGCATAGAGAAGGTAGGGAGTCAGGTCCCAACCAACTCTATACAGGTGCTGGGCCTAAAGGCCATTCTATTGACGTTAGGCAAGATAACAGCCTTGACATCACTCCACCAGGCCTCGCGGCCTCTGATGTTCTATGCAATGGAGTGCATGAGACCCACGGTTTATAACTGGAGCACTACACTACTGAGCAACATGAAACATCAGCTCAGTGAGTGTAAGGCGGGTAGAGTGTGGAACTTCAGGTTCAACAGCATATTGAGCACGTTTTTCTTTGAGCGTGTTCTAGGAATGAGCCCCAGAGTTGACGTTCCTCTTCACGGGGTTCAAGATCTAGCCCAACGGCGTTGGACGGATGCAATGTGCAGATTGGGGGGAGGTAGGGTGGCCAACCCCTATCTAGCTGATTTCTTTCCGTGGTGGTGACGACAGATAGTTTCCATCAATGACTACCCCTATGTGGGGATTGATTTCTGGGGGGACCTGGACATGCCGCTACCACCAGGATCGGCATATGGCGATATAGGTAACGAATCTCAAACCTATCTTTTAATTTTTTGAGTTATTTAATTTTTTTGTGTTTTCTGATTATATGGAATCAAAAGACGTATTTTTGTGTGACAATACATAGTGACATCTACCATTTCTATGCATATGTGGGACCATGACAGCCGGAAGGCTTCCCACGTCATAGACAGAGGGGAAGAGGAGATGATATCATAGGTGTGGATGCGGAGCAGATGCTCCAGAGCATTCATACCAATTTTGTGAGGCTGACACACAGGGTTCCCATGCCGCAAGTCGAGGACTTGCCTGAGGTTATACAGCGCCAGGTGTTGGGTGTACCACAAGCATGGGTGCGATTATTTTTACGGCTAGCTAGAGCCGTAGTGACCTTCCATGATCACAACCCCCCTCCTCCTCCACAGGATTAGATACCTGGGAGTTTATACATTTTGTACTACCGTGTATTATATCTTGGTGGCTCGAGAGCCCCATTTTTGTATCATGACACTATGTATTACCACGTTTTGGATGTTATAATTTTTTTTTATGGTGATCAGTTTATTTATTTACATGCGTAAAAATTTGTGTTTGTGATGAATTTATTGTGTATGAAACAAATTCCAATCTAACACGTAGTTAGCATATGAGTTAGCAACTTGATTATTAATTCTTGGAATATGTATGTATGTTATATTATCAAATTGCCATTCTAATAATATCACACGTAAGAATCTTCTTAACAATGTCGGATCTCTAACATGGTACACACCATTAAGCTGTGACACTACTAACTCTGAATCAATACGTACCTCAAGAGAGAGAACGCCATGTGAAATGGAATCCCGTAGAAGCTCAATAACAACACTATATTCAGCAACATTGTTTGAAGATGGCCGCAAACATACACCTCCTAAAGATAGTACCTGACCCATAGGAGTATAAATCACCCAAGCAGCAGAGGCTGAGTGTTGAGTGTGACGGCTCGCACCATCCGCGAATCCTATGTAGGTCGAAGATTCCATTGACATCTGCCAAAAGAAACAGAAACTAATCACAAACCCGATCACTATAAGGAAAAGACCTAACTATGCAAAACTGTACAATAATATACAATAACTAGACTTGGTTGAGAATCATGCATAGTACTTCTTGAGATAGAGCCCATTTCTAGGCTCCGCTAAGTCCGTTCCCTCATAATCCACTAACTCATAAGCATCCTTCTCTAACACACATTTGACGACGTAAGGGCCACGCCACATGCGGTTAAACTTTCCTGCCCCCAAGGGTTCTTTCGGTTGATCCCACAAAAGGACCAAGTTTCCCTCACTAAACCTCCTTGGATGGACAGACTTATCGTATTTGACCTTTACGCAACGTTTATTTACTTCTAGAGCCACCAAGGCATCTCGACGCTGCTCATCAAGTTGCTCAAGGTGGACCAAACGCTCCTCCAATGGTGAAGTGTTTGGTAAGAGTTCTATGGCTAGCTTCAAACAAGGAATCTCACATTCAACCAACAATATTGACTCCACTCCATGTACAAGTTGATATGGAGAAAAACCCGTGGCAGTCTTAACAACGGTTCTATACGCCCACAAAGCAGGATACAACGTGATGTGCCAATTATTCTTGCACCGTGTGATGGTTCGTTGGAGAATGGATTTGAGTGATTTATTCTGCTTCTACTTATCCATTCGCTTGAGGGTAGTAAGAGGAGGAATGCTCTTGCTTGTACCCTAACTTTGATTCCAACTCTTCCATCATACGATTTTGAAAGTGCGAGCCATGGTAAGTGACAAGCTCTTTCAGAATTCTGAACCAAGTAATAATCTGGTTGAATAAGAAGTGCACGGCTATCTCACTGTCGGATTTAACTATAGGCATAGCCTCAGCCCATTTCGTGAAGTAATCAATAGCCACTATGATATGATGATGCCCCCCAGCTGAAGCTGGGTTGCAATCCATAAAATCAAGCCCCCACTTAGTGAAGGGACCAACAGTGATGATAGGATGTAACAGGGCAGGTTTTGAGTGCATATTATGTGCAAACACCTAGCAAGGGTGGCACCTCTTGACTGCATCTACACAATCCTTAAAGATCGACGGCCAGAAATAACCCGCTCTTAAGATTTTTGGGGCTGTAGAAAGCCTAGATAAATGACCACCACACGCCCCTCTGTGGCAATCATTCAGCACTACCTCAGCCTCCTTATGAGTTAAACAACATTGTAAAATGGAATCTACCCCATGGCGGTACAAAGTGTTATCCACTATGAGGTAATTCTTAGACACGTGATGTAATCGTCATCATTCATCCCGTAAGAGGTGAGTAGGGACCTTCAATGTTTGTAAATATATAATGATATCCCCATACCATGGGTCTAAATTTGAGATTAAGAAGATGTGTTCATTGACAAACGTATCTTCACAAACCAACTCCTTGGCCTTGCTTGGGAAATCCGATATAAGCTTTGCAAAAATTAACAACTTCTTTGATTTTTCCGAAACAAATTTGAGATCGAATTTTTGCAGGATGAAAATCCATTTATTATATTTTCCCCCAATCATCCTTTGAGTGAGGATGAATTGAAACGGATTGACATGGGCTACAACCAAGGTCTGGCGAAGGAGAATATAATGTCTCAACCATTGAACCGCATGTACGGTAGATAAAGCAAGCTTCTCAACATGAGAATAATGAATTTCTGCATCAATAAGGTTCCGGCTCAGATAGTATATGACATGCTCTTGGAGATCCTCATCCTCTTGAACCAAAACCATACCAATCGTCTCCATGGACATGGCCACATAAAGTAGAAAATCACAGCTATAGTCTGGGGGACTAATCACTGGGTCCGATGCTAGGGATTGCTTGAGCGCATCAAAGGACTCCTAAGCTTGCTCATCCCAACAAAAGGTGGTGTCCTTCTTCAATAGATGCATGAATCCTCTAGTCAAATTGGAAAAATTGACAACAAATCTCCATAAGAAGTTTGCCATGCCTTGCAAACATTGAAAATGACGAATATAAGGGTCCTCCTCCTCTGTCCGCGAAGAGGAAGGACTGGGCTCTGCAACAGACTCAAGATTATCTTGATAAGCTATCATAGTTGCAGGAAACAACACGTTCGTCACGATGGGCTCACTTGAAGTACTCGGTGTAGGAAGAATCCAAGGATATTCCATATGACTCGTGCGAAAAGACACCAATCTCATAGATGTTGAAGCCTCACCGGAACTAGACCCTATCATAAGGATCGGTGCAGGACAACTAAAGCTTCCCATGAGGGATGGATACATGCCTACACCCACACTCCCAGTTGCCGGCTGAGAGTGCTCCATGATCGGGATCGAAGCTCCCAAAGATGCGGTAACAGATGGATTCTTGAATGACGTTTGATCAATCGTGACTATCTTTCCATTAAATGGAAAGCATACAACGCGAAATAGGGAAGAAGCAACGGCTTGCATATTGTACATCCAATTCCTACCTGGTAATAGATTGTAGTCAAGGGGTGCATCAACCACCTCGACCTCTATCACAATGGTCTTCCCTCCCAAACGGACTTTAAGGAAAGGAAGGATGCTGTGTGGCCTAAATGATCTCCCATCAAATGCAGTTAACATGGTCACTAATTTAGACAGCTCAGGGGAACCTAAACCCTTCCAACACGATAAAGACACCACAGAAGTGGCAGTGCCTTCGTCAATCACAATGCGCTTAACGGTCATATTAAGACATTCTACGTGAATCAAAAGAGACACATAGTAAGGCAAGCAAGGATAAAGCCCTACGGTTTCAAATTTAATCACAGAGGAAGAATCATTATCATTCACACCAAGGGCAAAAAGCAAAGCCTTCCTTTGCGAAGGACAACTCTGAAGCACTTCCAATACAGACATCGCACAAGGAGTGTGGCCCAAATCCTTGACAATTGAATAGTTCTGGGTGGCTTGGGCATTAGGATTGTGCCCCGAATGCTTAAGGACTCCCTTAGGAATGCGAGGTGCAGCTTCAGGTTTATCCACAGGTTTCTTAATATGCAAAGCAGACCCTAGTGGATCAGGTTCCTTTCCTGGGCTGGGTTGTGATGAACCATAGTCCTTTGCACGGGTCACAACTTTCGCAGCACGTACAATGTTAAAGCAACCATGACCACTACCCTCTGGCGGATCTTGATCAACACCAAAATAATCATCGGTCCTCGAGTTCATATTTTGATTGTGAGGTAAAGGGTTAGTTAGCACAGCTGGGCCCTGTGCCAAGAATCTCGAGGCTTCATCGATACAAGGGCACAAGTAAGTGAGGTGATCATCCTTACACAACTTGCAAGGGAATTTAACGTTAAATTTATCTTTCTTGTCCCCCCCAGCATTACGGGCGTTCTTGTCATTATTATTAGCATTCTCATTCTTATTCCCACCCTTACGATTATTCTTACCCTTCTTTTTATTCCATCTGGGCTGCTGGTTACCCTTCTGGTCCGATGATTGCACTGAAAGTACACTCGCCATTTGGGCGGGTTGAGATAAAGCCATGGCTTGTCCCAAAGCATATTGGTTGATATACAATTGACTAACTTTTTTTGCAACCGAATCCATAGGTTTAGCACTTGCATAACCAACAATGCCATCAGCATGTGGTCCAGGTTTAACTTTGGGGTTGAAACTAGAACACGGTGTGTTGGGAATGATCTCATATAACAAACCAGACTGAGCATAAATCAATTCCAGTTCCTGTGCCCTAAAAATCGCTTGTTCCTCATTCTGCACTTCGAATGTAGAAACATCTTTCGTTATATATGGAAATAATGACTTGAGGAACCATTCAAGGAGGAATTCCGACGATATAAAGGCTTTAATTAACCTCTTCTGTCTACGCCACTCTTGGATATGATCCAAGATATATGTGGCCTTATCCTGCCAAAATGTCGAAAAGAGTTCAGTACCAACATCATAACGCACTGGTAGCTGGAAGTGGTTAAGAAAATTCATTGCTAGGTCATCGAACAAAGCGAATGCCCCCCTAGGTAGCTCTATATACCATTTCATGGCGGGCCCTATAAGGGTGCGTTGAAACATCCTTAAACAAATGGAGTCCTAGTGTAAGGAATTCAAAGAGCACCATAGGTGAAAGGTAGTAATATGTTCGCTCGGATCCTCTCCCAGTTTGCCCTCGAATTTAGGTATGTCCAAGGGAAGCTTAGTAGGGACAGTCGGCCAAGCCGAGTCATGAGCTACAGGATCATTCATAAATTTCGACAAGTCAGGAAGATTCAGTGTCACGAGGAAAGGGATCCTAGGATGATGAGGTCGATGGACCTGTCCCTGATAGTTCTGATTCACATAGGTCTGATTACCACCATGGCCTTGGCCATAGTGCCCTCCTCCCATTTGACCCATATAGGGTGGCATGGAAGCACCATAGTGTGGTGGACCTTAACTATTAGGAGCTACAAAGCCATAATTTGGAGAGTAAGCAGGTTGTTGATACCAACCCCCATAAGGTGAAGAACCCTGTCCATACTGCGTCCCATAATAGGGTCCATAAGTCATCGCATGAGATGTCCCATGAGACACTCCGTAAGTAGGAACATACACTCCCGAAGTAGGAATATACATTCTGGAAGTAGGAATGTGACCTCTAGAAGTATGAACATGACCTCCTGAAACAACAGGCGGTGCATGAAGCTGAGACACAACCGGTCTAGTAACCGCAGTACAGACATAACTCGTAGCAACGTTTCGACCCGAAGGACCACGTGAATGAGGTGGAGGGTGAACATTTGAAGAACTAGGGACATAGGACAAAGGGATCTATGTAATTAAGTACGTACTATTCCCTATAGTCACTCGTCTCAGATTTGGTATCCTAATAGGATCACTAAACCTAGACCTAGGAGGAATATGTGATGTAACTTCCACCACCGGGAGGGAAGGTGCAATGTGACTAGTGCTCCCAAACCTCTCTCCATGGTAAGGAATGAGAGTGCCCCTAGGCATAGTGTTAGGCTCAAACTTAGATTCGACATGAAATGCCAAATCATGTGTGGGAAAACTAGACATACCATAACTACCATAACTAGTGCTCGCGGGTTCAAAATGAGTCTCGTCATCCTCTGGCATTCCATACCAGCAATGCGTCAATGGGGAATCAACCCTAGAGTGAGTAGGTCTATCATGAAAGGTTCCTATCTCAGAAATCACAGGACCTAACTCAGTCAAGTCGGGTGAAGGATCATAGGTAGGAGTAAACTCCCCATCTTCCACATGAATGGGAGAAGGTGGTTTAAGAATACCTTCTATATGGTTCCCCATGGTGTGTGAATCAATGTGCAAAGTAGTCCGCCTAGACTATTTATTTCTCGTTCCCAAAGGAGGAGGAGATGTAGAAGGTGGAAGTCCTACTAAACGACGAGAACGGCGAGGAGCCACACCCGAATCCACAATGACTCAAAAAATAGAAAAGACTCTCTATCTACGCAAACCCTAGGCAAGCTATCATGCACAGAGCAATCACCAATAAAATATAAATCCAAATGCAAGCAATCAATGGTCAGATAAGTGAGCTCCTGAATGAAGCAGGTATGTCTTGCCTAGGAGAGGCTTGAGACTCCCATACACAACAAGCGGAGGTACGTAACCAATTATTGTGGCCCTCAGCTTCAACGCGTAAAGCGAATGTGCTGTCTGACCCCAACCTGGCCGGGACACTTGCGAAATAACCCCTGCAAAGTACCCCCTTGATATCCTAGGTAAGGCCACTAAGGTCACCTCAATATAATCAATGCTCAGGCGGACAGTCACAGGCGGGATTGACCGTATGGGTAGGGTAGAAAAGCCTGAAACTCCCGAAAGAGCCCCCAGATATGAATACAATCCTGGAAATATCTCCAGTGCTACTCAGTTATTACTAGGGGTCATCCCAATCAATAACCGCTCACACTGCCTCGTGCTTAACTCCCTTTCAAGAGGAGGATCCTGAGAAACACTGGTTATACGAAGGATTTCACACACTCACCTGGACAGACACATACATGTTGTTTTTTAGTGGTCTTGGAGAATTTACTCACAATGAACTATTCCAAGAACCTAAAACCTAATCTTGTTGGTGAACCCTATCAAATAAAATAGTGTAGTTCATTTTAATTAAGCATTGATTTTAATTGGCTTTATTACTCAAAAGAGGGATATGGCCGTGCAACGAATGGTGTTATGACACAACATGAAGTAAAATGCACACCTATCAATCAATGCAAATGCATTGTGTCCATGAAAATAGGGTATGCTACTACGTTAAATGCACAATTTTCTTCAAATAATAAATGCAAGCTTTCCTATGTGAAATCCTGACTAATACTCCAAAACAAATCTAGTGCAAGTACTATGAAAAATGCAAAATGCAATGCATGATGATAAGAAAATATTTTTGGATTGTTTGAAATAAAATGAGATACAAAAAGCAAAAGAATGATTCTACAACCCCTGGACTCTACAAGCACACTCAAGCAGCAGTCAAGCAAAGCACTAAGGTAAAAGAAGTCTAATGCACTAATCCCAAAAAAAAAATTGAAAATGTCATGACAAGAACATTCTTAAAAAAATTTACCCTAAAAAAAATGTCTCTGGTCAGAAACAGAGGTGTATACAGACTCAGGTAGTATCAAAGGAGACTCAGCAATCATCACAACTCACCCAACAACCATTTAACTTCCACTAAAAGGAAAAACTGAGGGCATACGTGACTGTTCACAGTAAACCCGCGTGTATACAGAGAAATAGCAGAGAAAATCGTGTGTATACGCAACTGTGAGTTCAAAACTCACGTATAGGAAGAAAGGTGCATAAAAATCAAGGCAGACAGACAAGCTGAGACAAAATTCACACCAATCAAACACTACCATGCAAACATGCCCCCAGACCCGACACAGAAACAAGAGAGAAAGAGAAATTTAAAGTCATTGAATGCCGATAGAAAACCCCCAAAGGACAACTACTAGAAAGTCCCCAGTGGAGTCATCAATTCTGTTATGGAGAGAAATTCCTATGGCTTGGCATACCACAATAGACAATTTGACTCCAAAAATCAATCCTTTCCAATATGCAACAGAAATTAAATATCTAACACTAAAGGATCAAACCTCGTACCTTATTCTGGATGGTTGAAGTAGATCCCCGTTGAGCTTTCCAACTTTAGCTTGAATTGATAGATTACTTCCTCAACAACAAGTAAACAATACAAGCATACTATATATATTGGTGTTAGATCTATTCTAGCATATATAATCAACAATGTATAAGCATTTGAAAACATCCATGGATAAAATATTCATTCAAGTACACATTATTGGACAGGAAAAGATATTTCTATTAATATAAAATCAGAGATTACAATGGATACAACCTCTATCGGCACGTTTGCGAATCGGAGAAACTGAATCCCCCACTTGGGTGTTGGGCTATAGGGTAGACCCAGGTTTTATACTATTAACTTCGCACCAACAAAAGACCCACAATGTTGGCCCTTTCAGCAACAACCTGCGAACAGGTTGCAGTCTCACCTGAAACAGCTATGGGGTGCCGCAGAATCAGGTTTCTACAAGCAGAAGAAGGATATTACTGTAACTTTAGCTTCTAATAAATGATAATCATAAAATGCAGAGCTTTGATAGTTACTTATTTAGCTTCGCGGTGAGATAAACAAACAGTGCCTTGCTTAACCCTTTACTGGGAATTCCAGCGAAGTTAGTAGTTAGCAGTGATCTTACTTATCAGTTATATATTTATCAATGTATAAAAGAACATAAAAACAACACAACAAAAACCACAACACACGATATAACATGGTTCACCCCCAGTTTAGGGGTTACGTCCACAGAACTGTGTTTTATTCAACTCTTTACAAAAACCACAGTTCTGATCTACGCACTCAGCTACAGATCCCTTCAAGTCTTCAAAGCCGTGCACACAGCTACAAGCCTCTACGCACACAGCTGCAGATCTTCTTAATCACCCAAAAAACCTCTATGCACACAGCTGCAGAGGTCGTCCACGCACACAGCTAGGACTTAACCTTTCTTACAAACAGGCCTTAGCTTCGCGTCAATTCATCTTACATTAAAATCCTAAACTAACTTCTTTACAAGAGTGCTTATTTATAGTGCACTTATTACAAAACCATGGGCTTAAACCATGGGCACCCCGAACCCTAAACCCTGGACTTAAACCATGGGTTTATTACAAAAAGAATGTTTTTACTCAACCCTGACACCCCTAAGACTATTTTGAGTCATAACTCCGCTTACAACTTCCACAAAAGCCACAGAGTTACCAAAATTAGGGATTGTTAAGGTGCGCGCCCCAACAGGCCCCTAAGACTCACCAGTGTCCTGTCCCGGGACATGCTGCTGTTGGTCTAGTGGGAGAACTTTGTTGGAAAAGATAATAAATTTCTTGTTGAGGCCGCACATGATATTGTCAGCTGCTTTCTCTTTTTCCACCAACTCCTGCAATGCTATCGTTGAGGCTTCGCTAGCCTTTTCTTGTGCAAATGCATCGTACTCTTTAAGAACTGTGAGCTGGTTGTCCACAGCAGTACTCAATTCCAAGGCCTCGTTGACAAGAGGCTGCATATCATTTTCCAGCAGTGTTGCTTTTGTTCTATATGACTCAATCTCCTGCTGGAGTTCCTTGCTTTCTTTTACCTTGAGCATTTTTTGTGTAGGGGGTAGGGTCTTAATTTCCACTTTTACTGCATCCAATTCTGCTTGTCGCTGCTTGATGGTTTCCTGCAGCTTCTGTACTTCGGGGTTTTCCTGCAGTGTTGTCCAGGCGTCGACACTTTCTTCTAGCAGCTTGGCTACGCTACCAACGATATCTGATATTTTTGCTGCTGAGGCCTGAATGTCTCCGCGGCGCTGCTCTCTGAACTCTGGTGGGCTTTCTGGGATAATGCTGAGTTGAAGCTCCGCAATCTGGGCCTCATGCTTTGCTTTAAGCTTCTCTATTTCACTGCGAGACTACTATGTGTAGTCTTTTAGTTTGGCAATTCTTTGCTCCTGTTCTTCCTCATTCTGGATGTCAAAGTCAGGAAGACTTCGACACGCCTCCTCCAATACTCGCACCAATGTGACCTGCTTACGTTCTGCGTCGCTCTTTCTCTGCTCCGCTTCCTCCAATTGTGCTGCGAGGCTATCGTTTTGCTTCTTGGTATTTTCCAACTATATTTGTGAGTGGTGGTCTCGGGCTTGGATTTCCTTCATGATAGCTAACTGACAGAGATGTAATTCCATCATGGACATCTTAGTGTAATCTATTCCAACTATCATGCTCATCTCCGTGCGAGATGCTGCGTTGGTTATGATGAGCATGGCACTTGAAACTTGTCCCCGATGTTCTCTAACTGGCCATTGTCTTGTGTCTGGTTGTACAGGTACTAGGGCACTACTTGCTGCAGCGCCCGTCGCTGATTTTTCTGCTAACTCCTTTAGCTTCGAGATTTTCTTTGTTACGCCGGTGATGGCATCAAGATGCATGTCTGCAAACTCTAACCATTTCTTGGTGAGAACTTCTATGGATTTCGACAGAGTCTGATCAAGCTCTTCACTTGTTAGGGTGGGCTCTTCATCGATATTCTTGTCTTTTGACACTTTCGTTTTCTTTCGAGACTGAAGTTTGGTCACTTCTTCGGCCTCTGGTGACTTGCGCTTATCTGGCCGATTAGGGTCTGAGATAGTTTTGACCGACTCTTCTTCTTCTCCTTCATCTCCGCCATCTCCACCCTGGTCGCTTTCACTCTGCTACAACTCAGTTAGCTCTTCGCTTTCCTCTAGGGGGTCTTGATACTGCGATTGACTAGGCCAGCACCCACATTGGTGACCGGAGGGATTGGAATGTTGGGCTTTGTTCCTGCGTCCTTCATCCATTCAGCCGACCATTGCTGAATTACCGCGAGGATGTCTTCTTTGGTCACCACATATGGCAACTTCCAGCATGCCTTCTTCTGATCTACGCGGGCCTGGATAAAGACATTGTGCATGTCGGCCCTGAAGTTGGCCACTCCATCATATTGAGAGAATAACTCATTACTGAGCTGCGGGGTCTTGACAATCTCATATGAGATACTCATGGCGTAAAAGGCGAACACAGTGTTCGTCATCTGCTGGGATGCTTTGTCATGTGACACCCAGAGTGATGTGTACCTCGCTGCACCTGACATGCTTGGAGGTACATCAATAAACTGTGCCTCGGTGGTCTCTTTCTACCTGATTAGGGCAATAAGTACGATCAGCCATGAATAGTGAAAGGGTCTACCTTTTTCCTGTGTGTCGCGGGCATCTTCAAGAAATTCCTTAGCGATGTATGCTACTCAGTTGTAAATGTAGCCTTCCGCACAGTTCGCAGCAATACTTACAATCAGGGCAGGCACTTCATATGGTCTGCACTTTCTCATCAATTTGCAGGCTAAGAGTGTGGCTAGGGTTTTACCCCTAGCTTGTGCGAATGAGCACCTACTAAGGATAACTGACTCCTTAGTAGCAGTTTAGTAAAAAGTAAATAACAATGCTAAACATGAATAAAAACTAATCTAAAACTCGTGCATGAAACAAAACAGTAAAATATAAAGAATGGTTTTTTTATTGATATTACCTCCGATGTGGAGGTTGGTGAAGCTCTTTGCGCTGATCCGTGAGGTTGCTCCGAGCTCCAGCTGCTCCTTCTCTTTCTCCGGTGGTGGAAATGGGCCAAAAGGGACTGTCAATGGTGAAAATAGCTCAAAGGGTGAGCTAGGGTTTCAAGAGTAATTTTGGCAAAGTGAGGATGCTTATGACTGTGGATGTGAAATGAGGGGTCTCCATCACTTATTTATAGTTTTTTAGTGGTGGAGTGCTTGCCCATGGTTTTTGAAAACCATGTGGTTTAGGGCAGTTGTTTAGGGTTTTTTCCTCCTTTTCCTCATTATTTTATATTTTTTCTTCCCTTTTGGGGATTTTTGCTATTTTAGAGGAATTTTGGATATTTTTGGAGGAAAAAAGGGTTTTTTGGCCTTTTGGAGGCTTTTTAGATGGTTTTATGGCTTTTTGGAGGCATTTTAGGCCTTTTGGAGGCTTTTTAGTTGGTTTTATGGCATTTTGGAGGCATTTTAGGCCTTTTGGAGGCTTTTTAGTTGGTTTTATGGCCTTTTGGAGGCATTTTAGGCCTTTTGGAGGCTTTTTAGTGGGAATATGGTAGGAAAATAGACAAATGAGCCATGTAGTGGGGTAGATGAGGTAGTGAACACTTTTTGGGTGTTAACAGATTGCCCCCTGATGTGCGAGGGTAGGAGCTCATCGTATGGTCGATGGACATCATAAGTCATATATGGTTTTCTTGGGGTGTGGAGAAGAGAAGAAACAAACTGAAGCCCGGAACAACGATCCTGAACCAACTGCAAGAACTAAAAGTACATAACCTCAATAATGGATGAGGAATCATCTGATCATATGGACGAGGCAGGCATTCCCATGCTCGTATCAGGATATAACATAAAAATAATAATGGGGTCCTGACATATACATAGCCTCAAAGACTGAATGAGGAAGAATCTCAATATATGGACGAGGCAGGCATACCCATGCTCGTATCAAGATACATAAATATAAATGTGAGGCCCAAAAAAGGAGGACCTGTGGGATACATGAAAACCACTGTGTATATCATAAGGGTCCAGAAGGGACACAAACCTGGGACATACTACTGGGTTGACCATATCTGAGCTGGAAAACTGATGCACTGGGATGACAACAGTGCTACTGAATGTGGTACCAAAGGAACTGATGAGCTGCTGGGTCAGAGTGACAAGGGTCACACTCACAATGGTACACTGAAGTGGAACTGAACTGGGTACTCTAGGAAGCATGGAGCTGAATGGCTTCCGAATACAATCGCCAACGCAGCCCGGACATCCATAGGAACATAGAACTAGGCGTTCCACGATGACTCACCAATGTGCTAGAGTCGGGGGAAATCCGGGGTCTTCGACAAATAATGGAAGGGATATAAATCCTGTGCGATTCTCAACAATGCGATTAAGGTGCTGGAGTCGAGCATGTGAGAAACAACCATTCGGAGAGGCAATGATGACTCCTCCCAAAACGGTCTGTAGGCACTCACCACAAATGGTGATGGGTCCAAGGCACAGGGGCCTCTGGGTCTATCCTCTGGAATAGAGGGGCTGTTGTCGACAGAGGGAGACCTGCAACTATCAAGGCAATGATGGTTCCTTAACAGGAGTGCGAGGTGGAAAACCGAAATGTGATAGTACTGATGGTAGGATTGATGAACTGGGGGGAATTAACTGGGCAAGTAGAGTGGGTGGACTCAAACTTCCTTTGTTCAGAGTATGATGGCGGGGATGATCGGGTAGCATATGACAATGACTGGTGGTTAAGGAGATCATCGCTGTATTGGATCTGGTAGGGTGACTGGGCTGAGGGAGACTCAAGCTGTGGAAAACGGGCAGGAGACTGCAGAATACTCTGAACAAAGGCGACCGAATTGGGGGTGCTGCCGAGAGGATCGATCATGGCGCCAAGAGGCACGAGGGAACTTCTTCATGGGTTAGGGGACTAGAAGAAGAGTGTGTATAAAATGATACTGTCATGTGGATTTTTTGAGCCCAGGACAGTTCATGCTCGTGGTTGCTTTCAATTTTAAGGAGTCTGAAAGCAATAAGAAGACTCTAAAGTGAGAGAAATGTATGGTACTGTCATGTGGATTTTATGAGCCCAGGACAGTTCATGCTCGTGGTTGCTTTCAATTTTAAGGAGTCTGAAAGCAAATAAGAAGACTTTGAAAGAATGGAATGGTACTGTCGTGTGGATTTTACGAGCCCAGGACAGTTCATGCTCGTGGTTGCTTTCAATTTTAAGGAGTCTGAAAGCAAATAAGAAGACTCTCAAAGAATGGAATGGTACTATCGTGCGGATTTTACGAGCCCAGGACAGTTCATGCTCATGGTTGCTTTCAATTTTAAGGAGTCTGAAAGCAATAAGAAGACTTTGAAGGAATGGAATGGTACTGTCGTGCAGATT
>LPNX010315821.1:107051-160475 GCA_001517045.1 Pseudotsuga menziesii | reverse complement strand
CTAACAACAATACTGAATGCACAACTTTAACCTGCAAAATTTTCTGAAATAAACTGCTGAAATCTTAAACAAATGCTGTAAAATGGGGTTGCAGGAAAGGCGGTAAGGAAGTAGGGCTGCAGGTGGAACAGATGGCTATGCAGATGCAGAAAATATTGCAGCAAAGGGGCTGGTTTGCAAAAACAGGACCGCGGGTCTGTGGCGAAATCGGACGGTCGGACCGTGGGTTTGATGGAAACAGACGCGGTCGGGGCACAGATAAGGGGCTGAAACTCGCGCTCGGGACGCGGGAAAAAAGACGACAAGCGCGGTCGGGTCGCAGCTAAGGGGCTGAAACTTGTGCTCAGGACGCGAGAAAATGGCCGACAGGCGTGCTCAGATCGCAGCAAACAGGCTGAATAGCCGCGGTCGAATCGCAGGTAACAGACTTGAATCCGCCGGCAAGACGCCAGAGACGGTTTGATAGCCGCGGTCGGGTCGCAGGTAAAGGCCTGAAAGATGCGATCGGGACGCGACTGCAGAGGGAAACAACGCGGTTTACGGCAGCCGAAAGGGACAGCCGAAAGGAAAAAACTAACTGAAAATATAGATTCGAAAGAATCCCTAGCGGAGTCGCCAAAACTGTGGCTAGGGTTTTACCCCTAGCTTGTGCAAATGAGCACCTACTAAGGATAACTGACTCCTTAGTAGCAGTTTAGTAAAAAGTAAATAACAATGCTGAACAGGAATAAAAACTAATCTAAAACTCGTGCATGAAACAAAACAGTAAAATATAAAGAATGGTTTTTTTTATTGATATTACCTCCGATGTGGAGGTTGGTGAAGCTCTTTGCGCTGATCCGTGAGGTTGCTCCGAGCTCCAGCTACTCCTTCTCTTTCTCCGGTGGTGGAAATGGGCCAAAAGGGACTCTCAATGGTGAAAATCGCTCAAAGGGTGAGCTAGGGTTTCAAGAGTAATTTTGGCAGAGTGAGGATGCTTGTGACTGTGGATGTGAAATGAGGGGTCTCCATCACTTATTTATAGTTTTTTAGTGGTGGAGTGCTTGCCCATGGTTTTTGGAAACCATGTGGTTTAGGGCAGTTGTTTAGGGTTTTTTCCTCCTTTTCCTCATTATTTTATATTTTTTCTTCCCTTTTGGGGATTTTTGCTATTTTAGAGGAATTTTGGATATTTTTGGAGGAAAAAAGGGTTTTCTGGCCTTTTGGAGGCATTTTAGGCCTTTTGGAGGCTTTTTAGATGGTTTTATGGCTTTTTGGAGGCATTTTAGGCCTTTTGGAGGCTTTTTAGTTGGTTTTATGGCCTTTTGGAGGCATTTTAGTTGGTTTTATGGCCTTTTGGAGGCTTTTTAGTGGGAATATGGTAGGAAAATAGACAAACGAGCCATGTAGTGGGGTAGATGAGGTAGTGAACACTTTTTGGGTGTTAACAAAGAGTGCAGCTGCGAAGCGAATGTTGTGATGCTGAATGGCCGAGGTTTGATACCCTCGCTTCCCTTTCGTCAGCCCGAAGCGTTCCTTCATGCTATGCGCTAGCTTCACATCTTCATGCTTTCCCAAAAAATCAATGCTAGGGTCAGGTCCTTGCTTCGGTAGGCCTGTAATCTGGTGAATGAGTTCTCCATTGATAGCGATTTTCTGGTTTCCGATCCATAGGTACCCATCGTGTACCAATGCCAATAATTGTTTGACCACCACGGTTACCTGTGTGATGTGACTGAAGTGGGGCACATCGAGCATCTTCAACAAACCAGCTTTGTCCAAGACAGCAGCCCACTGTTTCATTTCTAATAATGTCGCTCCAGTCTCCTGATAGCGGACAGAGTGTAAGTATATCCCAGGTGCGAACTGTGGAAATTTTCCATGATCATTTGTATCGTGGTCGGCGTACTTGAGCCGGTCTATTTTCCCTATCATTGTCTCGACCAGCTGCACACCTGGTGGCAGCGAACGGGTGCGTAATGTGAACTTCGTCCGCCGAGGGAGCTGAACTCCTGGTCGAACTGGTGAAAGATACGATGGACGCTGCGGTGCAATGTTCTCATCCTCTTCAAGAGGGACCTCTGCTGAGCCACATGGATTCATCTCGGGATCCTCCAGTGTTTTCCCTGATTGCTGGTGTCTATCTTCGTTTCGCTTCGAACGAACTTCAGGTTTAATTTTTTTTCTAGTAGAGCGTGTCTGCATTGGCTGGGTCGGTGCTAGGGGAGTCTCTTCGTGGGGTATAGATGCAGGTGGGTGGCTGAAAAGGTGCGGTAGACCCTCCTGTTCAAATTCTCTCACTAACTTCTGAAGCTCGCTATCAGCTGACATGGATGCAATTGTAAAACCCAAGAAATTGTAGAATGTGAACATCGCGGGTGTGGGTGTCTTCTTATAGAATCCATCCACAACATCTGTCATAACTATGCATTGATGATACAAAATTTGATAGAGATCTTGTCCAAACAGCGGTATATTTTCCAAGATCTCATTAATACAGGCAGTAAATACAGGTAGCAAACCGGCGCCGCCAATTTTGATTTTTTCCAATGGTCGTATTTTAAGCTTCGACACATCTTTCCTTCTTCGGCACAAGCAGTGACTCTGGCTGCGCCAAAATAAGGACATTCGACATTTCCTGGTACCAGCTTCAACTTGGCTTCAAACTTCAACCCACGACAGAATGTCTTCCACCACCTCAATAATTCTTTTCATTGTTGAGAACAATGTCAGAGATAGGTCCTGATATTGATGGAGAAGTTGGGTCACCTTGCTCACCATTTCGTCATCCCAATAATCTCCAATGGTAGCATACTTAGGGTTTTCTTCTGACCCAATGTTTACGGTCCGCGTCTTCAGGGGTTGAGTCACTTCAGGTGCTTCAACTGCTGGTCCGTGTACTTCGCAGTGTCCTTCTGACTCAGGAATGTTAATGTTGCATGGATCGTCATCCTCATCAATTACGAGGTTATAACATTCTACTGCATTGGCTTCTTGTTCCTTCCAATCAGGTTGGTATTTTTCTATTTCTTGATCATCAAATACTTTAGTATGGATCAACCTAACAACTGCGTCCAAAGCAGGAGAAACCTCATTAATAGAAAATGTCAGCACAAAACTATCAATAAGACTATCCCAACTTACAGTACCGTGGCGAAGCTCGACCTCCGCAGACCAGTTCTTTGCTATAGGTTCCAGGGTGTGCACAAACCTATGTACCCATTCTTCATGAGGTACATGCTTCCATGCCTCGTAACATTGCTCCAAATGTCCCTGAGGACTAGTCTTACCATTAAACCTACTTCGTACCTCCTGAGGTTGGTCCCTGAATATTAGGCAAAGGGACTTCTGGCACGTTTCCTGACAATGAATGTACTTTTGTGACCATTCCACCATCTGGCTGCTGTGGCTCTGAATGCTGAATCCAGAGTCTCCATTTTCTGTGAGTCTGGTACCTGCTCTGAGAATTACACAATAAACTCTTTTGGGTTTGTCGAACCATCAAAAACAACTACGGTCCTTGTCTGTGAACTAAGCCATCTGAGGGACTTGGTAATTCTTGCACATCGATGTCCATGTAGTTCATACAGTCTATTCTACCAATTCTCTAGGCCATCATCTGAAGCTGTCATGCAGGAGCTGTCACATTGCCAATCCATGATACCTTCGGCAGTAGGATCAACATAATCTTCTTCCTTCACTGTGATATTGTAGATATGGTCCAAAACATCCTGGTATTCATCTCTTACAGGCTCGATGTGCCTCTCTCCTTGAGAAGGATCCAATGGGACTATGACTCTCAGTCCTTTCCCTTTGAAAGTCATCTACCTCTTCTTTAGGTTGATTACTGCATCATTATCTATTTCCCATTCAATGCCTAGTAGTGCTGGATAGGGGTTACTGTCATCAATTATTTCAATTACCTCGAAGTCTGCTAAGGTACTGACTCCATCAATATCTACTGATACACTAGGGAGTCTTCCTAGGGGCACAATCTTTTGCTGATTGGCTAATCTCAACTATATAGGGGACCATTCCAGAGTAGGTTTTCCCATTTGTTCCCATGTTTACTTAGTTAAGACATTTACTTCTGATCCTAGGTCCAGGATGACATCAGTCATGTCATATTCTCCTATCTGAGCATTCAATCTCATTTCCCTACCAGTTCTTCTGACTCTATGAACAATTTTTTCCTTACCAGAACTTCATTGAGGTTCGCAAGAAGCAATAAATTTCTGCAACTCATTTAAAGAATTCTGATTTCTGAAGAGATTCATGCAACTTTGTAAAAAGGAGGATAGTGTACTTACTTTATTTGTCGAAGCTTCTTGTGGCTGCGACTGCTGCTGAGGTTATTGCGCAGGTACTACTGAGGTGTTGGGGTCAGCAAAGTATCTCTTGGCTTCCATAAATGTCTCTTTTTCTCTTTTGACATCAAATGTTGGGATTTTTTCTAGGGCCTTCCGAACCCAAGCCTCGGCAGGATATTTCTCCTTGTTCTACACTTCCGTCGTAGCTCCACTCCTGGTAACCACATTAATGGCTGGGACAGGTCATTGCTCCACAGCAATCAACTGAATATTCTGAGTAGGGGCACTATTTCTTTCTTGAATCTTCGCTATCAGTTGCAGGCATTGCTCAATCACATGGTCGACAACTCTGCAATATCGACATGTCGTAGTTGGATTCCGACAGTCTCTAGCTAGATGTCCTGCCTAGTTACAATTATAGCACACAACCTGGCCTCAACCTCTTCCAGCCATACCACCACGACCATGACCTCCAAAAGCTCCGCGACCTGAGGTACTACCGTGGTAACCATATCCATCATTGCCTTGGCCCTCATTTTGTACCCGATAAGCATCGTAAGTTCGTTCTCTCATGAGGTCAAAGCTGCAACACTCATCTTCGTTGTGTCCCACTGATTTACAGAACTTACAATAAGGGTTCTTAGGGACTTGCACATACCTCTGCAGAAGATAGCAGTCTTCAAGTTGATGCTGGCCAGTTGTCCTACAGATCTCACAATATAGAACACTAGGGTTGAACGGGTTTGGTGCACCAGAATTCAGGAAATTTCTTACCGCAGGACACTGTTCTTTGTCGTGACCCTCTGTCTGACATCATGTACACCAAACCTCTTCATGACTAGATTTCCCTTTTTTCATATCGCGAAGCTCCAGAGCCATTGCTGCAAACTGTGCTTGTATTTGAGTGATACCAGAATTATCTTCGACAGGGGCTGTTTCAAGCTTCATAGCGATTTCCAAAGCCTCCTGCTGATCCGCAACCTTCTGTTGCATGAGTGGAGTCCTAATGTGCGGTAACAGAGCTGCGATGAACCATTCCTTATGCTGCACTGGTCCAATAGTGAAACTGACTTGATCTAGCAGAACTTTGAACCTCTGATCAAAGTCCCACACTGATTCTCCTCGTCGCTGCTGGATTTCCTTTAGCTCAGTGATACACTGTGACTCTGATTTCGGCTTCTTAAATTCCTTTATCATTGCTGCTTTTATATCATCCAAGACATGGTTCTGAGTGCTGGGAAACTTCATGAACCAAGTCAAAGTGCGGTCTCTAAAAGAAGTAACCAGCTACGCTCTTTTTGTATCTTGATCCATAATGTTCTTAGCAGTCCACACTGCTTCGCATAAGAACCAGAATTGTTCTAGATCCTCTGATCCAGTTCCTTTGAAAACAGGGAGCTTAATGTCGTCATTCATATGGGCCATCGTGGATCTAGGGGGGGGGGGGGGGGAGTGGTAGTAGGTGGGGGGAACTTACTGGGGTAGAATGACCTGTGACAGGAATACTTGGGCTAGGGTTACTTTCAGACTGCGACGGGTTCTCAGGGATAATAGGTCTTCGCTGCAGGGTTACCGGAGGGTTTCCAACATAAGGGTTTTCTTTGGGCTCTGATCTTGCTGGGCTTACGGGGTTAGGCTCGGTATTCTGACCTAGGGTATAGGACTCAAAATTTCTCTTGTACCTTTTGCCACTTTGTAGCAAACCACTTTGCTCGTCGAAGGTACTTTCACTTGCAAACATAGGTTAGTAATACTAAATCTAACGGTCTGATTCAATGAGCAATATAAATTTTTCAACCAATAGCATTTTAATTCTCAAACTAAATGAATTCAAGTACTTACCCCTTGGTCCTTTGAAGAACTACAGTTCATCTTCGCTGAAGGACGTACTTGTGTCAATGGCGAACTTTGTCACAAATGCTTCAAGGGTTCACATTGTCCAGAAATCAACAGCGCGGGATATCTCGTTGTTCACCCTTTGTAAAAATTTGTTTGCACTAGGACACGGATCTTTGTTCTCTTGCACAGCAAAGGTTAGATAATTCTCTTCAATCCAATCACTAATTTCTTTCACTAAGGGTCTCCAAAACATAGCCCTCGAGGTACGACGTAAACCCCTTTTGAGCAGATACTGAGTTCAACTAGCAACAGAACCAATTTGTTGGGCTATAGGGTAGACCCAAGTTTTATACTATTAACTTCGCACCAACAAAAGACCCACAGTGTTGGCCCTTTCGGCAACAACCTGCGAATAGGTTGCAGTCTCACCCGAAACAGCTATGGGGTGCTGCAGAATCAAGTTTTTGCAAGCAGAAGATGGGTATTACTGTACCTTTAGCTTCTAACAAATGATAATCATAAAATGCAGAGATTTGATAGTTACTTATTTAGCTTCGCGGTTAGATAAAAAAATAGTGCCTTGCTTAACCCTTTACTGGGAATTCCAGCGAAGTTAGTAATTAGCAATGATCTTACTTATCAGTTATATATTTATCAATGCATAAAAGAACATAAAAACAACACAAAAAAAACCACAACACATGATATAACGTGGTTCACCCCCAGTTTAGTGGTTACGTCCACAGAACTTTGTTTTATTCAACTCTTTACAAAAACCACAGTTCTGATCTGCGCACTCAGCTACAGATCCCTTCAAGTCCTCAAAGCCGCGCACACAACGGCAGGCCTCTGCGCACACAGCTGCAAATATTCTTAATCACCCAAAAACTCTCTACGCACACAGCTGCAGAGGTCTTCCACGCACACAGCTGTGACTTAACCTTTCTTACAAACAAGCCTTAGCTTCGCGTCAATTCATCTTACATTAAAAGCCTAAACTGACTTCTTTACAAGAGTGCTTATTTATAGTGCACTTATTACAAAACCATGGGCACCCGGAACCCTAAAACATGGACTTAAACCATGGGTTTATTACAAAAGAATGTTTTTACTCAACCTCGACACCCCTAAGACTATTTTGAGTCGTAACTCCACTTAAAACTTCCACAAAAACCGTGGAGTTACCAAAATTAGGGACTGTTAAGGTGCGCGCCCCAACATTGGGCCTCCACCACCTCAATCCTCCATCTCTTGGTAGCAAGCTCATAAGAAAAACGAAATCTTGGGAAGAACACAAAAGTGCTCCAAGGGACATAAGGGATGTAGACTCAAGCATAAGTTCCGGCAACAATGGACTATAGTTTCTTTGCTCTCAATTCTCTCATATGCCTTCAATGTACCATAGAGTTCCTTATATAGCTTTTCAAAGGGGTAATGAAAGGTCGAATCCGAGCAATCTCAAGGCATAGGGAAGGCCAGGAGTCAAGTGAGTCAGATCCATGTCAATGAAAACTCCAAAAGGATTTGGATTATGCACACATCCCGATGTACACGGTTTTAGGGGTCAAACCCGCGTATATACGCGATTAAGGGTTTAAAAGTCGCGTGTATCATTTTTCACATGTTTTTAGGGATGGTCAAGGAAACATCAAAGGACAAAAAATGGTCCAAGGGGTCTAAGGAGTATGCAAAGGGACAAGGGAAGGCCATACAAAGTGTGATTCACCTGTAGTGGTAAAATCCACTATAACACTCCCTGCTCCCTTTTGAGGCGTTTGAGGATCGAACCGATGGTCTAGATGGGGGTCAATATGAAGGAAGACAAGTTCTTGGAGCGATTGGAGATAAGAGAAAGAACAAGGGTTTATCATTCTCGGTTGGGTGTTGCACTTGAGCATTTTGGCACATCCTTCCACCAACGGCTAATTCTAGGTCTCATCCAAGCAAGAAGGATGCTAAGTGTGTTATTGGCTCCTAGAACATTATGGTCGAGCTAAATACTAAATGGAACATTTAATGTAGCCATGTTCTACCCCTAGAAAAAAATAGATTGAAAGCTACAGTTCGACTCTAGGAAACTGAGATAAGGATAAATCAGCCATAAGTACAGATCCTTGTTGAAGCATTGAGGAGATTACAATTAAAAGAGAAAGGAATTCTTATGCCATATTTTGTTTATCAAGTACTGTATCTAGTTTTCAATACTAATGTCTCTATAATTTTTTTATACTTTTTTCCTAAACAAACACTTGAATTTGTATTTGTATGCATGTTAGAAAAAGGAATTTAACACATGGTAGTGTTTGTTAAGCACATATTCATTCTTTTTTCTTATACAGGAAAAGTTATGTACTTCATATGCTCTTTTCTATGGGAAAATGTGCACATAGATGGACCACCTGCAATCTATTATCCGTTCTCCCAAGTAATGTCCTTGCAATAAGAGACCACCTGCACAATTTAATATATAGTTGAAACTCTCAATTCCACATTTCCATGACAGTTTCAAATTTAATATGTCTGTATCAATAATGGAATCCATTGAAGAAACACAAGTGATGAAGCTAAATACATGTTTGAAGTTATAAGTTATATACCTATTTGCTGACAATGAAATGGTTTGCTAAAAACAGAGTGGATTTCAATGATCAGCTTGTCTTCTTCTCCTGTGAAGGTTACATAATTCTTGAGATAGGGACCTCTCAACAACCCATCCCTGCAAGAAATTTGTAGCCTTGAGAAGAGAAGGCTAGGCACCTTCTCCATGGGCTTGAATGTGAGCAATGAGGTGGTATGGTCCTTTTCACAACAGGTTGCTCATCCCATCTTCATCTTCATGGTAGAATGGAATATTGGAGTTCCAACTCTTGTAGATGATCTTGAACAAATGGAAAACAAGTAGAAAGCAAACTACGGGATGATGGTGAACGCATGATTTTGAACAAATGGAAAACATGTATAAAGAAAGAAAACTACGGGATGATGATAAATGTATGACAAACATGCAGGAAGCCAACTACAAGAATCAAGAACCACATGCAAGGATCTACACAAAGGGTTGAAGGGTTTCTAACATTTTGTGTTTAAAAACTAATGTTATCTTCTACATAGTATTAACATAAATGAAAAAGATGTTATATATTTCAGTGTTGTTACATGTTGAAAATGGCCTTTATATGAGGCCAAATAAGGCTTCAAAATTTTCTATAGGTCAAAAACCATGCAGTAAACATGTCATAGTTTTATATTCATCCAAAAAACCATGCTGTAAACATCTAGCAGATAAAAATTAGGATAAAATTTAAATATTTGTTTTGGTTTTTGTGTCGATTAATAAAATTAGCGGCAAGTCGATTCATAGAGTCCCTGCTAGGGACTAATAAAAGGATGGAAAATTTTGAAGTGGGACAAACTTTTCAAGGATATATGCATGGGACTTTGAGGTGGAGGAATAAAATATTTAAGGTGAAAGGTGTTAGACATGTGGGGCTTCATGAGCGTGCTTTGAATGGGATCTATCATTGTTGGAGTTCTAGAAGGATGCATAAACATACTCTTATGTTTGGTGGAATGGTATTTGTGATCGAAGGACACGTAAAAGTTCGAAGACATAAAGTGTTGTTGGTTATTTTGAATTTGTTTTCTAAAGCATGAGTTATTATAAATTGATTTTATATAGAAAACATATTCCAAAGACAATAAGTTGGGTGTATGCACATGAAAATAGCACGCTGTGAAGGTAGAGTCATAGAAGCTCAGGGTAAATGACAATAAATTAAAAAAACGTTTAGCACGATGATATGACAGAAAACTGGCTAGAGAAAATGCTAACATACGAATGGAACAATGTTAGTGAAGGTGGAAATCATTCCAAGAGGAGAAAAATGTAGACATCAATAAAAAAAAGTCCATGAACATAGTCGTTGCAAAGAAATGAATATGAGGTTAAAAAAAATGAAACTCTCCAACACACACACGATGGAGGTTGCAGGCTCAGTAACTGGAAAAAAAAAATGTGTGCAGATTCATTGCACTCACAGAAGACCAATACACAGGAGGCAGGCCAGACCTGACAAAGGTTTGAAAAATGTATATGTGCAACTAGGAAGAACATTGGAATAATTAATTGGACAAAAATCGTGGCCAGTAGATACAATTTAGATATGCGGGAACTTACTCTTTGTAGTTGGTGCACACTAGTGTTAATTTTGACAAGGGATTAATAAAAAAAAGATCACGTCGCCCAAAGAAAAATGAATGCACAACGTATGGGTAGAACCGCAAACCCTTGAGTAGATCTACTAAACCAAATAGTCTCCTAGGGAAAGAGGAAAGGTGTTAGATATCGAGGTTTGAAGCACACCAAGTTCGGCACAAGAATAAAGGTATTGAATTGCTAGGGAGGATAGCAACATAGCAACAAATATAATGTAGCACCTTGAAAGTCGATAGCATAGTGATGTTTTGAACACAAAGTTTCTAGCTGTGGTTAAGCATTATAAGAGCCATTTGGACAGTGTGGGTCGCATCGACAATGAGTTTCAATGGCCATGTAAAAATATTATCTTTCAGTCTCCTCATCACTTTCCTTGACATTGTTTTCATATTTCGAATCCGTATAAGCAGCTGATTTTTGTTCTAAAAATTTCAACAAAAAAACCCTAATGAAATTTATTGTACTAAGCCCATTAGAGTAATTGCCGAACCTTGCATAGGCAAGTGAAAAGTTGACAAATTGACCCATAGGTTTCCTTGTTGATTGGCATTGCCCAAGAATGCTTGGGTTTCTCATCTACGCCGGATCTCATAATGAATGGAAAATAAAAACAAAATGATGTTCAAACATTCAAGCTCCCATGACAGCATAGGAGAGAGGGTGGATGTAGGTTACTTGCAGTCCTCACCCTCATTTTGACACACATAAACATTGGAACATACAACCAAAATCTGCAACAACCCTTCAGCTTTCGAAAGTTTCCAAAACCCTTTTTTTTTTCTTATGGAAGTTATGAATCACTTCGACTACATACAGTAGCCTTTAAAAACTCGACAAAGCTGCCACAAATGACATATCACACAAGATGTAATAGGTGTAAGAGGCCGGTATGGATAGATTTCATTTCTTCATATTTTTTCCCTCCATACTGAGTCATCCATGATCCTAATACGAAATATGAAGCTATTTCACGTAAGGCTAAAATCCATTGACTAAGAATTAGAAGGCACATAGAGCGCTTATGTAAGGAACGGTCAAACCAATTCAATTGATTAATGTGAAGTGATTACAATATATAAATGTATCTTATCATAACAAACCAACACCTAGATCCATAAGATGTGGATCTGAAACCTCTACATACTAAATATAGAAAGGACACATCAACCCTAATCCTAGATACTTGGCAAGCATTTGTACATTATTCCAACATACCCCCTTAATGTAGAAATTGATTTTTTACAACACCTAATTTATGCCTAAGGATCTCAAAGTGAATCTTACCAACAGGTTTGGTAAATATGCAAGCGACATTATCACTTGTGTTACAATAAATAAGTTTAATTTCCTTATAATCAATCTTTTCTATGATAAAATGATGTTGCAGTTCAATGTGTTTTTTCCTTGCATCATAAACAGGGTTGTGTGCCAATTTGACTGCACTTTGATTATCACAATGTAGTTTTGTGGGTGTTATAGATGATTTTACCACTCCAGGTGAATAACACCTGTATGGCCCTTCCCTGTCCCTCTGCAGACTCCTTAGACCCCTTGGACCATTTTTTTTCCTTTGATGTTTCCTTGACCATCCCTAAAAACATGTGAAAATTAATACATGCGACTTTTAAACCCCTAATCATGTATATACGCGGGTTTGACCCCTAAAACCGCGTACATCAGGGTGTGTGCATAATCCAAATCCTTTTGGAGTTTTCCTTGACATGGATCCGACTCACTTGACTCCTAGCCTTCCATATGCCTTAATATCACTTGGATTTGACCTTTCATTACCCCTTTGAAAATCTATTTAAGGAACTCTTTGGTACATTGAAGGCATATGAGAGAATTGAGAGCAAAGAAACTATAGTCCATTGTTTTTGGAACTTGTGCTTGAGTCTATATCCCTTTGTCCCTTGGAGAACTTTTGTGTTCTTCCCAAGCTTGCCTTTTGCTTGTGAGCTCGCTATCGAGAGATGGAGGATTAAGGTGGTGGAGGCCCAAGTGGGGGATTCAATTTCTTCGATTCGCAGATGTTCTGACAGAGGTTGTATCCATTGTAATCTCTGAATTTATATTAATAGAAATATCTTTTCCCATCCAATAATGTATGTTTGAATGAATATTTTATCCATGGATGATTTCAAATGCTTATACATTGTTGATTATATATGCTATAATAGATCTAACACACATATATATAGTATGCTTGTCTTATTCACTTGTTGTTGAGGAAGTGATTTATCAATTCAAGCTAAAGTTGGAAAGCTCAACGGGGATCTAATTCAACCGTCTGGAAGAAGGTACAAGGTCTGATCCTTTAGTGTTAGATATTTAATTTCTATTGCATATTGGAAAGGATTGATTTCTAGAGTCAAGATATCTATTGTGGTACCCAAAGCCATAGGAATTTCTTTCCGTAACAGAATTGGCGACCTCGCTGGGGATGTTCCTTGTTTTTATTTGGGGTTTGCAGGCACAACGGGCTTGATATTATTGACTTGCTCTTTGTTTCTCCTTGTTTTTGTGTTGCATTTTATAGTATGTTCATCCATTGACACTCCTCTTTATTGGTTTGACCCTTGGCCTACTTTTTACCACTTCCTTCTCTGTATACGCAGGTTTTTGGCCAAGAGTCACATACATATGTGGAGTTTTGGCCAAAAGTCACGTATACACCCAGGTTTTTGGCCAAAATCAGCGTATACATGCAGGTTTTTGGCCAAAAGTCACGTATATATGCAGTTGTTCTTTAAACAGTCGCATACATCCTCCCTTTTGGTGAGTTTGATGTTGTGGGAAGTTGTTGGGTGGGTTGTGAGTGTGGTTGGGTCTTCCTTGGGTCTGATGTTGTATGTTGGATGCTTCTTTTGTGACCAGAGACCTCTTTTTCATTGATTTTTATTTGAAAGTAGTTTTAGTCATTTATCCCTTTTGTTTTTCCATTAGTGCATTACTCTTTTTTGTCTCGGTGTCTTGTTGGGCTTGTCTTTTATACTTGTTGTAGAGACTGAGAGTTTTAGATGACTTTTATTGCGATTTTCATTCTTTTATATTGAAAAATACAAAGTAGTTGCACTCTTAGTTGCATCTTAGATATGGATTTGAGGAGGTACTTGCATTGGCTTGCTTGGATGAGAGTTGTGTTTAGGCTTTCATATAGGAAGGATTGCATTGGCATTCGGAAAGGAATATATATTTATGAATCTCATGTAGTGGCATACCCTATTTTTCATTTGACAAAGATTGCACATAGCATTGTTTGTTATGGTGTGCACTTTTATTTCACTGCTGAGTCTTCATATCACTAGTTGCATGGCCATTTCCCTTTGAGTAATTACAGCCAACTAAAATCAACGCATAATAAAATGAATTACACTCTTTTCTTTTATTGGGTGCACCAACAAGATTAGGTTTTAGGGTCTTGGAATAGTTCATTGTGAGTAAATTCTCCAAGACCACTAAACAAAACATGTATGTGTCTGTCCAAGTGAGAGTGTGAAATTCCTTCATATAATTAGTGTTTCTCAGGATCCTCCTCTTACAAGGGAGTTAAGCATGAGATAGTGTGAGCGGTTATGATTGGGATTACCCCTGGTTGTAATTGAATAGCATCGGAGATATTTCCAGTATTGTATTCGTATCTGGGGGCTCTTTTGAGAGTTTTGGGCTTTGCTACCCTACCCATACGGTCGATCCTGCTTGCGACTGTCCACCTGAGCATTGGTTATATTGAGGTGACCTTAGTTTCCTTACCTAGGTATCATAGGGGGTACTTGCAGAGGTTATTCTGTAAGTGTCTCGGCCAGGTAGAGGTCGGAAAACACAATCGCTTTATGCATTGAAGCTGAGGGCCACTATAATTGGTTACGTACCTCTGCTTGTAGTGTATGGGAGTTTCGAGCCTCTGTTAGGAAAGACATACCTGCTGCATTCAGGAGCTCACATATCCTCCCCTTGGATTGCTTGTATTTTGGCTGTAGATTTTATTGGGAGTGTGTTCTTTGTGCACTAGTTGGCCTTTGGGATCGCAGTTACTTGAGTATATTTATGCTCTCTTGAGTTTGGGTCCTTTTATTTTCGGCATGCCTGGTATCCTATCACCCATCCTTGGTCCTAGTATGGACCTTGGTGTCAGACTTGGGGGCATCACAACCCCTTACCATGCTCATAGATTTGTGAATGGTCATATTATGTCCTCTACTCATTTGTGGAGGATTTTTATTCCTTTCATTCGGTCTTTACACCGGTGGTCACCCTCATCGGGGTTGTAGTGGATACGTGAACGTTGGGTCTACACTTTACATTCCTTTTTAAGTCCCATCATTCACCACGTTGTTTCCTTTGGGTTTAGTTTCCATGATCATTCCTCCCTATATCCTATACTTGGATTCTTTATTGACTATTTTGGGTTGTTTTGGACTAATATGGTTGTCATGTAGGGTCCAGTTTTTGTACACTCTCTCCGAGGTTTCGACCCGTTCATTCCTATCACAGGTATTATGTCTGAACTGGAATATAGGTTAGGATATCACATCCGCTTGCACTTATGCATTTCCTTATGACCATTCCATCTTAACCTTAGGTACAAACCCATTCCATGGTATCATAGAACCTTCATGCTATTGTTAGAAGTGATATTATGTGAATGGTAGAGCTTTCCTACACATGGGTGTCCTAGTTAGCTCCCTTTTGCATTTGGTACCCATGTTGTGAGTCCTCTCTTAGGTCCGAGAGTCCGTTGTATAGTATCACCATGACATTTCACAAGAGCCTCATACTCCTCTTGATCGTTTGCTGGCCTATTTCCCCCAGACTCCCTTATGTCAAGTTGTAATTGCATTATCATGAGCTTTGCCTGCCTCATTTGAGCCTTATGTTGGCTTCCTTGACTTTGAGTTTTAGCCATATAGCCCGAGCTTGTCTCATGTCTAGCCATGCAGAGCCATCATTTATGTCCTTTGCAGCTTGATTCCCTATTTTATCGAGAGGGGACTTCTCCCGAGTGTCGCTATCCTACACATGTATCCTTGCATTGAGCATAGGTATGTTCCACTGCTTGGAACTAGTTTGTTTTCCCATATGATACTTGTCTCCTCCTAGTCTGTAACTTTAAAGCAATTTTATTCTTTTTCAAGATTTTCAAATATTTGAAAAAGTCCAAAAAACTGAAAAAAATGAAAAATACGGACAAGGAAATATGTTATCTTTTGGCAGCTATCGAGTCATGTCACCTTTGAACAAAGCACTGTATATCACATCCATTGGTTGGGTTTATAGTTTGACTTTAGGAGCTGTACTCATTTATCTGAGTTTATCTCCGCCGACTGGTTAAGCTTCCAGTCCCCATGGAGCCTCTGTCAATGCCTCCTGTGTCGCATAGATGTCCTAGTTTTGTATATCGAGTCTATGCTACCTTTATTCAGTCACCATTCACTGTTATGCTATTGTTCAAAGGAAGTTGAAACCTGAGTCGGCCATTCCTCAGTTATCTTGACTTTCCATGTTGGCCATTCCTCGTACAGCTACTGGTTCGTGCACCTTATGATCTAGTCCTTCCACATTATGCAGCTTTTCTGAGTACCTCGTGTTGGATGATGGGGGATACCTTAATGCCCTCCTTCCAGTGGATTTCATCCCATCGACTTTAGATCATTTATTCTGGGATTGGAATCTAGAGTCATTTTTGAGTGCCTTGAGACTTGCAGTCATCAATGGCAGGTTCTCTCGCCATCGACAGTCTTTGGGAATACATCAATGTCCCCTGATTGATGGTTCCTCTCAAGTGTTCAACCTCAACACATTTATTCACACTTGTTAGTTTGCACTCTAGTACCTTGATTCCCATTTTCATTATCAGTGGGTGATCTCGGGTCTGTAAATGGTATACATCAATGACCAGTAATCAGATGATGCACTACTATGTTCGACCTCGACACCTCTATTCACATAGTAGGACATGTACTTGTAGCAGTTTGTGTAGAAGACCTTCCAGATTGGTGGCATCTCTTATATGCTACCTCCTTGATCATGCCAGTGTTCATGAGATTTCAGCTCTCGTGACTTGATTCCAGTATATGTCATACATTTCCATCTATTACAGAGATCTTGATCCATTGTATATCTTCAGCCATTATGGAGATCATGATCTGTTGTATATCTTCAACATGGATATTCTGATCTATGTGTATTGTACATGGCGATGACCATTTATGTGATATCTTGTATCATGCCTATTCATGGCCATTGTACTCTTATGTATCTGGGACTGCTATATGTATTTGTAGTTATATGCAGAGTTGTATCATTGTACTATGCTGATTGGGTGGCTAGTCTTCCATTTGGGATCCTTCATCACTCCACTTCTGGGATGGACTTATAATGTATTTCGGCCATCGTATGACCCCTCTGACCTCACACATTAGGGGGCATCTATTATAGATGATTTTACCACTCCAGGTGAATCAACTTGTATGGCCTTCCCCTGTCCCTTTGCAGACTCCTGAGACCCCTTGGACCATTTTTTGTCCTTTGATGTTTCCTTGACCATCCCTAAAAACATGTGAAAATTAATACACATGACTTTTAAACCCCTAATCACGTATATACATGGGTTTGACCCCTAAAACCACGTGCATCGGGATGTGTGCATAATCCAAATCCTTTTGGAGTTTTCCTTGACATGGATCCGACTCACTTGACTCCTGGCCTTCCATATGCCTTGAGATCGCTCAGATTCGACCTTTCATTACCCCTTTGAAAAGCTATATAAGGAACTCTTTGGTAGATTGAAGGCATATCAGAGAATTGAGAGCAAAGAAACTATAGTCCATTGTTGGCAGAACTTGTGCTTAAGTCTACATCCCTTTTTCCCTTGGAGCACTTTTGTGTTCTTCCCAAGATTTCCTTTTGCTTGTGAGCTTGCTATCGAGAGATGGAGGATTGAGGTGGTGGAGGCCCAAGTGGGGGATTCAGTTTCTCCGATTCGCAGACGTGTCGACAGAGGTTGTATCCATTGCAATCTTTGATTTTATATTAATAGAAATATAGTTTCCTGTCCAATAATGTATGTTTCAATGAATATTTTATCCCTGGATGATTTCAAATGCTTATACATGTTGGAGTAGGACCTCGCAGCTACAGGAAAATTTGTCATTTTGGCGGATAGATAGTTTGGTGAAGAAGAAGAGATAAGGTAAAGATACGATGTCGTAGCATGTTTTTAGATACAAAGCAAAGCCAGAATCTATGACTATCGGGGCAGAGAAGTCAAAGAAGACGACAGTACCTGAGCGACCGAGAGGAGAGAGCTCACCCACTGCATTGAAGGCAGCGGCGGAAGACAGGAGGGCTCAGATACCCTCATAAAGGAAAAGGAGCAACGAGGCCAAGGTATTGAAGATGAAGGACAGAAACGAGAAGCAGCGCACAGTACCCATGGTCAGCGCCGGGAAGCATGGAAGACTGCAGAGAGCAGTGGTGTGACGGAAAGCGGCTAACCCGAGTACAGATATGTCGACTGTCACTAGTTAGGGTTTTTGGGTTACTGTTGGGATAGGCCCACAGTGTTATAATGGTGAGACCTTCGGGCCACCTATAAAGGGATGTATTTTGTAATGTAAAAGGGTTGGAAAGTTTTGTATCTTCAAAGGGTTGGGTAGTTAGACAAGTATACACTCAGACCGTTGTAATATAGATGCTGAGCTTTGGTTCTATTATCAGCAGTAGTTATCTTATTGTAACCAGTAGCTAGCTCATCGAGCATGTTTGTAACAATCCGCAGGGATTGATAGAGAGAGAGAGAGAATATTGTAAGAAGGCAATATAGAGATAGAAAAGAGATCTAAGAGAGAAGGGCTCCAGGCTGTGTGCGGAGTTACCCAGAAGATCTCGAGCTGCATATGTGGTGTAGCAGAACTGTGTACTCTCTCAAGATATAATAAAACACAGTTCTGTGGATGTAGCTTCTACCCTGGAAGTGAACCACGTAAAACCAGAGTGTTATATGATTGATTCATGTGATCATGTTTACTTGTTGTATCTGTCACTCTTTACATGAACTTTGCTTACAGTTTAATGTATGTCTGTGTTATTCGGTTCATAGCATTATAGAAGGATAAATGCAGGTTGAAGTCTTTAAGTATTCTATATAAGAGTTTGTCTATGTTTCACTCAAGATAGTTAAGAGTCGCAGTGTAAAGCAGCCTTGTATGTTGAGTCCTGTAAGTTGAACACAAGTAACGCTAGGTACGTTGAGCCGCAGCGGTAGGATATCGCAGGGAGGCGATATCGCACCATTAGAGGAGCTGTGATGCACGGTACCATAGGTTAAGGATTGAGTGTAGGAGATAGTTACATGTTGCCCAGGACGCGGCGATGCGATAAGGGCTAGATTCATTGCAAGTAAGAGGAAACTGCGCATCGCAGAGAGAGCCCTCGCGGGTTAAGAAGAGCTGCGAGGCGCACCCAGGATGCTACAGAACTTGGTTGAAGACACTTGAGTCTTTGGCCAACCCATTAGAATCACTTTCGGTGATATTTCAGGCCACTCCGCGGTCTTTCTTCGAAAGTGCCAGTGAGCTAGGGGTGTTGTTGGTACATTACAGTAAACCCGGGTCTGCCCATAGCGACCAACAAATGGTTTCGTTGCTGGTTTTGAACAAACTGAGCACTGATTTTCTGTTGGCATCCTACTAGAGACGAACTCAACCAGTGGGTTGGGTCTAAGGAGAAAGAGTTTTCCGAACATGAGAACAAGAGTCCTATACTGAGTACAGAGGACTGGTTACAAAAACATATCTTTACAGACCTGCATACGATATTTTTTGTGACCTATGGAAATGAGCTTTACGACTGGTTATCAAAGTTGACTGATAAGAACATATTCAAGAAGAAAAGAAACATTGTCTGGACACAGGAGCTAATTCATACCGTGAAGAACCTTGATAATCCCATTACGAGAACAGTAGACTTCTGGCTTGTGAGTGTACTAGAAGGCTTCATCACAGAGTTTGTAGTTGAACAGAGAAAAAGCTTCAGCGAGGTTAAGCGGTACTTCTTCAAAGGATATCGCGATAAGTACCTAAAATCTTTAAACTTGTCCATTAAGATGTTATTACATGAAAAAGGAGTAATGGATATGGGTTCAGATCAATAAGTTAACAAACTATAATGTCACAAGAGTTTGAGAGTGATTTCGATGACATTGGACGTACACATAGTGGAAAGAAATACAAAGTAGATTTCAAATCTCCCATATTTGAAGACATTTCAGATAGTACTAGACAGCAGAGTCATAGCCATACAGATAGAACAGAAGGGGGTATCCCTTACCACCCTTATACCCCACAGAAATAGATCGAGACTCAGAACAATCCCATAGGAACTCCATCTAGTAGCTCCCAGACAGTACATACTACCGCTACATCACCTCCACCTACACCATCGAGTGGTAGTAACACAGCAAATCAACATCCACCATGTAGAAATAGAATGGGGGATGATATGAAGCTACCTATATTTAAGGGTACAGGGGCAAAGGACCCAGAGAAGCACTGGTTTCTATGTGAAGCTGTGTGGACCATTAAAGAAATCCATGATGATAATAGTAAACTTGTACAGTTGGTCACCACACTAAGAGAACGAGCCTTAACATGGTATATGAAGTATTCCACAGCGGTACCCAGAACACTTGTCCAGGTCAATACCGCCATGATTAAAGAGTTTAAGAAACCTAAGTCTGAGTCACAGTGCATTACAGAGCTCAAAGACATCAAACAGTTACCTACAGAGTCAGTGTGGGAGTTCGATCATAAATTCAAAGCCCTTATAGACCAAGTTAGCTTTGAGTTTGCGCTGGAGCAGCATAAGGAATGGTTTATTGCATCCCTGCTCCCTCACATCAGACTGCCATTAATGCAGCAAAAACTCCAGATGCAGGATGACGCGTTGGAGATGGCAATGAAACTAGAGGCTTCACCTCTAGTTGAAACCAGCACAAGTATGACAAACCTGCAAAACTAGTTGGCTAATCTCACATTACAGTTGCGTGAGCTTAAGAAAGGGAAAGAGGTTGCGCAAGACATATGGTGCGTAAAGTGTAAAGGAAAAGGCCATACTAAAGACAACTGTCCAGTATTTGTAGAATATCTAGCAACTGGGGCTTCTAACCCCTTACCATAGACCCATGGGCCATGGTGTGAAATATGCAAAACAAGAGGACACCCACCTCAGCAATGCCCTCTACTTCAGAAGTACGTGCAGACACCTAAGAACTTATACTGTGTCTTCTGTAAGTCCGTAGGCCATGATGAACATGATTTCCGAGCCTATGATCTCATGGTCGGGAGCAATCAAGACTTGTACAGAGTCCAATCAGAAACACAGGGTCCAGTAGCAGGACCATAGCATGATCCAGCTCATGTTGGCCGAGGAGGAGGATTCAGAGGATGAGGATGTGGAGGAGGCTTTGGCCATGGAGAAGGCTTTGGCCATGGTCGTGGACCAATCACTTGTTACAACTGTGGAGTTCTAGGACATTATGCTAGGGACTATCAGAGCCCCACCACCACATGTAACTATTGCAAATCTTACGATCACACTATAGAAGAATGTCCTACCTTGATAGCTAAGATCAGAGAACCTAAGCCAGTAGTACACCAGAACATCCAGCTTATTGCTGCTGAGCAGGAAGAACCAGAAATGAGAGTCAACATTGTGACTCACAGTGGTGCTTCCACCAATGGGACATCGCAGGATACTGAAAAGGACACAGGTCAGGAGTGGGTGCGCAAAGCTCTTAACAAAGCAACACCACTTGACCTACAGAAGAATAAACAGACATTTCAGGAAGCTAAGATTTTTTTTGATGACCCTATGCAATTAGGATCGCAGGTACCATTGTCTAGGGGCATACTACAGCAAGCACCTTGTGGTGTTAGCCCTGTATAGATATCGCAGGCTACCACATCGGGCGCTTGCGACGAGGACGAGATGGCAGGAAGTGTACAATCCTTCCTGCGGAGTTGTTTAAAACTTGTGAGAAATGAGCAAGATATCGAAGAACTTCAGCGCATCATAGATCAGTGTCAGCCATATTCTTCCGTGAGCAGTGCACATCGTGCTGTTCATAATATTATGGGACATACAAGAATAGGAAGAGAGATGCGACTCACAGCACAGGTTGGAGAATTTGAAATGGATGAGCTGATCCTAGATCTAGGATCAGAGGTAAATGTTCTGACTAAGCAGACATGGGAATAGATGGGTAGCCTTAAGTTAGTCAGATCACCTATCCATCTGAGATTAGCTAATCAGCAGCGGGTATCACCCCTGGGTCAATTACTGTAGGTGCCAGTTGACATTGACGAAGTTTGCAGCTCTGCGGACTTTGATGTTATAGAAATTATTGGTGATAGTAGACCATATCCAGCATTACTAGGAATTGATTGGGCGATCAGTAACATGGCCATTATCGACTTAAAGAGAAGACAAATGACCTTTTAGGATGCGTAGATATAGGTCATCGCACCGTTATATCCTCTTCAGGGACCTAGATACATTGAACCTATCCGAGCAGAGGAAGAGGCACGTAACATGGAGAGTCTCTATTAGATGACTGCGAACCAGAGCGACTACATCAATCCAACCACAGAAGGGAACATTAGTTGGCGATGCGATAGCTCATGCGCATCAGATTCGGATGTCGGTCTAGAGAATTGGAAGAACAGACTTTACAAAGTCTCAGCGCGCAGATGTGTGTACATGACTAAGTCACTACAATGGATTGGCGCAGGGGTCAACGAGATTCCATCATTTCATGGTCTAACAGATATCCAGGACTTTCTCACACAATTTGAACAACAAATCCCTCATGAGCATAGGATCGTAGCTATGGACCTTGCAGTACGAGCCACACCTGCAAGATGGTTGTATGCACATAAAGAGAATATCGCATCATGGGATGATCTTAAGAGATTGATGACGATCAGATTCTCTACCGACAGAGAGTATGTCTAGCAGAAATACACAGGAGAAAGTGACCCCAGGTCACATATTCAGATGTGTGAACAGAATTAGTCAGACATTCCCAAGGATGAATGGGTTCACCGATTCATTCACACTTTAGATCAAATTCCAAAGAATTGGTACACAGAGACTGAATTGCGCAAGGGAATGACTACATGGCCACTTATGATAGACAACTTTCTACTCACCTTCGCTTTTGAATCTGAGTATCCAAGAATTAATTAGGCCCTAGATGTAATAAAGATTAAGATATTTGAGGATTGTACCCTATCAGTGTCAGCTCAACCTGAGTGGGCCATCCAGTTAGAAGAGGTGCTAGAGTGTTATAACTTTGTATCAGAAGCAGAGGAGGAGGATGAGGATCCTCGCAACATCAACATTCCGGAGTCAGAAAGGACTTGCGATGTTGATGGACCAAAGCTAGAGACTCTAGCTATCATGGAGCCTATCAATATTAAACAAATCAATATTGGCACAGACACAGAACCAAATTTTGCCTCTATTGGAGACTATTGGAACAATGAAACAGTCGGACAGATTGCAGACTTGCTACATGACTATCAGGACCTATTTCCCACCAAGTTCATAGAGATGAAGGGAATAGTTGGAGACCTGGGAGTAATGAGGATACCATTGAAAGAGGATGCTAGACCAGTTAAGCAGCGTCCATATAGATTAAATTCGTGCTATAAAGAAAAAGTTAAGGATGAGATCGATAAGATGCTAGCGGCAGGCATCATCGAGAAAGTGGAAGAAAGAGAATGGGTTAGTCCCATGGTCATGCAGGAGAAGAAAACCAAAGGAGACATCAGGATCTGTTTCGACTTGCGTTAACTCAACGATGCATCACTTCATGATCCATTTTCGACACCTTTCACTGATGAAGTATTAGACAATGTGGGAGGACAGGAGGCCTACTCCTTCACTGATGGATTTTCAGGCTATCACCAGATCAGAATCCACCCAGAAGATCGACATAAGACCACTTTTACAACAGAATGGGGTTCAATCCAGTATACGGTAATGCCCTTTGGTCTTAAGAATGCACCAGCTATCTTTTCTAGAGTAGTAGTTGCTGTATTTAAAGAATACATCCATAAATTCTTAGAAGTTTATTTTGATGATTGGACTGTATTTGGATTAATTGACAAGCACATAGGAGATTTAAGACTGATGTTAGAGAAATGTAGGCAGTACCATATTTCTCTAAACTTGAAAAAATGTATATTATGTGCGCCATTCGGTATTTTTTTGGGTCACATTGTTTGCAGGCAAGGCTTGATGGTAGATCCCGCAAAGATTTCCATCATTGTAAATCTTCCAGCACCCAACTCAGTCAAACAATTGAGGATAGTACTTGGTCATACCGGGTACTACAGAAAATTCATCAAGGGATATGCAAAGATTACAGCACCGATGGAAAAACTGTTAAAGAAAGATGTAAAATTCCTATGGAATGAGGAATGTTAGCAGAGTCTAGACACACTTAAAGAGAATATGGTTACAGCACCCATCTTAGTATTTCCAGACTGAACTAAGCCATTTCATGTACATGTGGATGCATCCGGCATCGCACTGGATATCGTCTTAACCCAACTAGGAGAAGGAGGTATCGATCACCCTATCGCATACTCAAGTAGAAAACTATCCACCGCAGAAAAAAACTACACCACTACGGAAAGAAAAGGGTTAGCTATGGTGTACGCGCTACAGAAGTTCAGGCACTACCTATTGGGTGCCTCGTTCAAAATGTTTATTGACCATTCTACATTGAAGTATCTGGTCAATAAGCCAGTGTTAGGAGGATCAATCTACAGATGGTTACTCCTATTTCAGGAGTATGATTTCGAAATCATCGTGAAACCAGGAAGATTGAACGCTGGACCTGATCATCTGTCACGGATAGACTCAGGAGAAGAGCAAAGTAATCTAGAGGACAATTTGCCAGATGTGCAGTTGTTTTCTATTCAGATCGTAGATGAGTACTATGCTGATATTATTCACTTTCTCACTACAGGATGGGCACCTGATGAGTTTACTAAGCATCAAAAGAGGCAGTTGGTTGTTAAAGCAGCAAACTTAACCTTGATCGCAGTGCTGGTATGGAGTAAAGCTTTACAGTGTTAGCCACTCCATACCCTAGCCTTAACTCAGATAGTTATGAGGGTGCAGATGTCCAGTGTAGTTGAAAGGAGGCATCGCACTGGGAATTAGTCTACACCGGCAGGTATTCTAAGTATAAGGAATCGCATAAGAACGGTTCATTTTGCGCAAGACATTAAGCGGCTTGCGAGGAAAAAAAACTGTTTAAAGTTTGTTTTGCATAGGTAAGGTGGTGTGACATCACGGTCAGGCGATGATTCCCTGTGCCACGTATCCATCTTTGAAAATTGACAGAGGGCCCGTCAAGTCGCCTTCTGACAGGAAGTTAATGAAGAAATGACCGGTATATCTTATCGTAGATTTGGCAACAACACATTAAATTTTCCAGATTTAGTAAATCTTTGATGAGACCGGTGCCTGCACACAGGGTTCAAGGGAAATTTGATCGGATTTTAGCATTTAATGAGGATCGAAATGACGGGTGTGGTCTCATCCATGCATTAATACCACCGACGGGTTCAGGTTAGATGACCGTCGCGTCCAGGATTATAGCCTTCAACATAAAAGCAGAGATCATTCATTCAGGATGGTTACTTTTGCAAGAGCTGAGACCTATAGAGTAAGTTCTTAAGTGTTCCCTATACAGATTTAATTTCGTTACAGAGTGCTGTGATTTCCTTATTTCGCAGCCATTTCCAAGCCAGAGTATTCCACCGAGTGGGTTCTGTCCGAGGAGGACCCTATAGAAGTGATTTTGGAAAGTTTCGAGTGTGGAGGCCTTGTTTCTGTTATGGAGACACCACCCAAGAGTATGAAACCAGGTTCATCACAGACCAGACAGCTACCAAGGATGAGGAGTCAAGCTCAGACAGTAGACGAGTCCAGCCTCGAACAACGAAAAAGGAAAAGGAGGAAAGTAAAAGTGAGAAACAGAAAGAGAAGACCAACTTGGATGGCTGTGCGCGTGGAGTTACCCAGAATATCTCACGGAAAGAAAAAAGGACCAAGAAACAAGCATCCGAGACACAGAAAAACAAAAGGAAAAAGGAAAGGAACGAAGGTTCTCGAAATGGAATTCAAGGCCTATATAGTTGGTACGAAAGGATCTATACTGAATGAAATATTTGAGAAGGCTAGAAGATACAGATTTTCCTTGTGATAAAAGTTCTAACCCAGATAAAGATGAAAGGATATCTATGGAAGGCTTCTCAAAATCTTAAGATCCTTCAGGTCTCACAAGCGACGAGGGCGAGAGCATGACAATGAGGGAAGGAAAGATAAGAGAGCCCAATGAACTAAGTTACAGAACCTATGGAAAACGAAGTCGCAAGACTTCGGCAAAAACTTACAAAGACTTCGCAGGAAGCCAAGAAGAAGCTACAGCAAGAGAAGCCCGCTGGTAGTGGCTCGGGGATGAGCCACAAGTAAGCGTTAGGGGACTGTTGGAGTAGGACCACGCAGCTACAGGAAAAGCTGCCATTTTGGCGGATAGACAGTTTGGTGAAGAAGAAGAGATAAGGTAAAGATACGATGCCGTAGCATGTTTCTAGCTGCAGGGCAGAGCTGGAAACTATGACTATCAGGGAAGAGAAGTCAAAGAAGACGACAGTACCTGAGCGGCTAAGAGGAGAGAGCTCACCCACTGCATTGAAGGTAGCGGTGGAAGACAGGAGGGCTCAGCTACCCTCATAAAGGAAAAGGAGCAATGAGGCCAAGGTATTGAAGATGAAGGATAGAAACGGGAAGCGACGCACAGTACCCATGGTCAGCGCTGGGAAGCATGGAAGACTGCAGAGAGTAGTGGTGTGACGGAAAGCGGCTACCCTGAGTACAGATATGCTAACTGTCACTAGTTAGGGTTTTTGGGTTACTATTGGGACAGGCCCATAGTGTTGTAATGGAAAGACCTTCGGGCCACCTATAAAGGGATGTATTTTGTATTGTAAAAGGGTTGGACAATTTTGTATCGTCAAAGGGCTGGGTAGTTAGACAAGTAGACACTCAGACTATTGTAATATAGAAGCTGAGATCTGGTTCTATTATCAGCAGTAGTTATCTTACTGTAACCAGTAGCTAGCTCATCGAACATGTTTGTAACAATCCGCAGGGATTGACAGAGAGAGAGAGAGAGAGAGAGAATATTGTAAGAAGGTAATATAGAGATAGAAAAGAGATCTAAGAGAGATGGGCTCTAGGCTGTGTGCAAAGTTACCCAGAAGATCTCGAGCTGCATATGTGGTGTAGCAGAACTGTGTACTCTCTCAAGATATAATAAAACATAGTTCTATGGACGTAGCTTCTACCTTGGAAGTGAAGCATGTAAAACCAGAGTGTTATGTGATTGATTCATGTGATCGTGTTTACTTGTTGTATCTGTCACTCTTTACATGAAATTTGCTTACAGTTTAAAGTATGTCTATGTTATTAGGTTTATAGAATTATAGAAGGATAAATGCAGGTTGAAGTATTTAAATATTCTGTATAAGAGTTTGTCTATGTTTCACTCAAGACAGTTAAGAGTCGCAGTGTAAAGCAGCCTTGTATGTTGAGTCCTGTAAGTTGAACACAAGTAACACTAGGTATGCTGAGCCGCAGCGGTAGGATATCACAGGGAGGCGATATTGCACCATCAGAGGAGCTATGGTGCGCGGTACCGCAGGTTAAGGATTGAGTGTAGGAGATAGTTACGTGTCGCCTAGGACGCGGCAATGCGATAAGGGCTAGAGTCATCGCGAGTAAGAGGAAACTACATATCATGGAGAGAGACCTTGCGGGTTAAGAAGAGCTATGAGGTGCACCCAGGATGCTACAAAACCTGGTCGAACACACTTGAGTCTTTGGCCAACCCATTAGAATCACTTCGGGTGAGACTTCAGGTCGCTCTGTGGTCTGTCAGAAAGGGCCAGTGAGCTAGGGGTGTTGTTGGTACATTACAGTAAACCTGAGTCTGCCCATAGCGACCAACAATACATTGTTGATTATATATGCTAGAATAGATCTAACACACATATATATAGTATGATTGTCCTGTTTATTTGTTGTTGAGAAAGTGATTTATCAATTCAAGCTGAAGTTGGAAAGCTCAACGGGGATCTACTTCAACCGTCTGGAATAAGGTACGAGGTCTGATCCTTTAGTGTTATATATTTAATTTCTATTTCGTATTGGAAAGGATTGATTTCTGGAGTCAAGCTGTCTGTTGTGGTACCCCAATCCATAGGAATTTCTCTTCGTAACAGAATTTAATGAAAGGTCGAATTCGAGTGATCTCAAGGCATATGGAAGGCTAGGAGTCAAGTGAGTTGGAACCATGTCAAGGAAAAATCTAAAAGGATTTGGATTATGCACACATCCTGATGTACACGATTTTAGGGGTCAAATCCGTGTATTTACGTGATTAGGGGTTTAAAAGTCACGTGTATTAATTTTCACATGTTTTTAGGGATGGTCAAGGAAACATCAAAGGACAAAAAATGGTCCAAGGGGTCTAATGAGCCTATAGAGGGACAGGGGATGGCCATACAAGTGTGATTCACCTGGAGTGGTAAAATCAGCTATAACAGTGGGTTCTATTTGCTTTTCTCCAATGTCTTCAAGAATCCTTCTCAACCAGACAACTTCACATGTTGTACTAGACAAGGCTTTGTATTCATGTTTTGTGGATGATAGAGAAACAGTTGGTTGTTTCTTGCTGCTCCATGATATGACTCTAGATCCAATGTTGAATGCATATCTTGTAGTAGATCTTTTGTCATCTGGATTTCTTGCCCAATCAGAATCAGAAAAACCTGCCAATTGAACATCAAAATTATCAGTGTATAAAAGACCAAAGTTCATTGTCCCTTTCAGATATCTAGGGAATTTCTTTACTTCTATCCAATGGTTATCATTTGGTTTAGCCATAAACTGGCTCAAAATGATGACTGCAGATGATATATCTGGCCTTGTGGTAGTGAGATAATTCAGACTTCCCACCAATTGTCGATACAAAATACCATTTGCATCCTTTGATCCATCTTGACTGCATAACTTCACATTCTATTCTAAAGGAATTGATGATACTTTGCAATCACTCATATTAAATATATTCACTATTTCCCTCACATACTTACTTTGAGTGATCATTCTTTTTCTAGATTCTCTCCAAACTTCCAGTCCTAAACAATAGTGTAATTCTCCAAGGTATTTCCTTTCAAACTATTGTGACAATTTATTTTTTATTTATGTAATCAACTTACATGCATTCCCTGTAATGATGAGATCATCTACATATAAAGATATCAGACAAATATTTCCTTCCTTATCTTTCTTCATGTAAAGGTTAGGATCACTTTTTCTTTTAACTAAACCTTTCTATTTAAAGAAGGTATCAATATTTATGTACCATGACCTAGGAGCCTGTTTTAATCCATAGATAGCTTTCTTTAGTTTACATACAAGATGGGTACAAAGCCTTCAGGATGAACTAAGTAGATTTCTTCTTTTAAATCACCATTTAGGAAAGAATATATTACATCTAATTGATGGATTTTCCATTTATGTGTTGTGGCTAATGCAACCAGAATTCTAATTGTGTTTAATTTTGCTACTGGTGCAAAAGTATCCTTAAATTCAATTCCCTCCTTTTGTGTATAGGGTTTTGCTACTAGTCTTGCTTTAAATATTTCTATGCTACCATATGATTTAGGTTTATATCTAAACAACCATTTACAGCATGTTTGTGCCAGAAATTGTTTCTAAGGCCAGAGAAACAAGCCAACACAATCTCAAATAAAACTTGATAAAACAAAGTAGGTTTTAGGTTTTCTGGAATGTTTTAGTGGTTGTAAAATTTTGGGGAAAGACAGGGAATACACTCATGAGAAAAGTAATAACTGAATCATAAACAAAAGAAAACAAAGATGCATAATATATTAAACCAGATCCAACAGAATACAGTATTGAAGTTCATTCATAAAAGACAAGCATCACCAGCATATGAACATAAACCAGTAATGAGTATATCAATTAAGCAACTAAACAAGCTGAACAATGAAGCCAACATAAAAAATGAAGGATAAAAGTGTCATATATCTCATAGTTTCATCATCAAATGCATACAAGAGCTTTGATACTTAACTCATGAACAAGTCTGAACTCATGAACAAGTCTGCAGACCTCCTGAAGCTATCCCAAAAATCGAACCCTGCTAATGACCTTCTGTCCCTCTCTAAATAGTGTTTTTTACAAAATCAGATAGGGGTCAAAAACCCTAACTGCCTCAACCTATTCGATGGGATAAAATGAAATTTAGAATATTACAAAATATACTATTTTCTAAAAATAGTAAAACAACTAACTAACATGTTCCTCAAAAAGAGATAACAAAAAATTAAATCAAAAGCTAACTCATAGCTCTTTTGCCGCCTCAGCCAGCAGAGCAATGCCATCTAGTGCTTGAGCTTTCCTCTTAGCTTTCTTCTGCTCCTGCTCCAGGTCAGTTATCTTCTTGGTGAGTTCCTCATTTCTCTGCTGCAAGTCCTTCATTGTCTTCTCCAACTCTGAACAATGCAAATCAGTGGTTCATTTTCTTTTGAGAACCTCTTTAGACACTGCTGTCATCTCATGACAATGGTCATCGACATCCTGAAGATCTTCTTTAAGCTTTCTGTTGGCCATTATCAACCCCTCATTGACCTCTTGCATATGTTTCATCTGCTGTTTGTACTGCTGAATAATTTTTTGCAAGTTTTCTTTATCTATGTCAACTGACCTTCCTCTCATGATCTCTTGTTCAAAACTAGGGATCTCAGGTATGTCTGCATCCTTTATTAACAGGTCTAGAATATTAGAATCTTTCAGAATACCTGCTTGCCTAAGTATAAGTTCATCTCCCTCTTCCCACTCTTGATCTTCAATAGGAGGTATTTCGGCTTTTTCTTTTTGCTGCTGATTTATCAGTTCATTTCTTATTTCAAGAAATATAGCAAACAATTCAGATTCGGGCTGCCTTAACTCTTTTACAGACTGTGATAATCCTTTTACCTTTACAGGCTGAGAAGAGGAAGCTTTAGCAACTGTTTTTCCCTTGTTTTTACTGTCCATTTTACCAATTTCTGTCTTTTCATTTGAGGAAGTATCAGTCAAGACAGTCTCTTGTTTGGAATTCAATTTTGGATTGAGTAACCTCTTCATATTCCATCTTAGTTTATTTGTTGTCCTGGTTTTAGGCCTCCAATATGGGGTTACATTCCTTTTCTTCTTATTATTAGGTTTGGCTGCTTTGATCTCTGAAGTGAAGAATTCTCTACAGGTTTCATGCTTGCCTTATGCTTTATCAATGGGCTGATCTTCTTCTAGTAAATATCCCTCATCATCTGAGAGAATGGTGAGTGGACTTCTCTGTTGGGTTTGAAAATCATCTTCAGGCATAGCCACCTTTTCTATAACAGCAGCTTTAGTTTCCTTGGAGACTGCTGCTGGTATCAATTGCTGCCTAGGCTGCAATTCCTCTTTTGAAAACAGTGAATATCTGCCTGTAGTGCCAACTGAAGACACTTTGAGTTTACTGTCAACCTCCACATGCTTTGCTACCTTCTCAACTTTGACATTCTCCTTGTCTACATGTTTAGTTTTCTGACCTAATTTTCTCATCATCACCTTCCCTTTGTCTGCTTGCCTCTTAGGCTGTTGATCTTCTTGTTTGACCTGAAAACCTGACCAAAAAAGAAAGAAGTCCCAAGTTTTACCTTCATGCTGCAAAACAGTGCTAATAATCAACTTAATTAGCCCATGATGAAAGATGGACTGAGAAGAATGGTCCATATGCCCTTTGACCCTGCTAGCCATTTTCCGCAATCTTTTGAATAGGAAAAATGGAAGGTTCATCTTGGACTCTCCCACCATATGTTGCAAAAACCTGAAGTGATACTTAAACACATAAGCATACCTGCCCTCACAAGTAATATAACTCTGCAAAATTATGATTGGTTCTACCCATTCCTTTCTGAAATTTTGAATAAGAATGCCTTTATTCCAATCAGGATTGACATTTGGTAATAGGTATCTCTGAGGATCAAAGGTAAAGGGCAATTTCTTAAACCATAATTCACCTTCATTCTTAATCCCTGTGGCTTCTGCAATCAATTCCACTGTCAGCCTGAACTTAAGAGTATCGAAGGTCACCATGTCATCTTTAAAGCATTGTGCAAACTTGCAAGACACTTCAGTATTATACCCATTTATTATTTTGAAGAATTCAAGCCAACCAACCTATTGGAATAGTTCAACACATACAGGAAGTTTTTCGATCCAACCTACATCAATAGGTTCAGCTCTGTTAATTTTACCACTCTTGCCCATTTTTCTTCAGAGGATGAAAACTGTATAGGTTTTAGGGTTCAATTAATGACCAATCAGGTGATTGTTTTCTTTTCAAATCCCTCAGGTTTCAAAAACAACTCTCCTTACTCTTCTCTGACTGCTGCTTTTGTTCTTTTGATACAGGCTATATTCTTCACTACCACTGATAATTGTCATTCCATTTAATTATTCTAATGACTGTCCACCTCCAGCATATAGAATGAACCTTTGTATTAGTACCCATAACCTGCTAGAATTATGTATAAACAATCTCTTCACAAAACAATTTTACATGAAGAATCCCAACTGTCAACTTTTTAGACTAAATGCAAACTGTTTATAGGTTAGATGAGAATATTTATAGAGCAGAACAATCTTAAACTTAGTCCATTTCAGCTCTCAGTAATATCAGTATCAAAATGAGAGTAGGTTTGCCTCTACTCTCAAACCTTTAGCTCTTCGCTGCTTCTTTTGGCTTTCAAAAACAGTAAGCTTCAAAACCTTTTAATTGTTCGACTGTAGATACTTTGAACCATTCTTCATATTGTTTGAGTAACGACCTGAGAGTTACAGGTGTCTTTCAAGGTGCAATATAAGTCCAGATGTCAAAATGAAGAAGCCCTATTTTTCGGAGCAACTATGAAAACCTCCACTCTGTTTCCCAGCAGCAATGCCCGGTTTTTTAGTGGTTATAGTTACTCCACTAAGTCCTTCGTCTTTGAATGTGCATGCAAATGACAACTCATCTCATATTAAACTCAAATCACGCTGCTACCTATCAAAATGAATTGCATTTGGGCTCACGATGACCACGATTCCTTCACGACATGGAACTACCTGTTCTTATGATAATTTCTGAATCTACATGTAGTAAACACTCCACAATACGTGATTAGTCCCTCATCATTCAAGAAAATGCCAAATTTTTGCTATAAAATCGGAAGAAATGAGGGTCGCGATATTCTTGTATCGCCCTTTCGTTAATTTTTTGCTCCAACGCTACAAGAATAGTTTTAACACTATTTTATCGCTGTCTTACAGCTTTTAGGCATTTTGTATGGAGTTTAAAAGTTGCTTGAGTAATGAATATGCATGACTATGCTCAGAAAAATCATTTGTGAATCCATTCTTTGATATAATGACCTTTAAAAACCCCATCAAAATATAAAGGATCAAAAACAAAACAAAAATATAAAAGCCAAGTTGAAAAATTCACCTAACAACCAAAAATTTTCCTAAAGGAAGCAAATAATCAAACTTAAAACAAAAGAGTTACTTTGAATAAAATGAAAATCAAACCAAAATTGAAGAAACAAATTACTGACTTAACATCTGGCTCCAGCTGCGGGATGAAGTCCTCCCTGTGAGGCTTCAAGAACCTGTAGACCAGTGCCTTCTGTCTGCTATCTTATCTATCTATCTGCAAAACTTCCATTGGGATATGGAGTCTTATTATGCTTCACTCACACCTGTATGTACAATGAAAAGTGAAAATGCTCTTCTAAACTGTAGAAATGCCTGAGGAATCGCCCATTAATAGGGCTGGACAACTCCTCACCTTCCAATGACAACTCCTCACCTTCCAAACCAAATATCGTCAAACTTACCATGCTTACCCTTTTGCTCCTTTCTTGCATCCCACCTTAGAACCATATCAGCAACAGAAAAAGTATTTTCTTTACTGTTTCTGTCAAATCTTCTTTTGATCTTGGCTCTGTACAACTGTGCCTTTTCATCCACCTTTTCCCTATTTTGCTGTAACTCTATCATCTCAAAAATTCTCCTCTGCATATCATCTGGCTCCTCTTGAGCATTCTGGAGAAATTTCATCACTAGGATCCCCAAATGAATAGGGAAAACTGCCTCTGTACCATATACTAACTGATAGGGAGATGTTCCAATTACTTGTTTCACTATGATCCTATCAGCCCACAATGCATTTTTCAGCATTGAATCCCATGATCTTTTGTTATGCTTTAGCAGCTTCTTAATGCTCTGAATGATATTCTTATTAGAGGATTCAGCCAAGCCATTACCATGGGGGTAATAAGGAGTTGAGTGCTTTAGCAAAATACCGTTCTTTTCACAAAATGCTATCATTTCCTTAGACTTGAAAGCCTTAGCATTATCTGTCACTAAATTCTAAGGACAGCCAAACCTGCTCAGGATATTTTCTTCAATGAAATCCATGATTACCTTATCTGTAGCATTCCTTGTAGGAATGGCTTCCACCCATTTAGTGAAAAAATCTGTTGCTGTCAGAATCCAGTAATGTTGTCCTGAAGATGCTGGATTAATTTCTCCAATGAAATCCAGACCCCATTTCTATAAAGGAGCATTGACTGCAATGGGTTTCAAAGGCAAAGACAACAATTTCTGTTTTCTAGCAAACTTCTGACAAGGGACACAGGCCTTTACCTGTTGATAAACATCTGCAAACAAGGTGGGCCAATAGTATCCAGCTCTCAAAATTCTGTATGCTGTTGTTTTCCAGTATTTTTGCCCCCCACAAGCACCCTCATGAGATTCAAAAATCACTCCTCCTATCTCAGATTGATCCAGACACCTGAGCAAGATACCCCCAGGGTCCTTCCAAAACAACTGTTCTTCTACTAGACAATACTTGGTAGCCTTAAGATTTAAAGATCTAGCAGCCTTCCTATCAAAATATTCAGGGCATTGCAAAAACAATAGAAAATATACTATGTCTGCATACCAGGTAGATGTGGAGTAACAAATCCATGATCTTCTCTTTTTTCAGAGCTGATTGATCTTCTTCTTGAGCTATTTCTTCAGCCATAACATACAGTCCCAGAGCCTGACAATTTGATTCAGCCAGTAGCTTAGCTAAACCCTGTCCCTTAACAATCTTAGTAGGTGTGATCTCCACATCATACTCCATAATCTTTGCAATCCATTTGCCTCTCTTCCCTTCACTATCAGGTTGTGTTAAGACATCTTTCACAGCAGCATTTGGAACAAATGAAATGACTTTTGAATGCAGGACATAAATTCTGAAAAATTTCAAAGCCTTTACCAGAGCATAAGCCTGTTTCTCCAATATACTATACTTCAGCTCAGAATCTCTAAGAGTCTTGCTGAAGAAAGCAATAGGCTGTTCCAAACCTTCTTTATTCTTCTGAAGTAAGACAGCTACAATTGTGTCTTCTGATGCAAATGAGAAAGTAAAGAATTCTTTAGTAAAATCAGGACTTACCAATACCGGTCCTTCAGTAAGAGCTACCTTGATTTTCTCAAATGCAGCCTTTTCCTCAGTAGTCCACCTGACTTCCTGATCTTTCTTGAGCATGGTTGTGATCTGCTTAATGGTTTTAGCAAAGTTGGGAATAAACCACTGCAGAAAATTGATTTTTCCAATGAATGATTCAACATCCTATTGCAGCTGCAACTTTTCTCCCCCTAATTTCTTAAATTTTTGGGGGCCCCTCCTTATCACTTAGAGTTGTTTTGATTTCATGTGATCCATGAAGGTTTGGTCTAGCCTTAGCTTTGGTCAATTCTAATGATTGATTTGCAGCCTATCTCTCCAGAGCACGTTTGTGTTAAGATTTTTATTGTGGATCGCGGAGTTGAATGTGGGTTTGATAGCCAGAGTTTAGTCAGATCAGTTGCCTTTTAAGTAAACCGTTATCTCTGAGATATTTTAGTCTGGTCGCTCCTTTGTTGAACTCTTAAACACTTAGTTTTCTGTGATCGGGCGTAAATTTTATGTTAGATCGGGAGCTGTGAAGTTTCAGCCCCTTCGTCGTTGCGGCCCCGAAATCATTTATTCGTCCGATGTCAAAGCCGTTCATTTTTCGATTGAATTTTCCCTCCTTTTTGTCGCGTGCCTGAAGCCTCTACCTTTTTTCCGTTGCAACGGGAAAAGTGTTCTCACCCCCGAAACGGAAAACCGTCCGACTTTCGATTTAAAGCCCCTCTTGCCCACGTTTCGCTTATCCACAACTTATGCCTCGCTCGGCGTTGCGGCTGGGAAAACCTTGTGGCCTCCGATCTTATTTCTTTCCGATTACCGACTTTAAGTTTTCCTACCAGTGAGTTTCCTGTTGACCATCGTAGGCTAGGTTTGTCGAACCCGCAGGTGGTGCACCTACCATTTCCTTGTGGAATAGTCATTTTTTAATTGTTAATATTGGCTTTTCTGAATGATGCTTGTCGATTGATGGCAGGCTATTTTGAAGAAAGCGGTCAATCTACCGAGGTGCAGAGAAAGATAGACCCGTTTGGCGGAAGTGTGACTGAAACTAGGGGAGTGGAGGACGAAATCCAGAGCCGTAAAGATGCGAACCCAAAATTGATCAGTTACCAAGTGGCTCATGATTGCATACAGACAAGATATGGGAATGTGAAGCGTTTGAGAAACTGAAAGACCATGCATCTGGGGGAAAACAAAACGCTCTGTAATTGTAGTTTAAATATAGGAAAGTGGAACTAAGAAAGGGATTTTTTCCCTGGAAAAGATTGGTAAACCATTTCTTTGTAAGAGGAACTATTTCGTTTTACAATAAGGAGCGACAACTTTTGCCTGTTGGAGAAAGCGAAAGGTGGAATGTATTAATGTGACTAAATGAATAATGTTGAAGAGGAACTACTTCATTTTCAGCTGTGTTTCATTTGCTGTGAGAGTGTTTGACTTCCTGAACCTATGTTCCTGTTGAATGTTCTTCAGTATATTTTATGATGTTTTCCACTGTGAGTAATAAGTGCTGTTCATAAAACAATTAGCTATCTGGTTGTTTAATTATCTGTAATTGTTCATGTGTCTTGACTGAAGTATCAGCTATCTGTAATTCTTCATTATGCACGTACAAAATGTATTACTCACCAATAAATTTTAATTCTGCTCCCTAGGGATAGTTTAGATAAGTAGTTTATTTTCTTTTCGTATGTGATTTGAATGTTTGTGAGCCTTAAGACGAGAGGTAAGAACCTGCACATCACATTGTGTCTGCTCCCTGCATTTTATCACCCTGCATTGTTAGTTAGGCACCTGCATTTCATAATTTAAGTCAAAATGCAAAAAACTTGGTGGACCGGGCCGTAACCGGTGAACCCTTTGTTTGGTGCTTGACCTACGGTAGCCAGACCGCAAACCGGACGAATTCCCTATACCAAACAGTCAACGGGCTAGTTGGGAACATTGATTGGGGAGAATCCCTTACTGTTGTCGCCTGCGATTTTCTAGGCACCAACAGTTTTGGTGCTAGAGGGAGGGCCGCCAGTGCATGGCTGGCCGAGGAAACCCGTTTTCTCGAGAATTTTCCACAGGTGACAGTTCTGAAAGAAGTGGGTTCCATAATTCAATCCCAGAAGAAAACAGAGAACATCTATATGCTATTGGTAACGAAGTGGTTAACGACCTAAGAAGACACACCCAGGCATATGTAAAGAAGCTTGGAGGGTTTCCAATTATCCCTGACTTACCTAGAAGGGAATACAAGAAGAAAGACCGTCCTATAACAGAAGATTCAGTGTTGGTTGGAGACTGGGAAGAACTTGTAGAGACTGCTCTGCAGGAGGTTGAATTACCTTTGAACCAAGAAGGTCCAGATACCCCTTACAGTTCTCATGCTCAAACTCCTATTGGTTCACCCCCTCACTCTACACCCCGACTCATGGCTGGCGTAAATGCAAACCAACCCCCCAACCCACCAAATCCACCACCTGCATGGAGAGCCAGATCACCTCTAAATCTAACACCTCCATTACATGACTTACCCCAATCCTTCGAAAAATTGCTGCCTAAATTTGACCCCAATGAGAAGATCCTAGTGGATGATCATATACAAAGTTTCTACTTGGAAATAGAGGGTTTAAGGGCTGGGGAGCATGAAGATGTAGTATGTCGACTTTTCCCGCATACACTTAAAGGAGCTGCAGCTTCATGGTATTTTGGGTTGCCTGCTAACTCGATTCCGGACTGGAACACCTTTGAGAGGATTTTTAGAAGTAAGTATGAGACCCAAAAGACTCATGCTGCCCTTATGAAAGGACTGTGTGCATTGAAGAAAGAGAAAAAGGAAAAGTGCACAGTTTCACACAAAGGTTCGCAGCATATCTTAAGAACTTCTCTGAAACAGATAAGCCTTCAGACAAAGTGCTGATTGAGTACTATACTTCAGCTTTGGGTCCGGATTTGGCCATGTTTGCGAAAGGTAGGTCCAAGCCTACTCTGACAGAGACCTATGAAGAGGCAGAAGTGGTGGAAGCAGAAAGAGAAAGTATTGAAGATTATCCAGAACAATCAGGAGAGAAAGGCATGGGGAGAAAAGCCTTATTGTTCGCTAAGCCTAAGGAAGAAAATTCGCCAGATCTGGAAAATATGGCTAAGATGATGCAGAAGCTTTCCAACAAGATCATAGACATGGAAAAAGAAAAGGAGGCACAAAGGTTTTATAAGCCATATTATAAGAAAAGAGAAGATAAGGATCATTCTAATCCTCCTCCTCACAATGCTGCGTCCATGAATCTAACAGAGGTCGGCATGGATAATTTCTACACTTTCCACCAACAGCCGCACTCTGAAAAGAATTGTCCACAATGGATAAACTCTATGATGATAGTGATGAATCAACTACTGGATTCTAGGTTAATAGAAGAGGGAGATGAAGAAAGAAAAGAAAATTCTGCCTCTACGTCTAATGAAGATCAGGAAAAGGAGACCTTGGCATTATGGAATTCGGTCTCATTATTTGATGCTGAAGAAGGAAACACTCAGAGATACCATGGCGTTATGGAGACTAACGTGGCCACAAGAAGCCAAGAAACGGTTAAGGACGACAGTCTTATTCTTCCAAAGATCAGAAGGCTGCAGAGAAATGTTAGGAAGAAGTTTCAAAATAAAGCTTTGGCTGATAAGATTCCAGAATTCACAATTACCAGCCAAAGTCCTAGGCAGGATGATACAACAGCCAAGCCAAGTGAAGGAAATACTGAAAAACCACATCCAATTGGACAGCCGATGAATTATGACATTGTGGAGGATTTGAAAAAGGTGAAAGCAAATGTTCCATTATTCGAAATGTGCAAAGTGCCGCATCAAAAAGAGAGATTGTTGAAAGCACTTGAAACATCAGATGACAAGCTGCCCACTAACAATCAACCTCAGGACGAAGAAGAAATTGGAGAAACCAGCGTTGGGGGTGAGTCTAAAGCTAAACATTTACCTTTCCTCCTAACATTTGAAATTTTTAATCATAACGTGCACAATTGTCTGGTAGATTCGGGGGCGTCCATTAATGTCATGCCCATATCAGTATGTAAGAAGATAAATGGGCAGCCAAAGCCGACCACGTGGAAGGTGGTTCAGTTGGATAGGACAAACGTTAAAGTAATTGGTGAGATGAAAGACGTCCTAATCCATCTGCATTCCAATGACAAAGTATGCCTAGTTATTAACATCATAGTAGCTGATATACCAGATGCTTACGGTCTGGTCCTGAGTAGAGAGTGGTCAGCCAAATTAAATGGATATTTCACTTCAGATTGGTCGCACCTGTGGTTTCCGTACAAGGGGAGTCCAAACCAGATCAAGATTCTAAGAGAACCCCACATGAAGTACAATGTTACCCAACTGGATGAGAAGAATATACCTATGGATTCTGTATTGGGAAATTATTTTCTGGAGTTGGAACCAGGGAATTATCAATTGGAAGAAGCCAGCAACCCATCTAATACCCAGCCTAATCTCCTTAGATTCTCACAGGCTGGCGATATTGATTGTAAAATAGTAGACTTAGCAGTAGGAGTAGATTCATTTTCAGTAGGTAATGATTTTTGGACTTTATTTTTCGATGGCTCTCAGACATTGGAAGGGTCAGGGGCCAGCTGTGTCCTAATTGACCCACAAAAGAATAAACATTTCCTTTCATGTAGATTAGAGTTTGAATGTACTAATAATACAGCTGAGTATGAAACACTGGTGCAGGGACTCAAGAAAGCGATTGACTTGAAGGTAAGTAATTTAAAAGTTTTTGGGGATTCTGAAATTATTGTGAAACAAATCCAGAATCAAATCCACTGTGTTTCTCCCCACCTAAAAGCTTACCAGAATGAGGTATGGGACCTTCTTAAATTTTTTAATGCATTCAACATTATTTCAATCCCAAGGATTAAAAACGCAGAAGCTGACTTATTAGCTACTTCGGCCGCTAGGCTTGTACCCTCCAATAATCGATGTACTGTTGAATTGCTTTTCAGGCCTTCAATACCTGATATGATTACCAACCTGCATGTGTTCGATGATGACCAGCAAATTATAGAATGTTTAACAAATGACGAGGTATTCAAAGGAGCGATTATTGATGATGAAGAATACTAGACCGAGATGAAATTTGATAATTTCATCCCTAAAGGGGTCTGAACGTTAGAACAGATGTTTGACTTGAATGAAAATTTTAGGATACCCACCAACGTGAAGACTCATAGCTCAAATCTACAGTTCGAGCTGATAAATTTGGGGACTGAAATGGCACCTAAGTTCATGAATCTCGGCAAATGTTGTTTGCCAACAGAGAGAGACAAGTTCATCAGCCTATTTAAACAATACAAAGATGTCTTTGCCTGGACATACCAAGAGTTAAAGACATACGATACCAGCATCATCAAACACGTTGTTCCCATCAAGGCGAGAGTCAAGCCATATCAGCAGCCCTTGAGGAAAATGCATCCAAAACTGGAACCACTGATTCAGAGTGAGGTAAAGAAATTGTTGGATGCTAGAATCATTTTTAAAGTCAGACACTCTGAGTGGGTATCAAATCTGGTACCGGTCAGAAAGAAGTCAGGAGAAATCAGACTGTGTGTGGATTTCGGGAACTTAAACCGCGCATCGGATAAATATAACTATCCTGTGCCACCCATGGAGCAGCTGCTACAAATGGTTTCAGGTTCTGAATTGTTTTCATTATTAGATGGGTTCTCTGGCTACAATCAAGTGTTGGTAGCCGAAGAAGACAGATTAAAAACAACGTTCAGGACAAAGTGGGGAACTTTTGCCTATAGAAGGGTGCCCTTTGGACTGATTAATGCGGGAGCGACATTTCAGAGAGCTATGGACATAGATTTTCGTGGAATAATTGGACGAAGCGCTGTGGTGTACCTTGATGACATTACAATATTCTTGAAGAAAAGAGGAGAGCACACTTTTCACCTAAAGCAAATTTTTGAACGCTGTCGGAAATATGGCATCTCCCTCAATCCCAAGAAGTGTGTGTTCACCGTCACTGAGGGCAAGTTACTGGGGCACATAGTTTCAAAGAAGGGTATATCTATAGACCCAAAAAGAATTAAGGCCATTGAACAAATTCCCATGCCCCATAATAAAAAAGGAATGCAATCGTTTATGGGAACCATAAATTTTGTACGAAGGTTTGTGCCTGATTTCGCTCAGACTGTCAAACCACTCCAGCTGATGGTCAAACAAAATGCACAATTTAAGTGGACTGATATTGAGAAGGACGCTTTCAACAAGATTAAAATTGTTGTTGCACACGCTCCCTCCTTGAAAAGCCCCGACTTTGATAAAGACTTTATTATGTATACATTTGCATCCGATGATTCGCTGGCAGCTGTACTCACGCAAAAGGAAGATGGGGGGGATGAATTCCCAATCGCCTTTATGAGTACTGGTCTGCAGGGGGCTGAGTTAAATTACCCAGCTATTGATAAGCAAGCTTATGCAGTGTTTAAGGCAGTGAAGCAATTCAGGCCTTATATATTAAAGAATCGAACCAAGGTAATAGTCCCCTACCCAGCTGTAAGATCCCTTCTCATACAGAAAGAGTTAGGAGAGAGGAGGGGCAACTGGGCAACAGCCCTTCAAGAATACGACCTTGAATTCAAGATAGCCTCTATAGTTAAAGGTCAAGGGTTATGCAAATTGATGACTAAAAGTGGGAACAATGAAGAACAAGCCTGGGAAGATGATGCCAAATTACATGTAATGGATGTATGCCCTTTGTTTACAGCTCCCGAATCTTGGTATAGAGACCTTGTACATTACTTACAGTCAGGGCTGCTACCAGAACATTGGAATTCCAAGCAAAGAAGAGCATTGCGTCTTAAATCAGCATCTTATCAACTTGTTAAAGGAATACTGTTCAGAAAAAACTACGATGGAGTCCTTCTGAGATGCTTGGAGAAAGATGATGCTAAGAAAGTAATGTCTAAATTGCACGACGGTCTGGCTGGGGGACATTATTTAGGGGACACTACAGCCCACAAGGTCCTCAGAGCTGGTTATTACTGGCCTACACTCTTCAAGGATGCACACGCACACGTCAGAAAGTGTGATATTTGCCAAAGGTGTGGTGGAAGACAGCCTAAAGCAACAACGCCCCTAAAACCTGTGATGATCACGGAACCATTTGAGCAATGGGGGCTGTACATTATTGGAGAAATAAATCCAAATTCGTCCCTGTAGCACAAGTACATTCTTACTGCGACTGATTATTTCACTCACTGGGTCGAAGCTATCCCACTGCGTAAGATAAATGAAGACGAAGTCATCAGCTTCCTACAAGATCATATCATGACCAGGTTTGGAGTTCCAGTTTCGTTAGTCTTTGATAATGCTAAATACTTTTCATCGATCAAATTGACTGCATTTGCTCATGATAAAGGAATAAAATTGCATTATTCTGCTAACTATTATCCACAAGGAAATGGCCTAGCTGAATCCTCTAATAAAAACCTGATTAGAATTCTGAAGAAGACTGTAATAGAAAACCAGAGAAGTTGCCACTCAGCCTTACCCAACGCCCTGTGGGCTGACAGAGTCACCCCCAAGTCTACTATAGGAGTGTCACCCTATACCCTTTTCTATGGTAAAGAAGCCATCCTCCCTCCCAATATCATGCTACCATCTTCCATTCTAGCTCAGGAGTCTAGGGGGTCGGATGATGAAGTTTTACAAATAAGAATATATAATCTCCTGAAGGCTGAAGAAGCCAGGTCGAAAGCCAAAGAACGCTTTAAGCAGCAACAAGAGTCGGTTAAGAGATGGTTTGACAAACACAAAGCTAGGACAAAAGACTTTGAAGTAGGAGATTTAGTCCTCAAATGGGACCATCCCCATGATGAAAAAGGAAAGCATACCAAGTTCCAGCAGTTGTGGGTAGGCCCTTTTTCAGATTGCAGCCAAGCTTGGTCCTTCTACTTACAAGTTGCAAGATCTGCAGGGGTGGGAGGAGAACCTACCAGTAAATAGTTTGGTTCTCAAACCTTACTTTTCCTGAGTCTGTCTGACTTTTTGCTGTCTTGTATATAAATAATTCGCCCGACTGTCTTTTGAGTCATGTTTCTAGTTTGCTTTTGTTGATTTCATTTTAGCTTGTTTCGTTGATTTCAATAAAGGGAGCAAAACTGCAGTTGCATGGAATACATCCGAAATTTTTGGGTTTGATAAATGTTTTGGTGACAGACTGTGTGTTACTAATTTATATAAAAGAATTTCTTCCAGTATAGCAGTTTTCTTGAAGAACTCTGTGTGCATTGAAGTCCTGCTTAACCCCAGTGAAATAAACCAGATTTGAGGAGTCCGGGGTACTATGTCGAGGCTCCATCCACGTCACATTTAAAATGTTCTAAGGAGCAACTGCAAAGGACCCATGGAAAGGAGAAAAATGAAGAGTGTATTAAATGTAAATGATCCCATGCCAAGAAACGAATGCCAAAAGGCAAATAAAGAGTCAAAAAACTCCTATGAGAGCATCATAAATCAAAGCAGGAGCTAAATTACAAATACTTAATTGCCGAAAGATCCTCTCCGTCCGTGGGTTCGAACTTGAAGTACACCACTCACACAAAAGGACACTATGGGATAGAGGATCCTGAATCAAGATTCAGTAAGAAAGGCATGTAAGCAAACTCATATGAAATAGTACAAAAGTCCGAAAGCACCAGAAGAGTGTGAAAATGGCATGGGAGTGAGGAACAAACGAATATTTCTGTTTACCATATGCTCCAATCCTGTGGTGTCCAAATATTTTAGCAACCTGAAGACAAGGGTAATAATGAAATTCATCCTCTGGCCTCAGCATAGTTATTTGGACTTGACGATTTTGGTTTCCACTCTCCCTAATTGGACTGTCATCAATGATTAAGGGTACACACTGCTGTCATTTAAGAAATCCATATTGCTGGAAGAAGTCAATATGATGCTTTTCGTTGTTAAACAGTCTGTCACTCAAAGGTTGATCGCCCAGAGATCTAGGTTCACCAGGAAATTGCCAGTTGTTGCAGCTGCAACTTTTCTCCCCCTAATTTCTTAAATTTTTGGGGGCCCCTCCTTATCACTTAGAGTTGTTTTGATTTCGTGTGATCCATGAAGGTTTGTTCTAGCCTTAGCTTTGGTCGATTCTAATGATTGATTTGCAGCCTGTCTCTTCAGAGCACGTTTGTGTTAATATTTTTATTGTGGATCGCGGAGTTGAATGTGGGTTTGATAGCCAGAGTTTAGTCAGATCAGTTGCCTTTTAAGTAAACCGTTATCTCTGATATATTTTAGTCTGGTCACTTCCTGTTGAACTCTTAAACACTTAGTTTTTCTGTGATCGGGCGTAAATTTTATGTTAGATCGGAAGCTGTGAAGTTTCATCCCCTCCGCCGTTGCGGCCCCGAAATCGTTTATTCGTCCGATGTCAAAGCCGTCCGTTTTTCTATTGACTTTTTCCACCTTTTCGTCGCGTTCCTGAAGCCTCTACCTTTCCGCCGTTGCGACGGGAAAAGTGTTCTCACCCCCGAAACGGAAAACCATCCAACTTCCGATTTAAAGCCCCTCTTGCCCGCGTTTCGCTCATCCACAACTTATGCCTCACCCGGCGTTGCGGCTGGGAAAACCTTGTGGCCTCTGATCTTATTTCTTTCCGATTGCCGACTTTAAGTTTTCCCGCCAGTGAGTTTCCTATTGACCATCGTAGGCTAGGTTTGTCAAACCTGCAGGTGGTGCACCTACCATTTCCTTGTGGAATAGTCATTTTGTCAAACCCGCTGTTTTGAATGATGCTTGTCGATTGATGGTAGGCGGTTTTGAAGAAAGCGGTCAATCTACCAAGGTGCAGAGAAAGACGAACCCATTTGGTGGAAGTGTGACTGAAACTAGGGGAGTGGAGGACAAAATCCGGAGCCGTAAAGGTGTGAACCCAAAATTGATCAGTTACCAAGTGGCTCGTGATTGCATACAGACAAGATATGGGAATGTGAAGCGTTTGAGAAATTGAAAGACCATGCGTCTGGGGGAAAACAAAACGCTCTGTAATTGTAGTTTAAATATAGGAAAGTGGAACTAAGAAAGGGCTTTTTTCCCTGGAAAAGATTGGTAAACCATTTCTTTGTAAGAGGAACTATTTCATTTTACAATAAGGAGCGGCAACTTTTGCCTGTTGGAGAAAGCGAAAGGTGGAATGTATCAATGTGACTAAATGAATAATGTTGAAGAGGAACTACTTCATTTTTAGCTGTGTTTCATTTGCTGTGAGAGTGTTTGTCTTCCTGAACCTATGTTCCTGTTGAATGTTCTTCAGTATATTTTATGATGTTTTCCACTGTGAGTAATAAGTGTTGTTCATAAAACAATTAGCTATCTGGTTGTTTAATTATCTGTAATTGTTCATGTGTCTTGACTGAAGTATCAACTATCTGTAATTCTTCATTATGCACGTACAAAATGTATTACTCACCAATAAATGCTAATTCTGCTCCCTAGGGATAGTTTAGATAAGTATTTTATTTTCTTGTCGTATGTGATTTGAATGTTTGTGAGCCTTAAGACAAGAGGTAAGAACCTGCGCATCACATTGTGTCTGCTCCCTGCATTTTATCACCTTGCATTGTTAGTTAGGCACCTGCATTTCATAATTTAAGTCAAAATGAAAAAAACTCAGTGGACTGGGCCGCAACCGGTGAACCCTTTGTTTGTTGCTTGACCTACGGTAGCCGGACCACAAACCGGATGGATTCCCTATACCAAACGGTCAACGGGCTAGTTGGGAACGTTGATTGGGGAGAATCCCTTACTGTTGTCGCCTGCGATTTTCCAGGCACCAACACATTCTTTTTACTCCTAGGTAAACTGATCTTCAGTATAGCTTTCACTCTTTCCGGATCTATTCTGATACCATCAGCAGATACCAAGTGGCCAAGTAGTTTACCTTCTTGCACAGCAAAATGTGACTTCTTGCAATTTAGAGAAAGGCCAAATTTTCTGCATTTTAGGAAAGTCTGCCTTAAATGCTTCAAGTGTTGATCATCTGACTGAGAGAAAACAGTAATATCATCCAAATAAATAACCACAAACTTATCTTTTTCTCCCACAAAGGCAATATCCATTGCTCTCTGAAAGGTTGCTCCAGCATTCATCAAGCCAAAAGGCATCTTGTCATACATGAATGTCCCCCAGGGAGTTTTAAAAGATGTCTTCTCCTTATCATCAGGGTGCATTCCAATCTGATTGTACCCTGAGAAACCATCCACCATAGAGATCCTTTGTGCTCCAACTACTTGCTGCAATACCTGTTCAATCTTAGGAAGAGGATAGTTGTCTTTTAATGAAGATCTGTTCAGGTTTCTGAAATCAACACATAATCTGATCTCTCCATTCTTTTTTCTGACAGGGACAAAATTATCCACTCGGGAAGAATACCTGAGAGGCACTATTATCTTTGCATCCAACAGCTTCTTCACTTCTTTTTCAATTACGGGAAACAAAGCTGGATTGATCCTTCTCAGTTTCTGACGAAATGGTTTAACATTTGGATTTAAAGGCACCTTATGTTGTATGATTCCTGTATCATAAGTTCTTAGTTCTTCATAGGACCATGCAAAGACATCTACATGCTCTTTTAACAGTTTGATATATCTATTTTTTTGTTCAGCTGTCAATGATTTAGAAATTTTGACCATTCTAGGATGTTCAGCTGAACCATTATTGCAGTCTATCACATTCTCTTCTGAAGACTGAACAACAGGCTTCGAGGGTGTATCATCCTTTGTAAATATTCTTTCCATAGGTACCAGACCTTTAGGAATGAAATTACTCTTCAATTCAATGATCTTATGACCTGCTATCTCTTCTGCAGCAATTTCATCCAGCTGTTCTTCTTCATCATCCTCATCCTGATCAATTATGAAATTTGAATACTCATCTGTAAGTTAAATGAACCTTTTAATCTCAGTATCATCTTCAAATACTCTCCATTGTTTTACATTATCAGGTACAGAAGGTCTGTACCTTATTTCAATTGGATATTTCAGCTGAGTGGTTTTAGGGATTCTGAAGTGTGTGGCAGCTAAAGCCAATGAATCTGCTGTCTGATTATAATCCCTTGGAATGTAAGTAATATTAAAAGCTACAAAATAGTTTTCAATCATGTCCCATACCTCATTCCGATAAAGCTTCAACAGACCCTGCTTCACTTGATAGTTTTTCTTCACCTGCTGAACAACTAGTTTGGAGTCGCCAAATGCAGCAATCTGCTGAACGCCCAAATATTTTGCAGCTTTTAATCCCAGTAGAAAATCCTCATACTCAGCAGTATTGTTTGTAGTAACAAATTCCAACTTGTACATGAGCCTCACTGTTTCACCTCCAGGAGATTTGAGAAGAACTCCAGCTCTAGCACCCTCTTTGCATGAGGATCCATCAAAATACAATTTCCACAGTGCATTTTCTTCCTGTCTGCTGTGTTTTATTGGCTGTTCCTTTTCCACTTGTAATAGAGCATCAGAATTATCTTCCTCACTGAAATGTAGCATGCATGTACCAAGATCTTTATCAACAGAGTACAGTGGGTGATTAGTGGGATTCTTGTCATCTATCACTATGTAAGCAAACTGCAGCTCTCTGTATAGTCTTCTAGTTTCTCCACCAAACACAGGAATGGTGGCATATGAAAGGTCCATTTGTAAGGTTCCTCCAACCTTTTTAGCCCATGACCTAGATAGAAGTAAACCAAATTTCGGTGTTATATCAGCTACCACAACGTCCATTATCACACTTTTCATGGGCAACTGAGCTAGGCTGACAACCATGTCCTTTATTACTCCAAGACACTTCACTGCTCGGGAATCAAAGGCATATAGGTCATGGTAAGGTTTAGTGATACTCAGGCCCAAAGCTTCCATAATAGCCTTTGGCATCAAATTGTGGGATTCTCCTGAATCTAAAAGGCAATTGTGAATCATTTGATCATGGACTGTCAGGGTGACATAGAAAGGAGGTGAAGCACCAGCCTCATTTTCAGTTTTTTCAGCTGGGGCTGATACAATGAAGATTTTAGGATTTTCTTCCTGCAAATTAACTGTGTCTAAAATATGCTGATTACTTGCTGAATTCATCACTTTCAAGACTGTTTGTTTATATGAAGGATTCTTTATTAACTCAGTTAAAGGTACAGGAATCTTTAAATTCCCTAATTCATTCTCCAAACTGAAATTCTGAACATATTTGTTTACCTCTTCCACCTCTGGAGTCTTCTTTGATTTTTCTGCAACTTGTCTTTTTTCTGGCACAGGATCAGCTGTTTGTTTAGCAGGGATAGCTGCTTTATTCTTTGGGGATTGCACCACCTGCTTTGGGCCTGATCTGAGATTTATAATCTTCTTGGGTCCATTCTGATGAACAGCAGCAATTACAGCAGTCTTTTCTAACTCCAGTTCATCCTTAGCTTCAAACATGTCTGCATCATAATATTCTGCATTCAAAAATTCTTCTTCAGTAACAAAACCTCCAGAGAATCCATCTCCAAAATGATTCATATCCTGATCAGTCTCAGTCTCTTCAAAAAGCAGTTGTTCATCAACTTCTTCTTCATCAGCTACATTGTTCTGAAGAGGTGGAGGCACTCTCTGATCTTGATTTTCTCTCCTCTCTCGCTGGATATCATTGTTCCTGCGCTCTCTTGGTATGAATCTAGGAGCAAATTTCCTTCTAAACTGATTCTGGTTATTTGGATTTCGTTCAGCTTCTGGAGCAGGTTTGCCAAAATTCTTTTCAAGTTCTAATTTATTCAATTTTACAGTGAGAATCTTTACCAGCTTAGCCATTTCATCAATCTTGGCTTCAAAAGAATGAGGAGCAGAACTTCCTGGAGTTGCTTCCTTCTTTCCCTTTTTATCATAAAGCTGCTGAGATGTTTCTTTCTTAATTCTGTTTGAAGCCAATAAATTGGACTCAACCTCCAATGCTGCATCTTGCATGTTCAGCAAGGTGACAGGTCTCCTTTCTCTCAATAATAGATAAAATTCATGGTCAAAGGCATTGGCATAGGTGAGTTTACCTGATGTTTCAGTAGGCTTGATTTCTGCTGGAATCCTACTATACATTTTTTTAAACCTTTTGGAAAAATCTGCAATAGTCTCCTCTTTTTTTCTTCTGAGAGCTCCAAACTCAGTTATATAGTAGGTGTGATCTTTTGTGTCCCCCCATTGCCTCATGAAGAGATCCCGAAGCTCTTCAATTATAGTGATGGAGTTGGCAGGAAACTCTCTGAACCATTTCCTTACATCCCCATTAAGGCTCTGAACAAATACCCTCATCCATACATCTTTGATCTCAATGTTTTGATTGTCAGCATAACTCAGGAAAGCCTCCCAATGTTCTTCAGCAGTGGTTTCTCCCTATCCATTGAACCTAGGCATATACTTCTGGTAATCACCTCCAGTCAATGCATGTAAAGGCTGAGGTAATACTAATGGTGCATACCTGGCTACAACCATCCATTCCATCATATCTATAGGAGGGTTTTGGGCTGCCATCTTTGGACTGACTGGTTTTGAAGAAGAAGCTTGACTAGAAACTGATTTAAAAGAACTTTTACCTATTTTCAGTTGAAAAAGAGGTATTTACCAGGAGAGGCAGCTTTGTATTTTCTAAAGGATTGAGGATTTGTAAATATTTGAAAAGAGCTATCAGGTATAATAGGCTTGATCCAAGGTGAAGTTTCAGCTGAATGTATTGAAGCACCCAACTGGTCAGGGTCATAGAGGGCTGATAAATATTGAGACCTTCGGAGTTTTCTTGTTGTTTTCAATATTTGTTCAGGGTCTGAAACCCCTGAATGTAACGGTGAAGTAGGTCTACTCCTGGTTCCCACTCCTCTAGAAGCCACTGTGACAACTTTGGTGAAAAATTATCCTTCAAAAGTGCTGGTTTAAGTCCACCTCTTGAACCAGTAAAATATATGAGTATCCCAGGGAAGATATGCTTCAGCTTCGTCCCCGGCAACGGCGCCAAAGATGTTTGTGCCAGAAATTGTTTCTAAGGTCAGAGAAACAAGCCAACACAATCTCAAATAAAACTTGATAAAACAAAGTAGGTTTTAGGTTTTCTGGAATGTTTTAGTGGTTGTAAAATTTTGGGGAAAGACAGGGAATACACTCATGAGCAAAGTAATAACTGAATCATAAACAAAAGAAGACAAAGATGCATAATATATTCAACTAGATCCAACAGAACACAATATTGAAGTTCATTCATAAAATACAAGCATCACCAGCATATAAACATAAACCAGTAATGAGTATATCAATTAAGCAACTAAACAAGCTAAACAATGAAGCCAACACAGAAAATGAAGGACAAAAGTGTCATATATCTCATAGTTTCATCATCAAATGCATACAAGAGCTTTGATACTTAACTCATGAACAAGTCTGCAGACCTCCTGAAGCTATCCCAAAAATCGAACCCTGCTAATGACCTTTTGTCCCTCTCTAAATAGTGTTTTTTACAAAATCAGTTAGGGGTCAAAAACCCTAACTGCCTCAACCTATTTGATGGGATAAAATGAAATTTAGAATATTACAAAATATACTATTTTCTAAAAATAGTAAAACAACTAACTAACATGTTCCTCAAAAAGAGATAACAAAAAACTAAATCAAAAGCTAACTCATAGCTCTTTTGCTGCCTCAGCCAGCAGAGCAATGCCATCTAGTGCTTGAGCTTTCCTCTTAGCTTTCTTCTGCTCCTGATCCAGGTCAGTTATCTTCTTGGTGAGTTCCTCATTTCTCTGCTGCAAGTCCTTCACTGTCTTCTCCAACTCTGAACAGTGCAAATCAGTGGTTCCTTTTCTTTTGAGAACCTCTTTAGACACTGCTGTCAGATCATGACAATGGTCATTGACATCCTGAAGATCTTCTTTAAGCTTTCTGTTGGCCATTATCAACCCCTCATTGACCTCTTGCATATGTTTCATCTGCTGTTTGTACTGCTGAATAATTTTCTGCAAGTTTTCTTTATCTATGTCAACTGACCTTCCTGTCATGATCTCTTGTTCAAAACTAGGGATCTCAGGTATGTCTGCATCCTTTATTATTAGGTCTGGAATATTAGAATCTTTCAGAATACCTTCTTTCCTAAGTATAAGTTCATCTCCCTCTTCCCATTCTTGATCTTCAACAGGAGGTATTTCAGCTTTTTCTTTTTGCTGCTTATTTATCAGTTCATTTCTTATTTCAAGGAATATAGCAAAAAATTCAGATTCAGGTTGCCTTAACTCTTTTACAGACTGTGATAATCCTTTTACCTTTACAGGCTGAGAAGAGGAAGCTTTAGCAACTATTTTTCCCTTGTTTTTACTGTCCATTTTACCAATTTCTGTCTCTTCATTTGAGGAAGTATCAGTCAAGACAGTATCTTGTTTGGAATTCAATTTTGGATTGAGTAACCTCTTCATATTCCATCTTAGTTTATTTGTTGGCCTAGTTTTAGGCCTCCAATATGGGGTTACAGCCCTTTTCTTCTTCTTATTAGGTTTGGCTGCTTTGATCTCTGAAGTGAAGAATTCTCTACAGGTTTCATGCTTGCCTTCTGCTTTATCAATGGGCTGATCTTCTTCTAGTAAATATCCCTCATCATCTGAGAGAATGGTGAGTGGACTTCTCTGTTGGGTTTGAAAATCATCTTCAAGCATAGCCACCTTTTCTATAACAGCAGCTTTAGTTTCCTTGGAGACTGCTGCTGGTATCAACTACTACCTAGGCTGCAATTCTTCTTTTGAAAACAGTGAATATCTGCCTGTAGTGCCAACTGAAGACACTTTGAGTTTACTGTCAACCTCCACATGCTCTGCTGCCTTCTCAACTTTGACATCCTCCTTGTATGTAGGTTTAGTTTTCTGACCTAATTTTCTCATCATCACCTTCCCTTTGTCTGCTTGCCTCTTAGGCTGCTGATCTTCTTGTTTGACCTGAAAACCTGACCAAAAAAGAAAGAAGTCCCAAGTTTTACCTTCATGCTGCAAAACAGTGCTAATAATCAACTTAATTAGCCCATGATGAAAGATGGATTGAGAAGAATGGTCCATATGCCCTTTGACCCTGCTAGCCATTTTCTGCAAGCTTTTGAATAGAAAAAATGGAAGGTTCATCTTGGACTCTCCCACCATATGTTGCAAAAACCTGAAGTGATACTTAAACACATAAGCATACCTGCCCTTGCAAGTAATATAACTCTGCAAAATTATGATTGGTTCTACCCATTCCTTTCTGAAATTTTGAATAAGAATGCCTTTATTCCAGTCAGGAGTGACATTTGGTAATAGGTATCTCTGAGGATCAAAGGTAAAGGGAAATTTCTTAAACCATAATTCACCTTCATTCTTAATCCCTGTGGATTCTGCAATCAATTCCACTGTCAGCCTGAACGTAAGAGTATCAAAGGTCACCATGTCATCTTTAAAGCATTGTGCAAACTTGCAAGACACTTCAGTATTATACCCATTTATTATTTTGAAGAATTCAATCCAACCAGCCTGTTGGAATAGTTCAACACATCCAGGAAGTTTTTCGATCCAACCTACATCAGTAGGTTCAGCTATGTTAATTTTACCACTCTTGCCCTTTTTTCTTTAGAGGATGAAAACTGTATAGGTTTTAGGGTTCAATTAATGACCAGTCAAGTGATTGTTTTCTTTTCAAATCCCTCAGGTTTCAAAAACAACTCTCCTTACTCTTCTCTGACTGCTGCTTTTGTTCTTTTGATACAGGATAGATTCTTCACTACCACTGATAATTGTCAATCCATTTAATTATTATAATGATTGTCCACCTCCAGCATATAGAATGAACCTGTGTATTAGTACCCATATGTTATAGCGGATTTCACCACACTAGGTGAATCACACATTGTATGGCCTTCCCTTGTCCCGCTGCAGACTCATTAGCCCCTTTGGACCACTTTATATCTTTTTATGTTACCTTGATCATCCCTAAAAACATTATAATATTGATATATGCGGCTTTTTCCCCGATAACCGCGTACATACGCGGGTATTCCCTCGATAGTCGCGTACATCGGGATGTGTGCATAGTCCAAAACATTTTGGAGTTTTCCTTGACTTGGATCCGACTCATATGACTCCTGGCCTTCCATATTCCTTGAGATCGCACGGATTCGACCTTTCAAATCCCTTTGAAAAGCTATATAAGGAACCCCTTGGTACATTGAAAGCATAAGAGAAAATTGAGAGCATCGAAATTATAGTCCATTTTTGCCAGAACTTTATGCTTGAGTCTGCATCCCTTTGTCCCTTGGAGCACTGTTGTGTTCTTCCCAAGCTTGCCCTTTGTTAGTAAGCTTCCTATCGAATT